>OX453090.1:3543132-3645632 GCA_949708635.1 Hirtodrosophila cameraria | reverse complement strand
TCCACAATAAGCTTATAGCCAGTATCGTTAGAGGCGCCATTGCCACGCCCACCGTTCGAGGATTTGCATAATGGCTGTGGGCGTGACTATGTTGCATCTGATTGAAATTGGGTCGTGGATAGATAATGTGCACCGGCGGCGGTTCATCGAGCTCATCGAAGAAATTTGGATCGTATCGAATATCATCAGCATCGAATTCATGATAGATCAGACTAGATGGATGATCGTAGCTGCTAAACTCCGTTAAAGCAGCATGCAGAGCGCACAATTGAAAGATTAAGGGTAGAGCATAGATAGAAATAACGAAATCACAGAACCCAACCATATCTGAAACTATCGATAGTTTTGAATTGAACATTTTTGTTTTGTTTTTGTAATTACACAAAATTATATTAATACATTATGTAAAACAGCTGCAAATATATATATTTCTTGACTTGAATTCGAAAATTATGATTATTTAATATTTCATTTCAAATAAATAATAAAAAACTGTATTCTATTTTTTGAAAATGTATCAGAGAATGAAGGAGAGTTAAAGAAATTTTCGTAAATAATGATAAAATTGTTATTTTTAGTAATAAACATAACTTAATATAATAATAATAAATATAACTGCGTTTTTAGCTCAAGTTAAAATAAATAGATTTAAAAAATTGGTAAGAATATAATATATTGAATGGTAAAACTAGGAGAATATATATTATGTGATAAATTAAAAATAAGTTTTTTGAAACTATTAATGGTATCTATAGCAAATATCTATGATATCGAATAACGAAATCTTAAAAACAATCGATACCATCAAAATATCGATAACATGACTTATATCGATGTCAATCAAACTATCGATAATATAACAACTATCGATGCCATCACAACTATCAATAAAACAAATAACAAATACAACATAGAACATGTCGATAACATGAAAATGATCGATAACTTCCAAATATCGATAGCACTACCCAACCAACTAAGCTGACCTAATCACTTCCCACTCATATTTAGTACTTACACTGGGCAGGTGTCCACATTGACGCCGCTGACGGCTGCGTTGCCCAGATTGATCTGGCCAACAGCATCGCCCTCGACAAAGACGATGCAACCGTTGAAGTTTTGGGTATAGCGTTTGCCCGTGAAGAGCGAAATGTCAGGACTACCACCTGAAAAGAAGATGGTTAATGGTTAATGGTTAATGGTTAATAAGAGAGATTGTCGAAGATACAAAAAGAGATGTGAGACGTACCGATGAACACATTGCCTGGCAAGTGCATCTTCTTTCTGCTGGTGGGTCGCGTCTCGCCGGAATCTGAGATGCGATCTACTTCAAGAATGGCAGTGTTATCCGCACGCTTCACAATAACAATATGACGATGACCATCGGCAACTGGCGTATCGGTGTTGCGTATGACCGTCTCCTCGCCATCCAAACGGAGAGCATACTCCACATAGCCATCAACAACGGCAAGGGCAATAAAGTCCTGGCCGATGAACTCCTCACCCTTATTTTGGCCCCACCAAAGGAGCAGACCATTTGGCTTGCTGGTGGAGAAGACAACGACAACGGTGGTGAACTCTTGATCAATATCGGTGCTAAACTGTTTGCGATCCAGCTCCAAATAGCCATTGGCGCGGAAGGAGGCATTAAAGCCAACTTGTATATCTGTAAGAGTATATCACAATCAAAGAATAATTCAAATGCAATAGTTCTGATTCAACTTACGATCCTCGCAGTGCTTGCCGCTGTAGCCCAGGTTGCAGGCACAGTTTGCCTGCTGCGCCAGCTCAGTGCAGGTGCCGCCATTCTCGCAAGGATCACTTGCACAGGGTGACAAGGCAAATGCCTGGTTTTCCTCCTCACCAGAGGAGCCACTGCCGCCAGCTGCTGCTGCTGCTGCTGCTGGCAACGCAGACATCTCGCCATCGTTATCCCCATCGTTGTTGCCAATCTCATTCAGCTCACCGCAGTTCTGGACATTCGCCGAGTCTACAATATCCGCCAGCAGCTGTATCTGCACCTTGGAGTCGTATAGACGCGAGATGCAGCCATCGAAACCATCGGTGATATTCACATCCCGATTGATCTTAACCGTTGCCCGATCATAGCCACCCACATAGAGAGGCGTTTTCAAAGACAGCGATCGTGGTGCACCCGCGACCTTGGCACGCAGCTCGGGTCCATCGCCCACACGCAAGATGCCCTCACCCTGGCGACGCAGCAGCTCCACTCGTGTCCATCTGTGCAGTGCCAGGGGTTTCTGGGATCGCACCACCACCGGCTTCAAACGTGCCGCCGTATTGATGATCAGCTCGACGTGTCCATCGCGCAGCACCAGCGCCACATAGTCTCCACTGGGCAGCTTGGATTCGGCTGCGTAGAGCAGCACTGCATCCTTAAGACTAGATGGACGCAGCGATAGGGTCACATTGATGCGGGATACTCGAGGTGTGCTAACAGATACAATGAGAGCAGATTGGGGCTTAGATCATTCACTAGCGAAATTGAACAAAGTTGAGCTTCTTTGTAGCACTCAACTTGACCTTAAGGGAATAGGCTTTAAATATCCAAAGGATTGGTCTCCTTACACCTATTCAATTAAACCCATGCTACAACCAAATGTATCCAGTACAGTCAACTTAAATTTCTTATGAAAGACAGGAGGCTAACTAAAAAAAAAAAAACAATGTATATACAAAAATTGTCCGAACCGTTAAGAAGCTCCAAGGATCTCCTCTGTTTCAATAAACACCTCTTTGAGATCTCCTCTATTTCAATAAACACCTCTTTGGGATCTCCTCCATGTAAAAAAACACCTTTTTCCCACATTGTCGCTCCAAGGATCTAGCTGTAACACGCTTACCTGTATGCTGCATAGCTATTCCTCTTGAAGTTGAGACTATGCTCATTGAGATGCTCAATATACTGACAACGATCGCCAGTGCGATTCAATGGGCACAAGCACTCCATGTCCAGTTCGGTGTTCTCGCAGCGTCCAGCGCCGCATAGGCCAGGTGTACACTGGGTGCCAGCAATGGCACAGTTGCGTCCTGTCCAGCCCTGTTGGCAGACACAGGTGTAGGCCAGCTCGGTTTGGCTCTCGAGACAGATGCCGCTGTTGGCACAGGGAGTATCGGCGCAAGGTTTGCAGCTGGTGACGCCCTCCTTGAACTTGGCATCCTTCATCAATTCAATGGTGCGACCCTGGAGTGTCAATCGACTAATGCAGCCAATGAAGCCAGTTTGCTGTGTAACCGCCTCCGCGGGCAGCAGTTCCCAGCTGGGCACACCACCAATATACAGATCCTCGATGAGCTCCAGCTGCGGTATTTGCGTCAGTGTGGGGAATGCCACCGGATGCTGTTCATCCAGCTGGATATAACCATCGCGTCTGAATCGATGCACACGCACCGTATGCCACTCGTTTAGCTCCAGCGGCTGCTCGGCCCGCACCAGCATCGGCTTGCCTCCAAAATCGAAACGAAATTCGGCATAGCGTTCCTTTAACGATAGTGCTATGTAATCTCCACTGCCACGTGTCTGTCCATTAAAGAGCAACAGTCCATTGGCTGACTCCGGGCGGAAGGTTATCTCAAAGTTAAACTTGAAGGACGAGTCGGGCAAAGTGGGGAAACTCATATAGCTAAGCGGCTTCTGATGGAAGTGTGGTATCGCTCCGGTGACCACCAAGATGCTTGGATAATCCACAGATTCTCCATCGCCATAAACAGCTGTGCAGATGTAGCTGCCGGCATCGTTCGACTGCACATCCTGGAGCATCAGTTGGTTCTGTGCGGCAAAGAGAGTTTTACATTGAGGGAATAAGTTTAGTTTTTACTATTTTGGAGGAAAAATTCGTTTGGTTCACCAGTTCTTTTGACTTGAACTGACAAACGAACTAAATGAACCAATATCAGCGATGTACTAGTTCTTTTGTTTGATTCTTGAACCAGATTTCTTTTACTTATATTAAGATTGAAACTTTTATTTACAAATCGAACGAAAGTTTAACTGAATCGAACAAAGTTAACGAACAAACGAACTAAATGAACGAAAATCTGCCACATATTATTGTGTTTTTCAATTCCAATTTCAACAAACGAACTAAATGAACGACAATCAGCTACATACTAGTTCGGTTGTTCAATTTTCAAAATAATTTTGCCATTCTTATATTAAGAATACAATAAAAAAGCAGAATATATTGTATATTTGACGAACACGAACAAAATGAACTAAAAAGCGAACTAGTTCGTTTGTTCAATTAATCAACCAATTTGAACCCATCTATGTTTTAAAATAGAATTTAACTGACCAAAATAAAAGGAAAATGTGACTCAAACAAACAAAATGAACGGCAAAACGAATTAAATGAACAAAAAACTAGTTCGCTTGCTTATTTTAGTAGTAGAACTGACTCAGTTCATCAGTTCTGTACAAAAACTATCCACTCGTACTTACAGTGAGTATATCCCGACCCGGCTGCAATTGTCCATATTGACGTGACCAACGATAACTGGGCTGTCTGCTATCATCAGCTCCACAACTGAGTTGAGCCTTCTCCCCAACCTGGACATGCACGATCTTGGGGCGTCTCAGTTCGTGAGGCTGCTCCTCAATGGCCAGTTCATAGCTGGTGGTATATAGATCTCCATCATCCGTTTTGCACTTGCACACATAGTTGCCAGCATCCGCTGAGGTGACCTGTACTATTACCAGGCGGTTGCCCACTTGCTGCAGAGTAGAATAGATGATGATCAATAGATGAGTTTCATGTTCTGGTTTTCACTTATGCCAAAATTTTGTTAAAGTCAATTTCCATTAAATATGTCGATTTTCATTGCTCCAAACATGAGCAAGTGCATCGAATTCCATCTCTTGGACAAGGAAGTTTAAAACAAAGCCTTGTCGAAAGTGTGAATGAAAACGCATACGGAAAATTCACTTTCATTCATTAAGACTAACTATTCAAACCTGTTCCGATTTCCAACGACTTTTCATTCCAAATGGTTTTTGATTTTCTGTTCTGATCATTTGATCCTTTTTTTTTAAAGATTAGTTCGAATTCTTCTAATTTCATTGTATGTAAATCAAAACATTTGAAGCTTAACTTTCTATCAATATTCGGAATTCAAAACAGCTGATAATTCGGATTCCGTATTTTATGATAGGGATAAACCCACTTGAAAATTGTCATTATGCATCTGTATAGTTTTTACCCAGTATTTTCCCCGTATTACAAAGTATAATACTGGGTGAAAGAGATGCATCGGATCGTTTCCAAATTCCACCGGTATTACTGTTACCCTTTATTTTCCCAGTATTATCCCAGTATTATACAGTAAAACTACCTGAATATTAGCTGAAAGCGGAACGTTCCCAAATTACATCTATATAGCTTTTAGCCAGTATTTTCTCAGTATTTTCCCAGTATTTGCCCACTATTATCCAAGTTATATCCCATTGTTAAAATGTAAAACCCACCTGAATATTGGCTGAAAGAGGTGCGCCATCGGAACGCTCCCAAATCACATCTGTATAGCTATTGTCCGAGGAGTAGCATTCAACTTCGGTAGATTCACCGACCCTGAGTCTCGAGGATTGCTGATCCAGTTTGAGGCTGTAGTCACGGGTCACCGGCGGCTCCTGGGCGGGCCTCATGGGGGGCAGGTATTGGCCCGGATAGTTGGCTGGGGTGGTACCCGCTGGAACAGGCCAAAGACGAGGCACAAGGCACGAGGCACGACGAGGACACACAGGACGAACAGTAAGCAACACATTAAGAAGAGGGACGACGAGATCGGGACGATACCAGGAGGACGACGAGGATTGAAGATGGTTTTTTTTCGGCGTTACGTTCACAATTGGCGACAATTCACAATTGAGTTATGTATAATGATAGATGTGTGATGTGTGTGTTTGTGTGTGTGAAAGAGTGTATGTGTGTGAACGAGATGAGGAGTAAGATAGTAAAAAATACACAGAGAGAAAAAAGCAGTTAGCAAAATACATATGTCAACAATGGCGATTTATACAGATAGTTATGCGATGTTTATCGAACGCTTATCGATAGTTCGATAGCACAATCAAATGATTGATATATGATTGATCAAACATTGACTGTCTATCGTTCTATCTTTATATATATATATGTGTGTGTGTGTGTGTATGTGTGAATTCGCGTTCGATACGCATCACAATTTTTTTGAATTTTTGTTTTTTTAGTTATTTGTGTTTTTAGAATTTTATTTCCTAGTTAGACAAATAAATACATAGAAGGGGGTAAGAAGAGCGGTGACGTCGAATACTAAATTATAAATAATAATAATAATAAAAAAAAAAAAAACACAAAGAATAGAAAACAGATAACAGTAAAACACAGCTACATAAAATACATAATACTGCTACTGGATCGAATCACACAGAATACGAGTAGATATGTATGTATATGTGTATGGGGGTTACAAATGATATATATGTATATATATATATGTATTATAGTTCACATAATTCTTTATTTCTAACGATTGACATTTTTGTGCCCTTGCAGAGTGTTCTGGTTTCCACTTTTGGCAGCATTTTGCGTAAGTGAATTTCTACCAAATTTTTCGATTTCCATTTGAGTCGTAGAGTTAGGCAATGAGTTATATCTCTGTTTAAGTGATTTGAATCGTTGATCAAAAGTCAAGTGAGTTCAATCCGCAAAAAACTTGTCAAAAAGTGAAAATTTTTGAAATCGGTTTAAGTTTTCGATCCCACAAAAAGTTAAGTCAATCTAGTCATTTCTATTGTTCAGAATAGTTCGACTAAACTTAAAAATTTTAAATTAAGACATTTACTTATTAAATTTGATCAAGTTCGGAAAACTATATCTTAAAGCTCTTATAGAAGCAATCTATAGAAAAAATTAGCTTAGTCAAACTCATTCAATGCAGTTTGAACTGCATTTTGTATAGATTTGTGAAATTTGATCAAAATCAGACAACCTTATCGATATGTCGAAAATGGATGGCAAACTTTTCTGCAAGGGTTAAAATCTTCGATATTCCGAAGTTAACTGTTCCTTCTTTGATGTTGTGGTATTATTTGGACTAGATATTTTTATCGATTACACATGGATTACCACTAGACCAGTATAATTTTGCTTGACGTTTTTTTTTTTTGAGGCACAAATGTGGATACTATATAGCTATATCTACATACATACAGATTCTACAACATGTCGATATTAACGATAATATTTTTTGATGGCAATTTTTGATTTGGTTTTCGATCGAAAGATTTTTAGTTCACAAAACGATTTTGATTTTTTTCAAAGAGTACATTTTCAAGTCATGTGTGTATGTGTGTGTGTGTTTTTGTGTGCGAGAGTGTGTATGTATGTATGTGTGGCGTATTATATACATAAATTTTGTATTTTTTTACAATTATCTTTAGGTTGTTTTTGTTTTTTTGGTTAGTACAAGTTCGATACCCACATGCGTTGATTATATTTATCATTGTTATACCATTTTTATTTTTAAAAAATTTTATTTGTTGTTATAAAGTCGAGCCCGGAACCAAATCTGTAAACGTCGTTGATGCTGTAAAAGTTTTTGAATAGACATGCGCGTACAAGTGTTATCGATATGCGTATTGGGCAATATCGATATGTTATCGCTTACGTGCTAAGAACCTGCGTACAGTCAGAAAAAGCAGCTAATTTCTACTCAAAAAACACTACAGCATTTGTTGTTCTTGTTGTTGTTTGTTGTTGTTGCAATTGCTTCTTCTATGTTGTTGTTGTTTGTTGTTGTTGTCGTTGTTTACATATTACATTTAGTTTCAACGTGAGTTCAGTGCAAGTTGCAATTGTTGCAGTTTTTGACGTTTTGCAGCTAAAAATTGTGCGCCTTCAAAAGGAGTTAGAATAGCGAAAGAGCTGGATAATGAAATAGCCAGATAAAGATTGAGGAAAGATGGATAGATAGATGTTAAGTAGAGGGATAGTCAGAAAAGGATTAAAAAGCCTTTTTCTCATTTTCAATACAGTTGATTTGTATTTTATTTAGCTTAACCTCGATTATTTTAAATTTCCGAAAAACTATCGATACTTTCGTAAATCGAAATCTGTAGTTATTGTAACAAGTTCTAAAACTTCTGCGTTTTTTAACTATTTATGTATATATTTTACGTTCTGAAACATGATACTAAAATTATCAAGCTATCGATACTTTTGAAAATCGACATCCTTTGTGTCTGGGACAAGTTTAAAAACTTAATTGTTGCCAGATCAATGACAACATTGCAAATATTTGCAATGTAGCTAATTTTTGCTTTTAAGATAAACATGAACATGAGAAAATGACTCAAAAGAGGTTATATTTAGAGAGTGATAGTTAGAGAAATAGAGTGAGACAGACAGAGAGTGAGAGAATGTGGAGGAGCGGGCAACGTTGGTTAAAATAGAAGCAGCAAAACTAGGAAAATTTGTAAACTTAAGACCAACCGAAAGTTTGGGCCAGTTTTTGCACAACTTGACGCTTCATCGTCCAATCGCGATGATGATGTGAAAGTTGCTGATGATCCTGTTTGCCATGCTGCTTTTGCTTGAGGACGCTTGTTTGAGCCTTCTTCCAGCGCTTAAAGCTGCCCGGTATCGTTCCCAATCCCAAACCGATGCCCAATCCCGTTCCCGTTCCCGTTCCCGCTGCACTACCCGCTCTTGGTTTGCCCGCCAGATCGCGTGTACAGTTGAACTCATCGGAGTGATCCGTGCAATCATAAATGCCATCGCACACCATGGAGGACTTCACGCAGGTGTGCGGATGCGAGACGCATTTGAAATCGTTGGGCTGGCAGGCGTAGGAGATGATGGAGGTGCGGCCGGGAGGCGGTGCCAATGGTTTGATAGTCGTGATTTTGTTGAATTTGAAATCTATTTGCTTATTGCAGAGTTTTCGGTATTTTTTGGTATTTTTTTTGGTATTTTTTTTTTTTTTTGTATTTTTAAAAATAATTGTTGATACATTTGTTTTCGTAGAGAGCATAAAATAAAAATAATTAGCAAAAATGTTGCCAGTTAAGACTTCAGCCACGGTTAGTATTTATGTATTTCCCAGCTCAGTTTTGTTCTCTATTACGCATACGCACCGTTATCCTAAGCTACACATAGATATAGTATACTATACTAACTAGTACATGCTCTATAACCGTGTTTCATACGTGTCAATAACTCAATTAGATATATCGAATGGATGTGCTTATGTGCTGCTTTTTCTTGTTGTTTAGCATATAGTTTTCGGGTATATACCTATACATGTACTATATAACAGAAATACTAAACTAAATACTAGCTGATTGTGCATTTTTTTTTGGTTTTTTGGTAGAATTTTTGGAATATTTTGATAGCGTGAATTAAGTTTGTTTTTTTATATTTGTTTTTGTTTAGTAAAATTTCATAGCTTTAAAGCTTTTATATACAAAATATTGTGTAAGATCATACGACTAGTGTTAAGTGTAGAACGGGAAATACAGAAGAATTACAAAGCAAGTATCAAAA
This sequence comes from Hirtodrosophila cameraria, assembly GCA_949708635.1. Lineage (NCBI taxonomy): Eukaryota > Metazoa > Arthropoda > Insecta > Diptera > Drosophilidae > Hirtodrosophila > Hirtodrosophila cameraria. Next base: position 3,636,090 of record OX453090.1, on the reverse strand, counting down.
AGAAAAAAAAACAAAAAAAAAAAGATGTACAATATAAAAGAAAATAATAATCATAATATAAAAAATAACATACAAACATAAGTAGCAATAAAAAGTCATCAAAAATAAAAATAATAATAATAATAATCATAATCATAATCATAATCATAATAATAATCATAAAAGTTATTAATTAGCGCTGAAAAAACACACCTGCACAAAAATAGATAACCATGCAGGGTTCTAAAGATATTGGAATTGTTGTTGTTGTTGTTGTTGTTGTTGTTGCAGTTGTTGTTGCAGTTGCGATTGTTGTTGCAGTTGCAGTTGATGCAGTTGGTTGTTGTTGTTGATGTTGTAGCAGTTGAATTTGATGTTGTTTGTTGCAGCATATATCATATATATCAGATATGATACATATATGCATGGATATATATGTATATATATATATATATATATATATATATATATATATATATATATATATATGTATGGTGTATATGTATAGAGATAATTTAGTTTTGATTGTTTTGTTTGTGTGATGTTTGTTGTTGTTGTTGTTGTTGTGTTTTGTTTGGTTTGGTTTGGTTTTTCATTTGCAAAGCGCACAAAACACATTTCAAATTCAAGGTAACATTAAATGTATATAGTATATATATATAAATATATATATGTGTGTGTGTGTGTGTGTGATTTTTGTTTGTATGTTTTTGCATTTTGCATTTAGCATTTAGCACAAGCGCACATGTAAGAGAGAGAGAGAGAGAGAGAGAGTGGGAGAGAGTAGAGAAAAAAGCGGTAAAGAAAGAGAGAAATTAAAAATATATATATGAAATTATTTTCATGTCTTTCCATTTTTCTATTCAAACTAAAAAAAAATGTGAAAAAAATAACTCCTTCTTAAAGTTAACTCAAGACTTTGGCAGAGCAGCTAAAACTGTAAATACAAATTTAGAATTTCAAATTGGAATTTTCGAAAAAAAGCTTTGCCAATTATATTTTTGTGTCCTGTTTTTTGTTTTTTGTTTTTTTTTTGTTGCTTTAAAACTGATTTTAAGTTATTCAATGCAAAAAGTACAACAGACAAATATTTAAACAATTTTTACTGTGAGATATTCAACTTGATATTATTTACATGGATTACTGTGTGCTATATTTTTATTATTATTATTTTTTATTTTTAATTTTTAATTGTTTACAAATACATGAATTTTACATTTTTTCTTTTTTCTTTTCTAATTTTTTGAGTGCTTGTGCGTTTGGATCTGTGGAGCATATGGAATAGAGAGCTTGTGGAGCGGGGGAAAGTGGGTTCGAGGTAAAAAAAAAGTTGTGCAGTGCAGTGTATTTTTTTTTAATTTTTTATTGATATTATATAAAAGAACACAAACAAAACACCGAAACTAAACTGTTACTATATACTGAAGTAAAATGCTAAAACACAACGCCGTTGATCTTAAAATTATACAAGGGGGAAGAATAGCATAAACCAAAGAAAAACAAACATTTTTAAAAGGACAGAGGAAAGCTATCTTCGGCATACCGAAGATATATACCCTGCATAACCGTTTGTAATACAAAAACTTAATTTTCAAATGATTTTCGAACAATTTCAACTATATATAAAATGTAATACAAATTGTAAATGGCTGAGACTGAGACTTTAATGGCTGTTACGATTTCGAAACGAATATGGAAGATTACTTTAAAAACAATAAAGTTTTTCATCAGAATTGAAAACTGTCAATATGATCTTAAAGCTTGGAGTCTGGTTTGCATAGCAACAGATGGACAGACAGGCAAACGGCTCAAGAATGTATATACTTTATGGGGTTGCAAAAATAATAAAAACGGTATAATACAGGGGTATAATAAAAAAAAAAACAAAAAACACCAAGAAACAAGAAACGACAAGTGAAAATAACCGACACCAAATCAAATGAATGATCCCACATATAAAAAACAAAAAAAGTACAATCAAAACACATTGATTAAAATAAAAAAGAAACATGAAAGAGAAGAGCGTTCTTTGGCAGGCCAAAGATTAAGATACACTTGCAGAGCTGTTAAACGAGATTTCAAATCGAAATCTGCCTGAAATCTGAATAAAAAAATAAAAAAAAAAACAAAAAACTACGAGACTCCCTGGTCCCAACTTGCATTTCAAGCAGTTCAGACTGGCAACACAAGCAAGCAGCGTACTCAACTTGCACAGTGCATGTCAAACTGTTGTTTCAGCCTGCTGAGACAGGGGAAATAAGTTCTTCCATAACTTTGGTGCTATTTATTCGATCGTTTTGATTGCTGTCTCTAGCTCTTATAGTCTCTGAGATCGACGCGTTCATATAGACAGACAGACGGACAGACAGACAGACGGACAGACGGACTAGAAAACAAAGGTTTTCGAATTTGTACTGCTTGATGTGGAAGTGGAATTTGGAACAGGGCTGATTAGACAGACTGACAGACATATTGATATAGTATTATACAATTGTTAACAATTGCTGCAAGTATATACGAACTATAAAAAAAAAACATTAAAAAATGTTAATAAATAACGAAATAAAAAGAATATGTTACAATTGTTTGTTTTACACATTGCTTTTGTTATTTTTTTGTTGTTTTGGTTTTTTTTTTGTGTAAAATGTATGTTAATAATTTTTTTTTGTTGTTTTTATTTTTCATTTAGTGGAGTTTTTGCTGGGACTTAAAATGTATTGTGTATTAGATATGGCAGCCACTTTATAAGCTTAAAGAATTTTTATGTTTAAAAATATGTTTTTAATGTTTACGTAATATGCGTCAATTGCATTAAATATACAAAACAAAATATATAATTGAATTGAATAGTGTTTCCAACTTAAGATTAGCATTTTCGAACAAATTGGCTGTGTGGCAGTATTTTTTTTTTTTTTTTTTTTTTTTTGCATGGATGGTGGGTTTTGAATTTTTGTTTGTTTTTTTTTTCGAGGATTTTTGAATAGGATTTAATATTTTTTTTTGGGATTTTTTAGGGCATGCATTAAACTGTACATACAAGTGATTTCATATGACAGTTGTTGGTATTTTTGTTGGTATTTTATTTTGACTGTACAAGATGCGTGTGTTCTTGATTATTTGGCAGTTGTTGTTATTGAAAATAAAGAAAAAAAAAGTGTTGCCACCTTCACCAGTTTTTTGTGAATTACTGAGTATACTTATCAAGTACATACAGTTACATAGATGTTTATTTATATATATGTATATATATATATGTGTGTGTGTGTAAAAGACAATATTTGTTTGGTATTATTTCTTAGATTTTAGATTGTAACAATTGTTAGTGGCTGTGTTTGTATTTTGGCTTATTTGTCATATATACAGAGTGTGTGTAAAACCCTAAAAACCCGTTTCCGTATCCGTTTTTCATATTTTTATTGTATTTATCTCGTTTTATGAGTATGCCTGTGTGTGTGTACAAGTGTGTGTGTGTGTGTGTGTGTGTGTGTGTGTGATAACAGTAGTTGATAGTAAGATACTACTTGGTATTTAGTTTCAACTCGCATATATATACACAGTGTCTGAGTTTTTGTAGGAGAATGTTTTTGTGTGCATGGTGTTCTTCAAGTAGTTAGTTAAGTATTAATTAGAGATATGAATAAACATATACATATGGATATATAGTATACATATATATAGATAAAAGAACAAAGTAAAATCAGCGAGCGAGCTTATTATCTTTCAATCTGCTCTGAGTTATATATAGTTTAATATATATATTTATATATATATTGCCAACAAAGCCTAATTCTTTAGTTTTTTTTTTGTTTTTTTGGTTTCTTTTGAAATTCTCTTCCTGGACCTAACCTTTGACATTAAGAATCGTATATAGAGTAGTTTAGAATTTTGAGTGTGATTGTGTGTGTGTGTGTGTGTGTGTGTGTGTGTGTGTGTGTGTGTGTAGTTGTGTGTGTTTTGTGTGTGAGAGATAAGAGATATATTTCTGTTGCTGTTTCACATATTATGCCAAATCTCACATCTGACATAGTATAACCAATAAGGGGAGTTTTTTGTTTTTGAGGGTGTGGAGTAGGAGGGGTTTACTCACGCTGTACACGCAAATCGATAGAGGTCGTAGGCAAATGCTGCCTGGTATTGATGTCATACGAATCGCAAGTATAACGACCGGCATCCTCCGGCCGCAACGATGTCAGGATTAGCACCTGGCTATCGGGACGAACATTATTTGGCAGTGGGCGTCTATCCTCTCGGTACCAGTTGAACTGCAACGGATTAATGTCCAAATTTATTACTTGTTTCATAGATGGGGCTAGAATACTACATACTATAGTCAAGGATTTCTAAGAATTCTGCGATTTCCAAAATCCACCCGATTATAAAGATCGGATTCTAAATCTATATGTAATCTTATTCTAGCATAGCAAATACGCTTCTATATCCAAAACTAATACTTTTCTATACTTATTCGGATCGTCGTCAAGTTCGGAATAGAAATATCGATTTTTAATTAAATTGCAATACTATTTTAGGAAAGAAAACTCAATCCTATACCTATATGCAATAATTTTCTATCCTAATCTATTGCGAATACAGTTGGGAATAGAAATCTCGATCATAAATATGTATGCCATAGTTTTCTAGAATAGAAAACATAATTCTATAACTATATCCAATATTTCTTTACCCTAATCCCTCTAGGGATTTATCCCACTATTTTGGGGCTCCTGAAGATCGGGTTAAGAAACTCGTTTCTATATCTATATCTATATTCCATACTTTTCTATCAAAATCCACCACATTCTAAGGTTTTGAAACTATTTCGAGTGGGATCTCAAATGTCTTCTAGCACATTCAGTTTGATTATAGAACGTTTTTCAATTTTTGATATTTAGGTCTGTTTCCATTTTCGAGAACATTTCGTTCCGAATCGTTTTTGGTTTTGTATTCCGATTTTCAATTATCTTTTCTAAAGATAAGTTCGAATACGTCTCAAATCGCTGTGTCCAAAGCAAAGATTTTTAATGAAGGTGATTTCTGCAGAATTCCCGTCCTGATCCTACCAAATACTATTAATTGCAATTACTCACCTGAACGTTGCTGCGTTGCTCACCGCGTGAGGTGACGCTGCAGCGCATCTGTATGGTCTCACCCTCGCGACGCTCCTGCTGCTCCGACTGCGGCTGTTGCTGGTAGAATGTGGGCGGTCTGACGACCACCTGGGCGTTCTTGCTGGCGTTGCCATATTCATTCGAGGCGGTACAGCTATAGCCACCGGCATCAGCCGGTGTGATGGCCTTGAAGCTGAGAGTTGGGCCGTCAATGTGCACAGAGCTGTTTGAGAAGGTTTTTAGATTGATACGATTTTAATAGGTTTGCTTAATCTATGATATATGATATATATATCGGCTTGCCGAAGATATATAACCTAGCAGAAAAGATTTGCATAAGAAAACTTATTTTTCAACTGATTGTTCCTATGGCAGCTATAAGACATAGTGTTCCGATTTTGATAAAATTTGGTTAAAATGTGTTGAACGTACTTTAATTAAGATATAGTGAGTTTGGTCGAAATATTTTGAAAAATACTAAAGTTTTTCATACAAAAACTTATTTTCTACCGATCGTTCCTATGGCAGCTATAAGATACAGAAGTCCGATTTTGATGAAATTTTGTTATCATGTATAAACGGTCTTTAAACACAGGTTAAGTGACTTTGGTTGAGTTATCTTGAAAAACAAAAAGTTTTTCAGACAAAATCTAATTTTCAACCGGCAGCTATATGTGGTGCGATCTGGCCGATTCTGACATATGTACTGCTTGCAGAAAGAAGAAGCATCTGTGCCAATTTTCATAACTGTAGCTCTAGAACAAAGTCCTGAAAAATGCATATAAACAGACAGACAGACGGACATGACTCGGCTGTGGATGGTCCCTATATGGTAACAAGTAATTGATATTGAGAGGTGATTTTGTTTTCATTAAAAATATCTGATTGATAAAGTAACTTTTTCAAAAAATTTTTTCTAAAATTATTTACTTGTTCTCAAGAGACTTTAGAAATGCTTACCTGGGCAGTGGTCGGTTATTATCGGTAGCCCAGTGCACATCCTCGGGCCTGGCATTGGTAACATCACAATAGATGTCAATATTGCGACCGGTATCGATCGCAAGTGGTATTTTAGGACGGAATGTGATCTGTGGCAATGGCAGGAGTTCAAGTTCCCTAACAAATTGTGCGACAATCGAGCCGCGATGATCAATGGCATTGCAACGATATTGTCCCAGATTCTGTTCCTCCACAAATGAAATAGTCAAAAGATTGCGTTCAAAGTGAGCATTTGGTGGCAAAGGTTGCCTATCGACACGCTCCCATTGTGTGACCAAATAGGGTGCAGGATCGCAAGTAAGTGTCACATTGTCGCCCAGATTGATTAAGTATTTTTGATTGGTATCAATGTTTTGGTTTGGGTTTTGGTTTTGGCTTGGATTTTGATAGGGACGTTGAGTGGCCGGTTGTGGATAGTAGGGACGATATGGATCAAGTTCGACATCGCCATCAGCTAAAAGTATAAACAGTTAGATGGTTGTTAAGTAACGATGCCTGATTTTAAACAGCGTTAATCACTTCTACTTACAGTCACCAATATCACCGCGCTTAGGCTGAACTTCAACGCGTATTTGACGCTCATCTGTGCCGGCCTCATTAGTTGCCGTACAGGTATATACTCTGGCATCTGCTTGGGTCACCCGATATATATTCAAATCGGCCGTATTCTCACCCAACTGGCGATTATCGTGTTGGGCAAATGGCTGAACATTTGATCCATGATCCCATTGCACTGTTGGATTGGGATAACCGCTGGCCGTACACGAGATGCGCACCTCATCGCCTTCCGTATAGCGCATCAGTCCCTTGTCGGGCTCAATGATGACCATTGGTGCCTCAACCACACGCAAACTAGCGGTTCCAGTCACTCTTCCAACGGCATTCTCAGCCACACACTCGTATTCACCGGCATCGGCAATTTGAATGTCATCGATGCTGATTTAAATAGATGAGAATTTGTATTAGTTGATTATGGTATTTGATGGTTGGTTGGTTAGTTAGCTTGAGCTATCGATAGCATCGAAAGTAATGGCTTAACCTATCGATAGTTTCGAAAGTAAAGGTTAAATAATTAAATTGCATCTAAAGTAATGGCTTAACCTATCGATAGTATCGAAAGTAATGGCTTTAGCTATCAATAGCCTTTAAAAAATGACTAACTATATCGACAGTATCGAAAATAATGTCTAAACATATCGAAAATATCGAAAGAAATGGCTAAATTTATCGATAATATCGAAAAGAGGGGCATAAGCTATCGATAGTATCAAAGTAATAGCTCAAGCTATGAATAGCCTATAAAGTAATGGCTAAATATATCGATAGTATCGAAAGTAAGGGCATAATATGTCGATAGTATCAAAAGTAACAGCTTATCGATAGCATCGATAGAATATGGTATGCTGAATATGGACTACAAAATATAACAATCAATACATTTGACCATTTAGGGATGAAAATCATCAACATTATACCGATATTGCCTTGAAAAATATCGATATCATCCGATATACTGCCAGTAAAATTTCGATACATAGTTTTATCGAATTTAAATTGAATTTTATTTACAAAATTAATATTCGATATATCGAAGACGATATCGATATGAAGGCGATATATCAAAAGCAATATTAAATCAAACCCGTAAGACATGCTTCATTAAAATTTCGATAATATTGATATTTTTGTAGCACACCTAACTACTATCGATGCATAATTTATAGTATAATAACAATACCATGCACTTTTGATGAAATTCAAAACTATCGCTTGGCATTTACTTTTTTTTATTTAAGCTATCGATGTTGATACCACAATGTTCGTTTGTATGAATAGATTTAAAAATTAAAGAATCGAATACAAAACCAATGTGCCATCTGTCCTTTAATTTAACCATAAAAACTATCGATAGTGTGACATCTCTAGCATGCACTTTTGCATAGACTCAATTGTAACGTTAGTAAAAAATAATCCGAAAAACAATATATGAATCAAATAAGAAACAATCAATAGTATCGATAGAACATATGTTTGCATATATACTTACAGTATGTAGCCGGGGCTGTTCTCCTTGTGTCGGGGCGATAGTGGGGCACCATCGATGCGGCGCCACAGCACCGTCGGCGAAGGTATGCCAGTTGCGGCACAGTAAAGATATCCCTGTGCGCCAACTTGATGCGTTTGTGGCGCCGATGGTGTTATCTCAACTATCGGTCTCTCCCGAGCTGCAAGCAAGTAAATTATGGTGGTTGTACAGATTAGTATTAGGATCAGACTGTGCGGACCTGTCTTATTACCGACTCCATTCTTGTGCACTTGTTTGGTGCATTGCAATATTCAAATAAATTCGTTATATATTATTTAAGTAAAAAGTAAATGTCAAAGTTGAGAATTATTTAAATGTTTACAAAAGATTACGTTACCAATGTTTTGTATGCAACAGGAAGAAATAGATTAAAGATAAACGTTAGCAGCGATCTCTATTTAGTGTTGTCTTAGAACCATCTAGTTTGATCTATGTCTTGTTGAGTTGGCATATTTTTCAATACAGTATATCTTCATGTCAACTAGTTTTTTCTTTCTCTTAACTAACATAGTCAAACTAGATGTTTTGATTGTTGATACCAAATTGCGTATAACTGGCTAATCACATACGTCATATATTTTATACAAGTAGTTTGTATTAAAATGCCCAAGGAACTTACGTTCGACGTCAATACTAGTGCTGGATTGATCAGAGCCATGGGCATTCTCGGCTGTGCAGACATAGACACCACGATTCTCCGGCTTGGCATTAATGATACGCAATACATTGCCAGTTTGATGGGCATTGGTTGCCATCTGTTCACCGACCTTGATCCATTTGATGCTCGGATAGGGTGAGCCACTCGATTCGCAGGTAATGCTAAAGTCCATACCCTGAAGTACTGAATTTTGATCGTTGAGTCGCACTATAACAGGTGCAATGCTGCAAGAGATTGAGACAGAAAGTTTCAAATCAGTGAAAGACATAATTTTTTTAAATGAAAATTAAATATAACGGTTCGGAATGAGAAACAAACAGTCACAGGATGAGTTGTTTTGTATTTTAAACAAAGTCAAAAATTACACGTTTTATTCTACTTCGAATTTCAAAAAAATTGCTTGATATAGTTATATATTGCTGGGCTTTAAAAAAAAAATCGTAAGTTAAGTGGTTTTTTTTTAGTTTTTACGGACATCAAAAGAAGTTAAAAAACTCAAAAACTGTTTTATCTGCTACTTTCGTATCAATTGTACAGAAAATATTGTAGCATACTACAAATTCTACTTCGAATATAAAAAAAATCGCATGATATATATATATATTGCTGGGCTTTAAAAAAAAGTCGTAAGTTAAGTGTTTTTTTTTAGTTTTTACGGACATCAAAAGTAGTTAAAAAACTCAAAAACTGTTTTATCTGCTACTTTCGTATCAATTGTACAGAAAATATTATTATATTGAACAAAATCCGAATACTATATCATATAGCTGCTATAGAAACGCACAACATTTTTGTTGTCTTTCTTGTTTTCTGTATAGTTTTCTCATGCCGAATGGATCAGCAAGGACTATAAGTTAAACCTACCCGTTGCCAGAGGGCGGCACTTGACGTTGCTCAATGTAAACGCGAGCATCCTCAGTGTAGTTGCGTCTGGCGCGTAAGTCGATGCCCACACAGGTATATGTGCCTGAATCCCGGGCGGTGGCATCACGGATCTCCAGCATATCGCCAACGATGATGATGTTGCGCTGCTGCTTGGGATTGAGTGGGTAACCATCGTGCAACCACTCATAGTGCAGAATAGCACCACTTGTTGACTGACAGTTGAAGCGAACTGTATCTCCGGCTTCACCATTGTATTCCTCTGGCTGTATATAGACGCGTTCTCGCAATGGAGGCTGTGGCTGTGGAGCATTGCCACGGACATAGAGCTGAACATATTTCTCATCGGTATTGTATTCGTTTTGGGCCTGGCAGCGATAGCGTCCTTCGTCGGATTTGCGTGGAGATTCAAAGATCAGGCGATTGGATTCGGTGCGCGTGTGTTTATCGACTTGGCCATCGATGCGTGTCCAGGTGACTGTGGGTGTCGGATTGCCCTCAACCTCGCAGCTAATCTCGTTGGTTACATGTTCATCAAAGGTCACCGTGCTGGGCAGACTGACAATCTGGGCGGGTGAGCGTTGAGATTGATCTATTGCAGGGCACCAAAAGTAGAGAATTAGTAATAGCTTTTAGTTTTCAAAGCTTGAGAGGTATGGGAAATAAGGGGTTTATGTCTGTGTGCATATTGTTACCATAGCGTGCCAACATTTCTTTGGCATATCCTTTACCAAATGCCGCATTTGAATTATAACAGTAAATAAGCTTAGTAAGTTTAAGTTAAGAGTTGGCTTAAAGCTGCAAAATATTGATAATGTTGAATTATCGATAGTTTTAGAATTGCAATCGATTTATTGTTCTATCGATAGTTTTGTTCGATAAATTGATGGAGTCATGAGTTTCACAATCACAATCGATTATTAATATTCGGAGACCTTTCAAAATAGAACTGCAAGCGTATAAGTATTATCGATTGTTTTAACTATCATAATCGAATACATTTTCTATCGATAGTTTAGTTCGATATATTGATAAATTTTTTTACATAAACATGTTTTTAAACCGAACTACAAATAAACTATTACTATCGATAATATCAAATGTTACAATCGATATATTGCCAGCTCTAGAAAAGAGCAGAATCTATGCACTTACTTGATATGGTTATCGAAACCTCATCTTCAAAGGTGCTACCCGTCTTATTGTGTACCGCTTGGCAAATGTAGACACCAGAATCGGAAATTTGCAGATTATGCAAATAGAGTACACCAGCATCGGTTTCGGCATTCTGTGGCAGTTGACTGTTGAGCTTATACCAGCTGACCAGAACAGGATCCTATATACAAGTAAATGTTAATTAAATATACTTTATTTATATCTGTATATACTTACATTATTCCACCTCATGCGACCGCTGCATTTGAGCGAAATAGATCCACCCACGGGCATAATAGTTATTTCTGGCTTCGCAATCGATACAATTATCTGAGTATATATACTATCGGGTGTCTCTGTCGATGGTTCATCCGGTATTATGCCATTGTCTGATTGATGTGTAAAATTTGAAAAATGAATTAGTCGTTAGCTCCAATTTGTAATATAGCTAAGTTAGCAAATTTTCAACTTTATACAATTTGTGTTAGTGACACGGTTGCGGTTTATTAACGCTTTTCTTCAAATGGAAAGGTTGGTTTTTTTTTGGGGAGGGTGGAGGTAACTTTATTTTTGTTTGTTGGGTAGATTTGTTTTAGGCACCAGCTACAGTATTATCTATATACCAGTTCTAGCTAATACATATGAGACAGACTGTGAATTCATATTTGGCATATACTTAGACTATATAAAACAGTGTATGAATTATCACAGCATATTACCCAACCCAAAAGTACTACGATACATAAACATGTACATGGTAGAGCTGGAAAGCAAACGATGCTACAATCGATAGTATCGATACGTTTAAGGGAATGTTCGATACATGGAAGAGCCCATAAGTGGACGATTTAAAGTTTTGTAACTTTATTTTTTGATCTGTTATCGGTACTATCGATATTTTTAACAATTACTACCGATGGGAAAGATTTTCGTTAGGTTTCCAGCTCTACTATAGTTAACACTTGATTATTGCTCAATTGCTGAGTTTTCCAGGCAATAAGCGGTTCTCAACTCAGGTGCAGGAACAAATAAGTGTAAATGGGTCCAAAAGATCTAAAAGTTAGTACAAGAATTTACCATATACTTATGTAAATGTTGCGACTACTTAAGACAGCTAGACAGCTAGACAGAGACAGAAACAGAGACAGAGATCTAGATAACTCAAATTTGGTTTGTTCTTTGGCCTAGTAGTACGACAATTGTACAAGTAAATATTTATACACAGAGTTAACTATCTAGTATAAAATGAATACATAGCATAGCGATGAGACACACACATATTACTACTTTTTGATAAGCGCTACATTAAAAAAAAAACCAATTAAACAACAACATATAGTTCTAGACTTAGAGCACCGAAATATCGTATGAGCAACGAAGTCTTGTGTAAAACACAATGAGAGCGAAGTAAAGTGTATAAACAAAAATGGAGAGAAATATATAGGAGAGTAAAATAGAAAGAGAGAACACGTTACGTTACGTTTACACAGCAGCAATGAGAGGAGTGGAACAGAATACACGCTTGCATTCCGAATTTAAAACAAAAAGAGTTGGCAGTTCTGTATTTCAAACTGAGCTTATTTGTAGCCCCTTAAAATTAATTTTTTTCTAGAGATGGGCGTTGTACAAAATTTTTTATAAATATCAAAATTTTGATAAAAATGTTAATAATAATTTTAGTAACTTTTTTAATCAAAATGATCAAATAGGAAAATCATGCTCTCTAAAAATCAAATTTCTTAAAAATTAGTAAATTATTGAGAATTAAAAAAAGCCTATTTAAATTAAAAAAAATATATGTTTCGATTTGGATCTTAGGATGTTTAAATTCTGACATTTCTGGTTATAAAATTTGGTTTTAGTGTCAGCATGAAAATTTTAATTAAATTTTCGATAATTAACATAATTAATCGATAGTTTTTGCGGCCATGTAAACGTATTTTTTGTTCAACAATTTTGTGAACTCGAACCCAATGTGAAACGAATTTACGATAATTTCTCAAATGGTACTTTTTAGAGTTTTAGAGCACAGAAAGTTGTACGTTAGAAATCGAACTATCTAACAGATATAACAGATATGTGAAACATATAGTACATATATGTATTTATGTATGTATGTGTGCTTTTGTTGTTGTTGTTGTTTTGACTGTTTGTGTGTTTTCGGAGTAGTTTACAACAGCAGAATAAAAATAAGAGAGATAATAAAGAGAGAGAGAGAGAGAGAGATATAGAGACAGAGAGTTGTAGTTTGTTGTTGTTGATTGGTTGATTGATTGATTGATTGATTGATGGGTCGCGAACCTCGCAGATGGCAGCCGTCACGCAGCTTGGTTATATTTCCTATAATTCTGTTGCCCTTATATACCAGCAGGGTGTCATTGTATGATATTGTCTCGTTGGGCTCAATATCAAAATGAAAGCCGTTGCAACAGAATCCCCTGCTTATATCGCATATCTTGGGCGGTTCTTCAATAATGCGAGATGTGTCTAGAAATGTGGATGGATTGGATGGTTTTTGTTTGTTTTATGATGATTTTTATTTCAGATTTTTGTCCGATTCATACATATGAACGTAAGTTTGTCAAATTTGAATTCAAATATAGTTTGGCATGATTTGGGGGTAGGATGTATGTGTGAATAAAAAACAAAGTTAAACAAAAGTTGAGTAGGCAGCTATATAGATAAAAGTATAGTATATGTATAAGAATATTGTAAGGATAAAAAACAGGGCGGTACAGTTTGGAAGGAGAGCGATAGCGAGATAGAGAGAGAGAGACAGGGGCGGGAAAGCGGATCATGAATCGATGCTGGGATCCAGGGTGGGTAAACGGGTATATATAATGTGTGTTTATGGTATGATCAAAAGATCTGAGCCCCAATTAGAACAGATCCCAGATTTCAAAACGGTTCCGTGTTCAGTCTAGTGATGTAAAAAATATATCGATATTTTAAAGAAAACTATTGCTGTGATTCGAAATGATATTGCTCTTGATTCATCGCCGCCATATCGATATCATCTACGATATATTTAATTTAAAATTCATATTATTTTAATTGTCAATCAAATAAACATATGGCTTTTTTGCAAATGAAATTATTTAGACTGTTGCAAATTTCACATTCGAATATTACATAAATGCGGGAAGCATATTTTTTCTGTTGAAATTATTTGAAAATGAAATTTAGAACATATCTATATAATTTTAAATGCTAACTTCGTTATACTGATAATGTGTATTAAGCTTTGAATTTAATTCAATATCGTTCAATTCAATTTATCGATATTTTGATGGCAATATATTGGAGGATATCGGTATTTTTTCAAGGCAATATCGATATAAAGTATCGATGACGATTTACATCTCTAGTTCAGTCATATCCAATCAAAGACTTACCAATATCCTGGCAACGATCGCCTGTAAAGCGCGACTTGCACTGGCATTCCACATAGCCATTGGATCCTAGGATACATCCCTGGCTATTCTCCTCTTGGCAGGGGCACATGCGGCACTGTCCACCCTCTTCCCGATAATGCATTGGAGCACAAGTCTCACAGGAGTTGCCAATATAACCGGCTGGACACTGGCAGACCTCAATATCCACAGCATGCTCGGCACCGGGCTGGGCCTGTTCCACGGATAGCTCGAGTGTTACATCCCTGATGGAGGTGCGTTCCGTGGGTATTTTGGGTGTGGCACGGATGAGCAGATGCTCGAGATTAGTTAGTACACTCATGAAGTCATAGCGGGTAGCGGGTTGGGCGCTACCACGATCCAAACGCGACCATTGATCATCCTCAACGAGACGCACACTGTACTCATTGAGATGAGACTCCTCTTGAGAACGTGACCAGATTAAACGTATTCCGTTGCCAATGAGCACGACATCATTACCAGGCTGATAATCTCCAATGGATTCGGCAATCAATGTGTAATTAAGCATACCTCCATACGCATGTAATTGATTGCCCTGAACATTACCACGGATGCTCCAGTATTTGGTGGAGTAGGAGGGATACGAGTAGGTATACATATTATTAGGTACATCCACATTCAAGTTCTGACTATCGATCTGTTCGCCATCCTCATTGGTGATCAAAGCTTTGTTCACAATAAAATCAACGGGTATCAGCTGACGATAGAGCGATGCGGATCGGCATTGTGTGGCATGTCCGGAACAGTAGCATTCCTTGCAACCCTTTGGATGATATGTCGCGAGTCCAAAGCTACCACTGCGACACTGATCACAGCGAGTACCAATTACATTCTGTTTGCAGTAACAGGTACCATCCTGGCAGCTCTCTGTGCCATCCATATTGCAATAATGGCATTCTCGCTGATTATCCGGATCTGGACGTGGTGGCTGTGGCGGCTGTGGTCCATTGTCTGGCTGGCAATCGTATGGTGTTCCTCGTGTGGCATCACCCACATATCCGGCAACACACTGTTCGCAGTTCTCGCCCTCGGTATTGTCAGAGCAGTTCTGTGAAATTTGCAAGAAGACAAGGTTATTAGAAAGAGAGAATACTTGGAGTTGCCCCATTACGAATCGCTGTTGCTATATATTGATTCGGAAAATTGTGCTCTAGCCAGTACAGGGGCACTTTATGGAAGTTCTATGAGGCATTGAGTGTCATGTAATTGGAGTAGGATAATGGGTATAATCTCAAGAAATCTACAAAACTTTCTACAGTCGGTACAGCTGTTAAACTGTTGGGATTCGCTTGGGGAACTATGTCAAGGATAATTAAGTAAAAGTATGATATTTAGAACCTACAAATCTTATGATGTTTACTATTATCTTATTAATGTTTTATGAATCAAGGACCCTGTCAAGTCGGTACGGCAACTATACTTTTAGGGCATTCTTCAGTTAAGGAAGCCCAACCCACTACAGGGACACCTTATGGGAGTCGTATGACTCATTGAGCGTCATATAATTGAAGTATATTGTAGAACTCTAGAACACCTTCTAAGGATGGTACTGCCTCTATACTTTTAGTACTTTCTTGGGGATATATATATATATATATATATATATATAACCTGTAACCTCTTCAACTGACAAATCTATTAATATTTGCCATTATTTTATTTAAGTATTATGAACCAAGGACTCTCTAAAGTCGGTACGGCTGCTATACTTAGGGGTTGCTTACCTGGCATTCTCCAGTTTCGGCATCACATTGCGTCGAGTGGCCGCTGCATTCGCATGGCTCACACAGACCCAAGTAAAGACCTTCTTCGGGATTGCGCTTGTAACCAGGAGCACAGCGTTCGCATGACAGACCAATGTAGCCTTGTGGGCAGCGGCATTCCTCAACCTCGAAGGCTCGCTGAGTGCCCAGATTGGTGCTGGTGGCAGTATCCATAACAACTTGTTTCAGGGAGCCCTCCTTGGTGCTGGTAGTATAGGTGGCCTTGATATAAATGGCATCGATCTTGCTCAAAGCCATCAATAAATGCTCCCGGTTGACAACCTGTCCATCGATGCGTTGCCATTCACTCTCAATGATGGGCACAGCGTAGGAGCTGGATGTGCTGGGACTGACAGCCGATTGACGATGATGGATCAAAGTCAGATCCTCTCCGCTCTTGATGACCACATCAGGTGCACTATTGCGAGACATCTGACCTCCAGGCAGAGGACTATAGCTGATTGTATAGTTGAGACGACCGCCATAGGCAGTTAGCTTGTTGCCCAGGAAATTAGCTGGCAGACTCCAGTACAGGGTATCTGCATTATTTTCCGATCCTGTGTGGAAACTAATCTCATAGGCCTTTGTATCGAATGGCACGGGCTGTGGTGTTACACGCATGTAATCCCGGACCAGCTGGAAGCCATGTGGTGCACGGGAACGTCCAAAGCTGCTGCTCTCCTGATTGCGATACCAGCTGGTACTGCTACAGTCAGATCCTAGTCCACTGCAGAAGCACTCAATGCAACCGGTGTAGGTAAAACTATTCAAATGGAAACTCTTGGCTGCACAGGTATCACAGCGATCTCCAGTTACAAGTGACTTGCAATTGCAGGTACCATCGCCATATCTGAGCGTACCGTCAACGTTGCATGTCGCTTCGGGTGTTTTGTGACAGCTGCCACCAGGAGCCAAAGGATTTCCTTCATAGCCAGCGGCGCAGCTTTCACAACGTCTGCCCACATAGCCTTCGAAACAATTGCAGATGACATCCCCGTCGGGGCTCAGCTGGCAGCCACTGGCAAAGTTATTGCTGCCGCTTTGTGGGCAGGGGCAGTCACGACAGGGTATACCACGTCGTGGATCACCATAGGTACCTGCTGGGCAGGGCTCGGGCACGAAGGGCACACAATGTCCCAGCCAGGGGCCACCAGGCTGACGTACATAGCCGGGAGCGCAGTTTTCACAGGAATCACCCACATAGCCAGGTGGACAATTACATTTCTCCACCAAGGAGGCGCTGCCCAGACCCTGATCGGCAGTACCAGCCGAGTCGAGTGCAATATTGACCAGCTCCACTTCACGCGAAACGGTATCAATGTAACCCAAACGTATCAAAATATTATCTACATTGGCTAAGATCATCATGATCTCTTCGCGTGTTGCCTTGCGTCCATCGGGCTTTTGCCAGCTGCCTGGCAGGAAGGATACCTTAACCTTGTTAGTCTGATTGGGCTGAGTGCGCACACGATTGGTTAGGGTAAAGCCATTGCCAGTAATGATGACATCTGGTCCAGAGGTTGGACGTCCACTGCCCATATAGCTAATGTCGTACTTCAGCTCACCGCCATAGGATTTCAGCTGGTTGCCCATGTAGTCACCGGGCAGGGCCAGATAGGGTGACTCTCGGCTATTATATTGCACATCGGAGGCACGGAACTGTACGCCATGATGCATCGAGAGCAGATTATGTCCGGGTGCTTCGTTAATCACGATCTGTTGGTAGGGACTCAACTCAACGCTGACCACACGGTGTGACAGTATTGGCGGCTGTATGGCATAGGTAAATAGATTTGCGCTCTCGCAGGAGTTGGCCACACCAAAGCAGAAGCACTTGATGCATTCCTCGGAGGACCGTGCAAGCATATTGAAGAAACCAGCAGAGCAGTATTGATTGCGCTCGGGTGTTACCTTCACAATTGTATCGGGTGTCACAAAGTGGGTGCCCTTGGTGTTGATGATCTCGCAGGAGTATGCTCCACTGTCCGCGAACTGCATGTTCGGGCAAGTAAGTTCACCTCGACCGCCAACGCTCTTCGAGACACACTTATCAGGCACATGACCCCAGTTTAGACGCCAGACAATTGTCGGTACTGGTACACCGGTTGCAGTACAGATCAGATTCAGGGTTTGACCCTCCAGCAGCGATTGAGTTGGGGGTGGTGGACGTATGGGCACAGGCTCCACTGTAATTTAAGATAGTTTCATTAGTGTCAGAGCTGTTAAAGTATCGATGATAGTATCGATAACATTAGCATAAGCAAAAGAAAGTCAGAAGAATGTATCAAATTGAAAGTACCGATAACTCTCAGAACTATTGATGATTAAATATAAAAGGTCTGACGCTCCGCTTTAGACAATCGATTATAATTTGACAAACTCTCGATACTTACTGCAACCAAATTCATCGCTGCCATCGCGACAATCGTTTATATCATCGCACTGGAAGCTCTTGGGTATACAATGACCGCTTGAGCATTGGAATTCATTATAGCGACAGGGTGCACCACTTGGCTCCGGATCGCAGGACTGCTCATCGGAGTTATCACCACAATCGTCCTCGCCATCGCAGCGCCAGGTGCGTTCCACACACTTCGAGTTACTGCAAAGGAACTGATTCGGTTGACATCTACGTCCATGGCTACAGCTGTGCTCATCGGAACCATCCGAGCAATGGGGTAGACCATCACAAATATTAGACTTGTCAATGCATTCGCCATTCATACAGGTTGCCTGATACTGGCTACAGGCTGTGGGTGGACGATCATGTTCAGCGTCATTAACTGTTGGATTAGAAACAAGAGTTAACGATTAGTAAAAATATAGAAAAGATGCTAGACCCTGTAAACCTCTTACCAAAGTTGTAGCCAGGCGGCATTAGGAATATAGAAAAGTGTATTAGCTAGAGTTTAATTGAATTGAAGCTCGAATTGCTTTAAGTAAATGATCTAACGTAGAGCTGACAAAACAAAACTATGGCACTATCGATAGTAGCGAATATTTTATGATTTCATCAGAAATCTAAAATATCAACTCAACTACTATAAAAAATTCTACATTTTTACAGCACTGTCAATAGTGTCAAACGTTTTCTTGGAGCTCTATTTCTAAACCTTCTTAAGAACAGAATATTTTGATCGTTACCTAGACCAAAGAACTCGAGATCAATATGAGGCACGGTGCCATATCTAATGCGATTCGATTTGGGCTCCTCATATTTGTGTGTACCCCAAGCTGCATCCAAATGAATGCGTTAGGAAAGTTTCCAAATAAATTACAATAAGGAAGCATAACATATGTTTAATCGGTTCAAGGATCCTTTACTTACAGCGTTCGACAGTTAGATGCACGGTGACCTGTTGACCCTGTACGTAGCTGGGATAACCCACAGCTTCACAAACATAAGTGCCAGAGTCCTCCACCTAAAATGAAAAATGAAAATCGTTTAAGTGATATTTTTAATATATGAATTGAGTACTTACGCGTATATTGGGTATTTCCAGACGACCACCCTTATCGGTGAAGCCAACGGGCAAAGGACGACCACCAGGACGTGACCACCTGACCTTGGCGCGAGCTGGACCCTCATCGCGACAACGGAAGATGACCTCGCGACCTTGAATGTCATCGAATTTGTTAATATATAATAAAAGATACTTCCAAAATTTAAGGGTACGAGCAATTTTCAGGAACTGTGAATCTTTCATACAATTGCTGTGAGTTGGGATTTGTAGTAGAGATGAGAAACGGAAGGCAGTTTTTCAAACCCATTCCCATCTCTAGCTTGTAATTGTGATTTGGGATTGTAAATACTGTGAATAAAAGGTTTCTAGCAGTGGGGTTTTTTTTTTTTTTTTTTTTTTTTTGGGTGCTCTGACAACAATAATTTCGACAGAATGTACAACTCCGAGCCAAGCCAATTTTGTAGCAGTAGTGTGCAGTGTGCAGTTGTACGATTATCGAATTATCGATTATCTACTACATTTTATATAGTGAGTAGTTAGGCCAACTTACCCTCCCTAATATATCCTGCAGGTATTTTTATTAAATAGGTTATGGCATTTTTTTGGTTGGGTTAAGCATTAAAAGTAATGGTAGAACGTATTATGTTGAGTAGATTAAACATAAAGAAAAATCATTCTTCGAAATATATCGAAGCTAATGTAAAAGTCTTGCAAAGATTAAAGTATACTAATGAAAATGTTCTGATTTCCACTTTCGACAAGAAATGCGGATTTAATTGTCACTTAAAAGATTCGATTTTCAATATTACCGTTGAACTTGAAAATGTTATCCTATTTGAAAAGTTAAGTTGAGAACATTTAAGGCAAATTTCTTTTTCACAAAGTCTTGTCAAAATCGGAACAGGGTTGTGTAAAAGAAAAGTACCTACAGCTTTTCAAAAATCGATCGAACTTATCGATTAATGATAAGTTTTTATTCCTTTTACTTTTGCAAGGCATTCTTGTAGTCTAGAACTCTTCCCAAGCTAGACAGATATATATATACTTACTCTCTTTAATGATCTGGTTATTGGGATAAGTCATTAGGTTCAACTGACTACGTCCAGATCCGGTTGGTTCGGAAGCTGCGAATGAAGAAATCACAGTTGAAAATTAGTTACAAATAATCACTAAGATTATATTGTCATTATCTAAAGATATAGTTGCAATAAATATCCAACCCGTTTAGTAGCTACTTGGGTTTGAGTTTGTAAGTAGAGATTGTGTGCTCTGGTTTTGTTTTTTTTTTTTGGTAGTTTGAGTCTGGGGAGGGTATCGTACTGGCACCGTTTTTGCTCTCGGGGTTTCTCGAGCTTATCATCGACTTCTATTCCGACTTACTATCGATCTCATTGTTGATGGGACCACAGTCCAGCTCATCGCTAGCATCATATGGACAATCGATATGGCCATTGCAACGCATTCCAAGCGATATACAAGGACCATTCTCACATCGAAACGTCGTCGAAGGACAAATAATACGTAATGGCATCACCGGTGTCGTTGTTGAGCTTGTCGTCATCAAGGATAACGGTGTGCTTGATATGGTTGAGGTTCTGCTGCCAGCTATGTTATGTTGATGACCTTTGATGGCAATTGCGATTGTGATTGTGATTGCGATTGTGATCAGGCACCGTAAACAATGATTATTTTTATTTTATTACTTTCTTTTTTCTCAATCAAAAAAATCATTTTAATGGAATAGCTATATATAAATCGAATTTTATCTTTAAATAACTAGCTATGCATTTCCACCATGATTTTTAATATTTTGAGTTCTACATTTATTTTTTTTGTTAAATGATTATTTTTACATTTTTATATGCCACTCACAAATAATGTTTATTTTTATATAAAAACTGAAGTCATTTTTTTTTTTCTCATAAATATATATTTTTAAAATGAAGCTATAAATCTGATAATTACTTTATTCTTAGCTGGCCTATTCCGATTTACACTTTCGAACAAATTCCGGCGTAAAACAAAAATGTAAAGCATACTTTTGGGCTTGTGGCAAAATTCAAATTATGCTGCGCTAAAAAGTATGCTACACTTGTTTCTGTGGAAATATTTGAAATGTGAAATTCAGAATAGGCCTGATAGATATAAATGTATACTGAGAATATTTGAATACAAAAATTAATTTTGCCACATTTTGATATGAAGCCTATATAAAACTGAAAAATAATCATTAGCAAATCGTTTTTTTAATACAAGTTGAAATCAATACGGTTCCTGATTTTTATTATTTGGATGATTTGGATCGCTTTGATGCGGCTGCAAGCTTTAAAACTGCTACTTACCACAATTTTGCTCATCGGAGCTATCCTGGCAATCGGTTTTGCCATTGCACCGCACTGAAGCGCTCACACACTGTCCGTTCCGGCAGCGGAACTGGTTCGCCTGGCATTGCACCGCCTCGCAATCTGCCTCATCGGAACTGTCACTGCACTCGGCATAACCATTGCAGACAGCCTCCTGGGAGACACAGTCACCATTGTGGCAACGGAACTGGTTCTCAGCACAGCCTGTTTGGGTTTTGACAAACAAATGAGAAAAGAACTGGATTACTCACTGAGCTGCTTAAAGTGCATGGGCTAAAACAGAGTTTTGAAAGCTATATAGGTAAATAAGTAGACTATAGAATAATAGTCATGAGAACCAAAGTATTTTCAATAGTGCATACACATGTGTAACTCGAACTTATAAAGGATTGTTAACGGTAAGCATGCAATTGTCTTAAATGCAAACTTAAAAGGTTCTGAATCTCACTTGTGAATCAAATTCACCAACAATCGAAAGCATACTTTCAAAATCATGCTATACACTTTGTAGTGAATGGAATTCGCAAGTGAAATACATAACTAAAAACGATATAATGTATATATGTTTATATATCTAGAAATAATATTTAAAACTAACTAACTAAACTACTAAGGCTGCATTTTCAACAAATTCAGTTGGCAAATTGTGCAAACAGAACGCAGACGCAACTAAGACGGGGCTATAAATAAAATTAAATTAAATTTGCATATTTCTTTTTTGTTATTAACCAATACAGTTCTGTTCATCGGAAAAGTCTTTGCAGTCGTAGAAGCCATCGCAGTGCTGTGTTGAATTTATGCAAAACTGTCGATCGTAACACAAAAATTCGTTATCCTTGCATTGAGTACCTGTTTTTTTTTGTTTTTGTTTCGGTTTTTATTATTGTGCAATTTGCAAAAGATATTATTTAAAAAGGTGTTTTTTTGTTTTTTTCATAGATATAAGCAAAGAAAAAGAAATTCGTGAGAGATAGTTAAAAATAGAGACAATGTATAGTACATATTTGTGAGCAAAGAGAAAGTAAAAGAAAGTCAAATATAGATCAGCAACTAAAATAGATAAACATAGACTAGTAAAAGTACGAGTACACTATAAAAGTATAAAGTATAGTTCAAGGTGCCTGTGCTTTACTCCATATTAACTAAAAACAAAAAAAAATAAAAAAAAATATAACTAATATTGCAGTTTAGAAAAAGCCGTGATTTCCTACTTTAAACTTTACCCATTAAAGTCAAAAATATATAAAGTAATATGTTATACAAATAGATACATAAATCAGCTAGCGCAACAAAAATCGAAAGTTCTCTATCTCAGTTGTTGTCAAAGTCAAATTCCGTATCTCTATAACTTTTCTTTTGCCCTTTTGGAAAAATATTTTGATGTCAATATTGAACTCTGTTATCATTTTCAATTTAAGAAACATTATGGGTAAGCTAATTTCACGGAAATGTTGACATTTTCATATTAAGCAAGATTTTGCGGTTTGAATTGTGGCAATGTAAGAAAAATATAAATTGCCTATCACAAAGGTAAGTACATTCAAATCCAGAACAAAGGCAAGAAATTTCACTCCATTTAATTTAGAAAGATTTTGCGAATTGAATTCATCTACTTTAAGCTTTGTGAAATAGAAATATTCAAAGAAAATTTCATTTGCGAATCACAAAGGCAATTTAATGAAATTCCAGAATAAAGGCAAGAAAGTTCAATCCACAAAATTCAAGATTTTGCGAATTGAACTCACCTACCGTAAGCTGCGTGAAATAAGAATTTATCGAAGAGAATTCAAATTGCCTAAATCAATTCCAAAACAATGCCAAGCAATTTCAGTCTGCAAAATATTGCCGAAGGCGAAAAGAAAACCACCTTTTCCCTTATTCTTTTCCCAACTCAACTCAACTTGCTCGATCTTAGATCGTATTTAAGTGACTTTATCTTTAAAGTTTAAACTAATAGTCGTTGCTAAAAATGAGAGCGATATTTTATTCGAAATGTACTGAAGTTAAGTTTTGAATAACTGAATATGCAAACTTACAGTTGGCCTCATCGGAGTTATCTTCGCAATGACTTTGGCCATCGCAGCGTTCAGTTTCCGTGTAGCATCTGCCACTGGGGCAGGTATGCTGTGGACAGGATAGATGGTGTGGTTGATGACGTGTGGAGGAAGTGACATGCAAATGGCAGTCATGCTCATCGCTACGGTCAGTGCAATCGTACTGACCGTTGCAGCGTATGGAACGATGAAAGCACGAATCATCGCAGAAGAATTGATCCCGATTGCAATCTTCGGGTGTTGATCGATTGGTGGCTATGATATTTCATATGTGGTATCAATCGAAATGTATCGATATTGCATGCGATGATATTGATATTGATATTGATTGATATTTTTTTCAATATCGATGATTCGATATGTATGGTTGTTGGGTTTCGTTATGTCATTTATCGGTTTATCGGTTTAGCGTAACAAGAAAAAGAGACAAGAGAACGAAATGAACAAACGCTTGTTATGGCAATTACAAAATCAGTTAAGCGACTTTAAAGCATAAAATAAAACATTAATTCATATATTCGTTTTGTATTCAATAAGTACAAACCTGGATAATGTATTATAGATGATTGCTTAAATCTCTAAAGTGTTTGGATCTTAACTTATAGCTATTTATTAATATGGGCTTACGTTTGGGCTTAAGAAGGATTCGAGTTGGATGCGGTATGAGTTTGGAAACAGTTAGGTTTAAGTTCGATATGTGTTTGATATAAGTAATATATATGGGTTTTACATAGTATAAGTTTGAAATGGATTTGATATGGTTTTGATATGAGATCGGTTTGACTTCGAAATGGTTTAAGCATAAGTTTGATATAAGTTTTGATAAGGGTTCGATAAAAGTTCGGTATAAGTTGGATTTAAGTTTAATACGAGGTAGATCTGAGTTTTATGAGGGTATAAGTCTTAGACGAGTTCGAAGTGGGCTCAAAGTGGTTTCAAAGTGGGTACGAAGTGGATTCAAAGTGGGTTCGAAGTGGATTTAAAGAAGTTTTGATTTAAGTTCGATATGATCTTAGTTAAAAGTTCGGTATAGATTCGATGTGGTTTCAATATAAAGTGGGTATAAGCTTGATACAGGTTTGTTATGGGTTCGATATGGGTTCAGATATGGAATGAAATTGAATGGAATCGAGATATGTTACCCTCTCCCCAGCAAGTTGGTTCCAACTCATCCGATTCGTCCTTGCAATCAGGATGTCTGTCACACAAAAACTCAATGTTAATGCATTCTGAGTTCGCGCATTGCCATTGATACGATTGACAGGATTTGGTTGTTGTATTTCTAGGTTTGTTGCTGACATCTGGTGGTGTTTGATGTGTGTGTGTGTGTGTGTGTGTATGTGTGTGAGCATGTGCATATGTGTGGCGTTTGTTATGGGGCACAAACAAAATATAAAACAAAAACAACGAAAAAGGTATGAGCATTAATATTATATACGCAATGTGTGTGTGAAAGTGCATGAAAGAGAGCGAGTATAACAATAACGAGTGAGTAAGACAGCAACAACAAGTAGAGAGTAAAATTCGCAGAATTCGATCGAGTAGCAAGTGAATTAGATAGAGAAGCGAGTATTTTTCAGGAGAGCAATAGAAAAAGCGAGTAAGTCAGAGAATTGTCACGAGAAAAACGAAGTAGTATGTGAAAGAGAGCAAGATCAGTGAAGTTTACTTCATGAATTTTATTCGTTGTTCTTGAAGAGGGGTTCTCTTCAGAGCTTAACGAAAATTCACCGTCTTTAAGGTCAAGACGTTTTTTCGTTAAGCTGTAGCTTTTAGGAAGTGGGTGAAGCGGAGCAGGCCACCCCTCTACACCGCTTCCCTTCAAAAAAGAACTTAACGAAAAAACGTCAGAAGAGCGAGAGAGTAGATAAATAATAATCGATATCGATAGTCGAAGATTGAAAATAGTTAGTACACATTTAGACGATACTGCTTATCACATGACGTTTTTTCTTCAAACTTAACGAAAAAATGTCACAGCGTTCAATCATTGTCTAAATGCTATTTATGGAAAATATGTGCAGAGGAGTGAGTGTGTGTTTGTGTGTGCGTATTAGATAATGTTTGAAAATGTTGGTTACCCTGACAGTCGCGCTCGTCGATGCCATCTTCGCAATCGAGTTTACCATCGCATCGTTGCGATTCATCGAGGCAGGCGCCGTTGCAGGCAATCTGATAGGGCGAACAGCCGCTGCCTTCAAATATACATATTTGTAACAGAAACATCATAACATTGAAAAAAATCAACAAAATGAACATAATGTCATAAATCAAAATAAGAAAATATCAAAACAAAATAAGAAATGAATGCTAAACTACGAAATACACAACAAAACACAGCTACGAATTCAAAAAGGTTGAGGAAAAAGTGATGCCAAAAGAGCAAAGCTAATGTTCAAATAGTACTAACTACGATAAGTTTAAAGATGCAGTGCTGGGTTGGGATATTGGGAACATGAATATATATCGATATATATCGGCTTACCACAGTTGCGCTCATCGCTGGCATCGGTGCAGTCAACGATGCCATTGCAATGCAATTTGGATGCAATGCAATCGCCCGTTTCGCAGCTGGCAATGAGCGTTTATCGTTTATCGATAATGATGATGACGTTGATGATCGTTTGAAATGAGTGTTTTTGGTGCAAAGTGTGCGTGTGTGTGTGTGTGTTTGAGTACATAAAATAATGAAATCATTTTTAGCAAGTTGATTAGATATTTGCGCTAAGCAAAATATCGACTATCGATTGTCTTACAGATAGGCACCCTCGCGACAAAAAGTACAGTTACGCTCATCGTTGCCATCGTTGCAGTTAACAATACCGTTACACAGCTGATCGCGCGGTATGCAATAGTCGTCGCATTCGAACTCTAGTTCTAGGCAATGCTCTGCAAAATGATCCATGATGATAATATGATATGATACTTATGTTTTTATGTATGTATGTATGTGAGGGATGTGTGTGAGTGTTTTGTTTTTTGTTTGTTGTTTAAGTGTGTGAGTAGCATGGTTTAACGGTTAAAGCCAGGACACTTTAAAGCCTCTCTTAGTTTGAGTGTGAGTTACCTGTAAGGGCCGGACAATCGAGCTCATCGGTTTCATCTTCACAATCCGAATAACCATCGCATTTCTTCTCAAAGGGTATACACTGTCCAAAGTCACACTCAAAATAATACAGATCACATTCACTCAATGGATCGTTAATGGGGTCTGTGTCTTTATATGTCGAGTATATATGGTATATGTTGTATATATATGGTGTGATGTATTGTTGATGCGCAAATGAAAAGATAAAATATATTTATAATAAGATATTTGTAAGCTTTGGACAAAATATAAAAGAAATTCTATAACTGTTAACCCCATAACCTATGTAAGTACCTAACATATACTATATGAACCAGTTCTGAATTCCACTTTTCGACTAAAATTCATAAAAATAATATATGTCATAGCTTTTGAAGCAGCATCGAAGCAAAAAACTTTATAAGCTTGTAATTTTGGATATGTGTCGGAATCAATTGGATCTGTTCACAATATCAACAAAAATTCGATCCAAATGATATTTCTAAAATTGTCAACAGTCGCACAGCTCAACCCACAAAATATAGAAAGCTGAATTTTTCACAGTAGTTGCATCTTATGCTGAAAGTGAGTGCTAAGATCGGACTCTGTAAAACTCAGTCGGAGAATGTTTAAAATTCATGGAAACCTCTTTTTTTGTCATCCGTTCAGGTTCAAACTCATTTTTCAAATATCTATATAAAATTTTAACAATGAGTGCATACCAATTGTTTGGTAAATGGCGGTCAAGATTGTAGGGGCGAAAGTTGAATTAATCAAAACTACACATATCAACAAATTTAAGCAACGTTATCTTCACGTTTTGGAAAATTCGCCTGAAATGGGAGGAAAACTGTTGTTTGACATTTTTTGTATATGTATCATAGGAACGGTCTCAAGCTCGTTTTTAAACATTTTTATGTATGTAGCTTATCCTTACAGTTTTTTTCTTTCAAAAACCACCTAAAAGTATGCGTGAAATATTTTAATGAACTTAAATCGCTAGTGGAGTTCAGAACAGGACGATTTTTTTTGGTTTTGTTAAGGTTTTGTTTTGTTTTGAAGTTAGTTTAGTTTTAAACGGGGGCTACCATAGTTGGAATCGTCGTAATTGATCAAACAGTTGTACTCGTCGGCGCCATCGGCGCAGTCGGTGATGCCGTTGCAGCGTTTGTAGCCGGAAATGCAACTTCCGTCCCCACATTGGTATTGAAAGGACATGCACTCAACGGGCGTTCGGCTCAAATTGAACTTGGCATGGAAATCTGGTTATGATGTCGTTTTGTATGATCGTATGATGATGTATGATGTAAATGTTGTAGATGTTGTTGTTGTTGTTGTTGTTGAAGATGTTGTGTTTGATTGTAGTTGCAAACAGATAGAATATAATAGAAAGAAAGTTGAAGGCGAAGACGACAATACACAGTTGAGATGCGCGTTTAAAAAAGAGAACGAAGAGCATATAAAAAATAAAAGAGAATGTTTAGAGTATAAAATAAAAAACAGAGAGAAAGTACAGTTAGCAGCATGAAAATAATAGTACTACTTTTTGGCAGGTATGGAAACAAGGAGCTTGGGATTGTTAGTTTAAAAAAGGATTACCAAATAATGTATAATTAAAATGTAACTAAAAATTTTCAACAAATATTATGTTTTCAACTTTATGTATATATAAAATGAATCAAACAATAAGCTAGTATAATTAATTAAGCATCATTAAAGTAAAATCAAATAACTAAAAGTTTTATAATTCTTATTATTGGTGCAACATGCACATAAGGCTCGTTTTCTTAAAGTTCATGTCAATGTTAAAAAGCACATTACAAAGTTAAAGCTAAAAAGCACTTAAAAAATTTCGAATGAAAAAGCTTAAAAGTACTTCAAGAAATTCTAATTCGTTCTGTCAATTCTTCTATTCTTCATTTCAACTAACATGAACTTGGCAAATTTGCAGCTCGTTCTGGCAAGTTATGAATGAGCTGTTGTTCACTTGTTAACATTCTGTTAACTTCATGTTAACTAACATGAACTTTGTTAAGAAAACGTGCCTTAAATCAAATAAAAACATAAGAAATGAGTTAAATTGTTAGTAGACTAATTGCCTCAGAGTGTGAGTAGGGCCATGGAAAAATCATGCATGCGGCATGCATGAAAAGGTAAGGGAGAAAATCAGTGCATGGCTTTTTGGATACTTACGACATGCGCTTTCATCGCTGCCATCGCGGCACTGAGATTTGCCATCGCAGACTTGAGTTTTGGGTATGCAACCGCCGCCGCGTACACATTTGTACTGAGCACATGTAAGAAAGCATATGTTTGCGGGTATGTGTAAGCGTGTGTATGTGTGTGTATGTGTGTGTGTCTATGTGTGATGAGTGAGGCAGTAAACTCACCTTATCGCTGCTACAGTTGCACAGCAAATAATCCTCATCCTCTTGCTGGCCACAGTCCGCAATGCCATCGCAGACGCTCTCAATCGGAATACAATCGCGATTGTGGCACGCGAATTCAATGTTTTCGAGGCAATTACTTGGCAAGGATGGCAATAAAGATGATGATGATGATGACGATGATGATGATGAGCTGGCTAAATGGTGTTGTGGTTCATGGTTGTTTTTTGTTTTTTTTTTTTTGTTTATATGGGGGCGGTGTATATGTCAGACAACAAGGCATATTTATAATAATATGAGCGAGTACGTGAACGAGCATATAAATAACATAAAAAGAGAGACAGAGAGTAAATGTAAGAGGCATGATAGAGCGGGAGAGAGAGAGATAGAGAGCTAGTGTAGTTGTGTGTGTGCATTAATTATACTTTAAAATTATAAATAGTCTATAATAACGTAATATTTAATACTAAAATGTTTAACTTAATAACTAAAAGTATGTGTGTTTTGAAGCTTAGCTTAAGTAAGTTTCAATGTTGGAGTCACAAACATTGCATGCACTTTGTTAACCTTTATATCCTCCCTTTAAATTGTTAGCAGAAAGGCACCCAAAAGAAGCGATGCGCCGCAACGAGTAATTACTCGTTACTTGTTAGTGGCATGCACCTCTAACAAAATTACAAAAGGAATACCAACGAGTTACTGGTTACTCGGTGCACCCTTTTGTGCTCTGTAAAAAGTTACTTGGAGTGAAAGTCAGCATACGTATCTGGGTATGCGATGCAACGAGTTTTTACTCGTTATTTGCTTATCGCTACTCGATACTACCGTTTATTTTAGGGTCCCTTTTTTGAAGCGCTGTAAAAGTGAAAACCAGCAGTAGAACAGTAAACGATGCAACGATATTTTACTCGTTACTAGTTACTCGCTACTGGCTAGTCGCTACTTGTTACTGAAGTGAACTTTTACAACGCTATAAAAGTTGTAACCATCAACGAGCAACTAGTTATTACTTGTTACTCGTTACTCACAGTAAAAATCAAAACCAACACCAGCAAAGTATTACTCGTTACTTTCAACTCGCTACTCGTTATTGGTATGCACTTTGTGCCCCGCCTTTGAAACGCTGTAAAAGTCAAAACCAGCACCAGAAAAGTATGCGAAGCAACGAAGTTACTCGTTACTCGCTACTCGTTATTAATATACTATGAAACCTACTCGCTACAACTCCTCTCGTTGTTATTGGTATGGGGTTAGTTGTGGTTTTAGTTGTTGTTGTTGCTGCCGTTGTCTTACGCTCCAGCGAGGCGGGCCCAGCCGTTGACCAGGGATAAGGTGTCGGTTGGGTTGCGGGTGCACGCGTTAGAGATGGACGGGATGTGGGTCGCCTAGTTGTCACCGCTGGCCGATAACGATCACAGCCATCCTCGTCACTCATATCGTTACAATGATGGAAGCCATCGCAGCGGAGATGCAGCGGTATGCATACTTTATTGCGGCACATGAACTGATTGGTGTCGCAAGGATTTTGGGCATTTGACTTTTCGTAGGCATCTTTGGGATGGTAGAGTTGAAACTCTTTGGCATCTTGGGGATTCATGCCCAGTATATTGTTATCGTTATCGTTGTCGTGGCCAATTTTTGGTGGCGGACGACGTCGATCGGCATAGTGGCGTATAATGCCATCCTCATCGACGCTATCGGCATCGTTATCGTTATCGTTATCGTTTCGCTCGTTCATGTCGGGCAAATCTGTTAGCCGCATGCATTGTTGTTGTTTATTTAGGGTGAGGAGGTTGGGGGGGGGGATGCGGGAGGAATAGGGTAGCCACATGCAGACCATTTGTATGTTTGGGATGGGTTTGGGCGTTTATTGAAATCGATTTTTATAGATTTATCGAAAATGAATATATTTTTTTTTTTTTTTTTTTTGCATGCAAATTTTGCAGTTCAGCCAATTGTTGATGTTGTTGTTCCGGATTGTAGTTGTTGTTGGTTTCGTGCAATTAATCGATTAGTTTTTTTTGTTGGACATTCGATAACCACAACCACAAATGTTCAGGTTTGTTCACATATTTTAATTTATTTTTTTGGTTTGTTTCGTATTGGAAAGAAGAGAAATAAAATTTGAACTTGTTAAATAATAAATCAAAAATTTTGACAAGTTGACACGCATAAGAGCTACCACAGAGATGCATAAGCACTCGATTATTTATCGAAGTAAGGCACAGAGAAAGACAGAGATATTGAGAGAGAGAGAGAGAGAGAGAGAGAGAGAGAGACACAGAGAGGGACAGTTGAAGAACAGCAGAGAAGTTGAGCAGTCACCAAAAGTTAAATTACCAAAAACAGAGAATCGCAGATAAGCAATACACATAAAGTACATTAAAACAGAGATATAGAGAGACAGTTATCGATAACGATAACGATATACACACATAGTTACAACTCTGTAAGCACTTACCGCAGCTTTGCTCGTCTGTATAATCGTTACAATCGTAGATATTATCGCACACCTGACGCATCGGTATGCACTCACCATTCCCACAACGGAACTCATTGTAGAGACACTGTTCGGCATCGTAGCCACCTGATTTAGTATTGATGTTGAGGTTATGTCCGATTGGTGTTATCGAATTAATGGAGCTAAGTTAGTTTATGTATGTTTGTTTTTTTCTTCTTTTTTTTGATGTGGCGAGTAGTTTATGAATTATATACCGGATTCAGATTCATAATCTGACAGACCCGATCAGTATTTTGTTAAGCAAAACAAGAAGAAGTGCGCAACGGTGTTGTGTAACGAGCCAAGGATAAGTGCTGAACAGTGTTGTGCACCGAGAGAGAGAGAGAGAGAGAGAGAGAGGAGTGGAAAAGAACGAGTTTGAAAATCGCACTCGTTACTTACCTGCCATTTTGAGCAAAAATTTAAACAAAATTGACTCTAGAGATGGGAACGGCATGGGAATTATGAAAATGGCGAGAATATTGACGCGATTTTGTAGCTGTATTTTACTATTCTTTTTTATTGTTGTATTTTATTAATTTTATGGATAATCATGTAAAGAATATACAAAAAATTCCAAGTTCATTCACCATGATTTTCAATTTTGTAGATAAACTAATTTATAAAACTCAAAAATAAACATTGGGAGGTTTGTTATTTTGATCATAGAACTTCTCAGTTCTGCTCTTAATTCCACTTTTGAAAGAATTTCATTTAAAAGATTGTAGCATACTTTTTGGAGCAGGATCAAATTAAGAAGCTTTGTTTTTTTACCGTGTTCGTTTAATTTGTTTTTGCTTCTGAAAGTATGCTCTACATATTTTAGTGGAACTGATTCAAAAGTAGAATTCGGAACAGGAGTGATAATTATTACGGTGCCTGATTTTAATAAATTTAAAAATAATATTTTTTCGATTTCAAATGTTATCAAATAGAAGAACTAAAGGAAACTTATTGCTACTCGGATAGGTATAAAATAAAACAATGCGAAATTGGAAATCGGGCTAGAAGTATTCGAGTTTTCAACACCGAACCCATCTCTAGTCGACACACACTCACATCCAATGGGCTCACACACAAATACTGCCACACTCACCATAGCAGTAACGTTCATCAGATATATCCTCAGGACAATCGATATTGCCATTGCAAAGCAGCTCCTTGGCAATACAGGTGCCATCATCGCATTGCCATTTGTCGTACAGACAGGCTGCAGCAAGTGCAAAACAAAATGAATATCAAATCAAAAGAGTACAAAAGAGAGTGGAAAATATAATTGAATTGACGACAAAGTTTAAAAGAGAGAGAGAGAGAGAGAGCGAGCGTTGGGAAACATACGACAACCCTCCTCGTCAGAACGATCGTGTGGACAATCGGCACGTCCATCGCAACGATGAACAATCGAAATGCAGGTTAAATCACGGCAGGTGAATTTGCCCTTGGGGCAGGTGTAGCGTAGCATCGGCACAACTGAGCAGCGCAGCATGTATTATACACAGATAAGAGAAGTAATGAGCAAATGCAACTGATTTATAATGATTGATTGATTGATTGATTGATTGATTGATTTATGTTGCTTACACTGAACTTAATAATTAGTAGCAAAAGTAAGTAAACATATATGTGTTTAATTATATTTGAATTTCGCTTTTAAAAGTTTCCATTTCCAATTAGAAACCGCAATTATAAGCTTTTCTGACTTCCGCTTTCATATTCTATATTCGAATATATATATATATATATATATATATATATATATATATATTTATGCTGCCTATTTCGAACATAAATCGCATTTTCAATGCAAACATTTACTTTCAATTTATGTTTACTAAACTATAAATACATATATTTTCAAAATGAGTTTCGAACTTTGAAAGTCTTTCTCAAATTTCTGGTAATAAATTATCTTAGGTAGTTATAAAAACTATTTAAGTACTGAATTTTGAATCATGAAAACATTGCATCAAGCGTCAAACAGCTTATCACAGTCTATTTATAAAAGTTTTTATTTATTTCTTGACTGAAGTTCGAACCTCGAGACTTGTGCGTCGAAATTCGAACACCTTTTCACAAACTTCTTATTATAAAACGCCATATTTTACAAAAATATTAATTTTGAAAGATATTTATAGAAACTATTGCTAGACTAAAGTTCGAACCTTGGGACTTCTGTATCAAACTGGGTATCATATGGTAAATCACAAAATAGGTTTGATTAAAACATTCAAATTTATTGATACTCAGCTTAAAAATCTTATCAGAATTTATACTCAATTTCAAAGATATATAAATATTATTTCTTGTCTGAAGTTCGAACCTTGCTACTTATGTGTGAAACCGGATATCATCAACCAAAAAATATGTTTGATTAAAACATTTATTTCTAAAAATATATAAAAAAAACAACTATTTGTAGACTCAAGTATAATACTCGACTTTAAAACCTAATCAGAAATTATAATAAACTTTTTGAGGTATTTAAAAATTATTTCTTGTCTGAAGTTCGAACCTTGTTACTTATGTGCCTGGCTATCTTTTATTTGCCTGTGGATAATTATATAGATTTTAAGCTCAGTGTAAGCAGCAATTTAATGTAATTGATCGATTGATTGATGGCTTGATTGATATATTGATTGTTTGATTGATTGATTGATGGATTGATACTCACTTCCATCGCAGTGCTCCTCATCATCGGCATCGTTGCAATCGGCATGACCATCGCATTGTTGGCTTAAACTGATGCAGCGGCTGCCGTCGCGACATTGGTACTCGATGCCGCTGCAGGCAGCGGCTGATGTTTGAAGGGGGTGGGGGGCGAAGGGGGGTTAGTAACGATGCAAACGTATGACGGTATTATGGTTTTTAGTGTTAGTTGATTCCATTTGAGAGAGAGAAAGCAGAGAGTAAAAATAATATTGTTAGTGGTTAGTGGTTAAAAACATTTTTCTTGGCTTAAACAATTGTTTTTGCTACAGAGTTTTAACCGAAAGCAAACTTAAGTGAATTACGATAACAGTTATCGATTATCGTTTGTCAGTTTATGGACTATATAAGATGGCTTACAACTAAAGTTGAAACTTAGTCAAACTTAGTTTACGCATAGACGCCCAAAGTCTAGATGGGCTTTGTCTACCATAGTATGTACGAGTATGTGTATAGTATAATAGTATGATTATAATATAATAGAATTTTTAGCACTGTGTTTTGTCTAATAGATAGATAGTTATTATAGTTATTACATATATGTTACATATTTGCAATACTTACGGCAGTCAGCATCGTCCTCGTCCTCACTTTCACTACAATCTGCAACACCATTGCAACGTTTGCCATCATCAATGCATTGTCCATTGCGGCATCTAAATTCATTCGTTCGGCATTCTGTAATTACAAGAAAAGCACAATAATAAACATAATGAATTTCAAAGTTGTTTTTTTTTTATACACTATAATCCAGAATAAAAAAAGAATGGACTTCAAAAACAACTTTCTTGATTATTTAGAATATTCATAACCAATATACCAATATATTTTGGTTCTAAGAGATACAAAAATTTCCTTTACAAAGAAGTCCTCAATGGATGATATATTAAAAGATATTCAGGTTTTCCAATTTTTTAGATTTTTAGAGTATAGCTGGTATCCCCCGGCATTGCCCAGCAAAGCATTTCTCATATTTGAATATAAAAAAACGTTTCATTTCATAATTTTCCACCCTTGGGGGTAGTTCGGCTACCGTTTAACTATTTCTTGTGTTTGATTTTAAAAGTGAGTCAAAAACCAACAAAATGAAAAAGCAAAAAGTGTTATTTTGAAATTTTCTACCCATTTTTCGGTTGAATTTCTTAAAATTAGTGAGATTTGAGCTGTAAAATGTAGTTTTTTCCTGATCGGACTAAGATTATACTTTCAATCATTGCTTTCACATTTTTCGTTAACTTTTTGGTGTTATTTGTATGAAATGTTTCTTGCACATTTGCCTGCTTTCGTTCGAAGATGTAACAACTTTTGTGAGTTGGTCAATCATGCAGTCAGGTTGAACCCTTTTAATAGATAAATATATATATATCTACAACATATATGTATATAGATTTATTTTTGGACAGCAAAGGCAATGCTTGCAATTAGCCTTACAACCGGATGCAGTTTAACAAGCATTTCCCCCTTTTTTTTTGGCGCCAACTTGTCAGCCATATTTTCAACTTGAAAGCAAAAGTTTGTTTGGTGTCTGTTTGTCTGTGTGTGTGTGTGTGTGTGTGTGTGTGTCTGTACTATGTTTGTATGTATTTTGATAAGTTGATAAGCCTGACAACCAGAGCTCGAACCTTCAGAACGAACGACCTATGTTCTCACTACCGCCAACCCCTTGTCACACCTTCAGCAGCGCCGCCCCTGTTCTCTGTCTTTTTTGTTGTTGTTGTTGTTGTTGGCATCGTTAGCCACAGTTTCCTGTGCATGCTTGTTGCCTTTTTGAACCTTTTTTATTTTTGTTGTTGTTGTTGTTGTTGTTGTTGGACAGGATGCCTAAAATTTCATACAGTCAGTCAACTTAAGCATTTTCACAAATATTTTTCACACTTTTCTTCTCAATGTTAAATGTTGTTGCTGCTGTTGCCTTTGCCTTTGAAAGTATGCAACACAAAGTGGCAAGCAACGCGGATTTGATTACAAGCAACATTTCTCTAACACACACACACACACATATACACACAAAACACAAAGGCAGCAGGGGCAAAAGGGCAGTGTATAGCAAGGGGGGTGGCATTGGTATAGAGCAGCGGCTAATTAAAAACAAAGACAAGCAGCGGGAAGTGGAGACGGGAGAACATCGTGTCACTTAGCTCAAGTGTAATCAGAGAGCAGCTTTAAGTTTTTAAGCTGTTGCATAAAATAAACAATTAGCAGCCATTTCATTTTCATAGATTACCAAAAAATATTCCAAAATGATAAAAGCGCTGCGAATTCCTCTTTTCAAAAATCAATTGCAAGTGTTTTCAATTTACTTTTATATATTTCTTGTTCATTGAAAGTAGCAGATATAAATCATTTACAAATTTCAACAGCCGAGTCATGTCCGTATGTCCGTATGTCCGTCTGTCTGTCTGTCTTTCTGTTCATATGAGTTTTTCAAGACTTTGTTCAAGAGCTATCTTGATGAAACTTGGCACAGATGCTTCTTCTTATTGCAGGTAGTACCTATAGTTTAATTGGCCAGATCGGACCTCTATAACATATAGCTGCCATAGGAACGATCGATTCAAAAACTAGTTTTTGTATGAAAAACTTTTTTGTTTCTCAAGATAACTCAACCAAACTCACTTTACCTATGTTTAAGGACAGTTTAAACATGATGTCAAAATTTCAGCGAAATCGGACTACTATAACATATAGCTGCCATAGGAACGATCGATTCAAAAACTAGTTTTTGTATGAAAAACTTTTTTGTTTCTCAAGATAACTCAAAAAAACTCACTTTACCTATGTTTAAGGACAGTTTAAACATGATGTCAAAATTTCAGCGAAATCGGACCACTATATCTTATAGCTGCCATAGAAGCAATCAGTTGAAAACTAAGTTTCGACACGCCGAAGATAACATTTCTGTCTTGATTTATCTGTTTTCAAAAAGATATTACTTTTCAAAGATTTCAAAATGCCATACTGCAGACATTTTAATCAAATTGAATTCGTATTCAAATTGGAAACGCATTTGAGAACAGCTTAAATTAAATTTTTGATAAAGTGTATTGCATACCTTTGGGCGCTATGAAAAACTTTAGCTCAAAACTAAATACACAGCTATCTAGAGAAATATGTATTTGATTTCTTAAATATTGTTTTTTCGACAGAATTGTTTGAGTTGTTATTTTGTTGTTGTTGTTGTTGTTGTTGTCTGTTTTTCTTTTTGGCGCATTCAATTAATGCAAATGTCTTAAGGTGAGTTAAGCTTTGAGTTGGGGCATAGAGTTGGGGGGGGGGGGTTTTGAGTTTTGGTTTTGAGAGTTGCAGTTGGAGTTGGGAATTGAAATTGGGTTCATTGGGGGCCATTGGCCGCCATAAATCAACAATTGTTGTCGTCGTGGTTAACTGCAGCGCCAACTTTAACTACTTTTTGGGCGCTCACAAATCGCCAAAGTTATTTTTTCCGCTCGCAATTTTCAACACGAAGCTGCCAAAGCGTTTTCTTATTATTATTTTCTTCTATTTCTCTTTTGTTTTTTTTCTTATGTGTTTTAATGCCATGCATAAGAAGTTTGTCTGTGGCGCAATTGGCACGCCCCCGCTGCCTTGCCACTCCCTACTCCTCCTTTCCCCTTGCACATTCCAACTGCCAGCTTTATGCAGTTTGACAATTTCGTTTACGATTTCCTCGCCGTTTGGCGGCGCAATGCGGCGCCTCAAAGTATGCAACTCAATTTGCAGACAACTGAGAAACAAAAGGTGGAAATAGAAACAGAAACAGTCAAAAAAACAAAAAAACCAAACAGAAACAGAAAGAGAAAGAGAAAGAGTAGTGCATACAAAAGACAAAGCAAATATAGTAACAACAAAGATTTTGCTTATTGACATTAAAGATTCAATAATGGCCAACATATGGCAGCTAACGGATTTGGCTGCCAATCTCATCAAGCCCGCAACAGCAAAAAGATATCAGGTGAGTTAAGCTATCAATGCAACAAGTAAATACCCTACCAAACAAACATGTTTAACAACAAAAATTAAATTCAATTCTAGAAATTATGTTATACAAAGTAACTTTGATTTTTAATATCTATTCTCTGCGCTTGTTCTGAAACTTTAACTCATAAAAATACTCAATAAAATTTTGAAAAAAAATATGAAATTCTTATAAGATTTGTTCTATTCTTATCGAATAGAGCGAAAAAACTGCTTACATATATTATACCTACTAAGTATATAAAAAAACTCAATTTTTTTAATATTTTTTTTTTAAATATAATAGTTATGTTTTAAGAATGAATAAAAACATATTTCTAAAGTATCTTTTTTTCTATAATTTTTTGTAGTTTGTCTTCAACAAAAAAAAAGGGTTCATACACTCAAATGTGAGTGTATAGCAATACAACAGAAAAGAAAGGCTTCCAATTATGAATGTTTTTTAGACAGACAGAGATAGAAACAGCTAGAAGGAGACAGTTAGATGGTTGTTAAGCCATTTGCCGGCTCGTTTGATGCTCAGAGGACATAGGTAAACAAATTACGTGCAGCATTTATAATCCGCACAAACCGAAAACAAAACAAAAATCTACCCCCTTATTTTTTGTAGTTTTCTTTTTGATCAAGCTCAAAACAAACAACAACAAAAATGGGAAATGGAAAATGAAAAAAGCCAAGCGCAAATTGGCCAAGAAGAAGCAACAGGCAAACAGAATTTGGCA
Organism: Hirtodrosophila cameraria; assembly: GCA_949708635.1. Classification (NCBI taxonomy): domain Eukaryota; kingdom Metazoa; phylum Arthropoda; class Insecta; order Diptera; family Drosophilidae; genus Hirtodrosophila; species Hirtodrosophila cameraria. The sequence goes on along the minus strand of OX453090.1, from coordinate 3,596,788 downwards.
GCAGCAGCATTGAAATCACAGCTGCAACATTTGAACAACTATTGTTGTTGCTGCAACACACACACACACACACACACACACACACACACACACACACACACACACACACACACACACACACACACACACACACAGAGTACAACAGCATCTTGAAGTATCAAATTGCCGTATGGAATTTCCAGCTACTCTCTCTCTCCCTTCCACACTCACGCTCTCTCTCTCTCTCTCTCTCTCTGTTTCACTTGTAATGGGAGCTGGTCAGCAAGCACACAGGCAGAGACAGCGTTAACGAGTGAATAACTTGAATACATGTGTGAATCTGAATGTGAATGTGAATACGAGTGTGAGTGAATGAATGACCAATCGTTACAAAATTTCCATCTCTGCATTCATTTGTGCACTTGAACTTAAAACGCGACTCCTGCAAGTATGCAACACAAAAGTACAAAAAGCAAGAAAATTCACACACACACACCTGCAGACAATCCATGGGAGTGACAGAGAGAGAGTGAAAGATAGAGAGAGAGAGAGAGAGAAGTTTTCTGGCCTGGGTCTAAATTCGAGACGATAATTGATACGCGGCACATGGAAAACTGTGGAAAACGCAAAAGCGCACAAGCCAAAACCGCAAACAAACAAAATTGAGTGGTGCTGAATTGTTGGTGGTTAACGTTGGGGCAGCGGGGAGGGTGGAGCAAAGGGTGCGGGTGTGATGGCTTACGTTAGCTTACAAAGTGGGTTGAGGGGCTTAGCTTATATGGGGGGCATTTTGGTTAAGCAAAATTTTCACTTTGCGGCATCAAGTGTTACACAAAATTTGAGCACACAACAAAAAAAGAAAAAAAAAACAAAATTATGTTAAAAAATATACATTTAAGAAACATAAAGCTGAATGCAGATAGACTATCTTGATGCCCTGTAAATTTTCAAAAACGTTACAAATGTTTTGATAAAGTCTAAAAGCAATTATAAGATTTGTAATTTAGTAAACAAGCGTTCTATCGATATCATCGAAAGTTTCGAAAAACTTCAATTTGATTCAATGAAATGTTTTTTGAAAGTTTTATTACTAACATGAAACGATTTGAAGCATTTCATTGATAAACATGAATTCAATTTAAAAACTAGAGCTGAAAAAGCTATCGAAAACACAATTTTGATTGTGATTCACGCAATAAAGAAAAGCATTTTGTTCTGATTATTTGAAAATGCTATTCAATATCGAAGCAGTTGAAATTTAAAAAAAATTGTATTTTTAAGTTTGCTAAAGATATATAGATGCATGCTGTAGTTGGTAACTGATAATCGATATTTGCAGTTTCAACACAAGACTTTCATAAAGTTTTTAAAGTTCATATCGATATTATTGATTTTATATTAAACATAAGTTTTAACAATCAGGTCTGTTTCTATTTCCGATTCGGTTTGCAAACATTTGGAATCGAAATTATTTCAAGTTCTGAAATTCGGTGTTTAAGGTATTGCTCTTGAAACATCGAACTTAACTTTTTAAGAAGAAAGAACAATTGATTCGAAAAAAAAACAGCAACAACAAAATCGAAGCTCGTAAATGGAAAGAGGCTTGAATATCTGTTTACTATTTTAGCTAAATCGATAGTTAGAAATAATCTGTTTTTACGATTGTATAAGACAAGAAACGATTTATAATATACACTTTAGCTATTTATCAATGATTGTAGGGTATAAGGTGTGTGTGTTGTTGCTTCAGTTTAGACTAGCGTTTAAAAGCGTTTGTCAGCTTCTTCTTCATATTTTTTTGTTGTTGCTTGGTTGTCATTTTGTTGTAATAATAAGAAGTATTTTGATTTGATTATTGCTCGTTAGCGTAGCGCTCTCTGCACCACTCAAACACTCCACCAGTCCACCACCCTACCACTCAACCACTCAGATGCTGTAGTCTAATGTCAGTGTGCTGATCGACTCATTAACTCGCTTATTCGGGCCAAAGTGCACAAGAAAAAGCCACGCCTTCACCGCAAAAGGACAGCACAATAAAGTGTCCTCGAAATGCTTTAAAAGTGCTTTTTTACGCAGGACTTAAAGCTGGCAATGTTTTACTTTTTCCTTTTTTGTTGTTGTTGTTGTTGTTGTTGTTGTTGTTGTTGTTGATAAACGCCATGCAAAAGAGTTATTAGGCAAGTCACTTGACTTTAACACCGAAACAAACCCCACCCTTCACCGTAGTTCCCCATTAATTAAGCCCAAAAACTATAAGCGATAAACATTTGGCATCATTTGCCGTCTAATCGATTTCCGTGCGTTGCACGGCGCGTATACGCAATATATATTAGGCAACGGAAGAGCGTTGGTGTGTTACTGCAAGTTTGACTGTAACTGTAATTGTAATTGTAATTGTAACTGTAAATGTAAATGTAACTGTAAGTGTAACTATAGTTGTAGCTGAAACCGTGATGATGATGTGTTGGAAGGATCTTGATGTCCTTGCCCAAAACACACACACACACACACACACGCACACACTCACCGACATATGATATAATTACAAACATGTTTAATGTTTGTGTTTTGTATTTTGGGTTTGAGTTACCTCTTTTTTTTTTTTTTTTATCGGAAATTAAACAGACGGCACTATTAGCTCCATTTCCCCCAACTAAAAACTAGACGAACATTGAAAAACTTCAGCTTTTGATGAATGTGATATGCTAAAAGAAACGCAATTGGAATTTAAAATGAACGAAGCAAGAACTAAAACAAAAATTCTACTTTTCAAAATTCAAAGTTCTTAAAATATAAATGATTGAATTATTGTATTCATCCGTGCAACCCTGCGTTGTCAAAGCAGCGCTGCCAGCGAATGCGACGCAAAGAGGAATTAACAAAATGCTATGCTCGCAAGAGCGTAAAACTTGAGAGCGTGAGAGTTCACATACAAAGTAAAATATGTTTTATTTGAGAATGCAAGTTGTTTAAATGTTCGAATGCAATTTTAGAAAATTACATTAGGTATATTTCATATTTCTTTATTAATATTACATGTGCTTTTATAATCCTAATATAGTATATCTAATATCAAATGACTACTTGCCAAAATATGTTTTATTTGAGTGTGTATATTAGATAAATGTTCGAATGTAATTTTAACTTAATTTCAAAACTATTTCTGTCTCCCTTATTTTGATAGGCCATATGCTGTTGGAGCTTCTACATATGTATGTTCTTAAAAAAGTTATATTCCTTATAACTACCTATTCACTTTTATGTGTCAAATATCTATCACTAACTTTAAATGAATACTTGGCATGAGTACAATGAGTATCACAAAGCAAATTGATAAAACCAATGTGAATAACATACTAAATGTTAAGTGTTTGTAGAGCTAGCAAATGATATTTAATAGATTCAAAAGTTGCAAGTGTCTACTCATATTAAAGCAATGTGAATAAACAATGTAAAAAACGATATAGAATAGATTCAAATGTTGTAAATGTTAACTCATATTTGATTCATATAGCACAATGATTGCTTATGAAATTCAACAATAAATTAAATCAAATGATTTAAGTAATAACTTTTTAAGTTTACTATATGAGTATCTAATAATCATAATCAAAATTTGATGACTCATCAGTAAAAATATCGAATCGAAAACTGAATGCAAATCTTCATAAAAATGTCACGCTTAAGATTTGAATAATATGAAAATTTAACAGCACATTAAGTGAATCAGTTAATGTCATAAACTGTAAGACGCCCTGCATCAGCTTTGGGGCACCACCACACTTGCCACAAAATGCATGTCAAGTGTCCTGTCGTATCTGTCGTATGTGTCGTGTCTGTCTTCGTCTTGTGTCGTGTGTGTCTGTCTGTCTGTCTGTCTGTCTGTCTGCCGTGTGTTTAAGGCATATGTAGTCTTGAGCTAAGTTCGACTGACGCTTGCTTGATTGATTGTCATATTCATATTCACAAACATAATCATAATCGTAATCATATTCATATTCATAGTTGTAGTCATAGTCATAGTCATAGTCATAGTCATATACTCATTGTCATTCAAGTGCAGTCAATCTACAGCTATCTCGCTCTGTCTCTTTGTCTGTCTGTCTGTCTGTCTGTCTGTCACACACACTCTTGCTATCTCGCTCTTTGAGACTGAGTGTGTGTAAACACAGTGGCAGCGGCAACGTCGTCAAAATGGCAGCTTAACACGAAGCTGCTCACGTTGCAAGCTCATGAATATGCAACACGCTGAGCAGATGATAAGCTGAAGGGGGGAGTTGGGGGTTATATTCAAGGCAGTTGCAGCGTCGTTGCTGCAGGCCGCATTATTTAATGAGTCATTAGGCAGGCGCTTCTTTTTTTTTTCTTTTTTTAGTTTTTGTTGTTTTGTGGCCAGAAAGGTGGCCTGGTTGCAAGCCAAGCTGCCTACTTGCCACACACACACACACACACACACATACACTACTGCGAGGATGCGCCACATAAGCATGCAACAAAGAACCGTGTCAAAAAGCAGTCGCAGCGACAGTTGTCTGTTGCCACTGTGCGTCCATGTTGCAGCTGCAGGGGCGACAATTATGTGGCGTCTGCAGTTTTAAGTGCGCCTTTGCATGTGCCAATGTTTGCCCATGGACGTAGGGCAGGGGGGGGGGCCGGGTTGATTGAAGGGGGGGTTTGAGGTGCATTAGCACACAATGTAAACATTGCATAAATACTTGTAAGCCCCCTGTTTCAGTTACGTATGTGTGGCAAATATCAGTGGCAACTTGTTGGCCAACAAACTTCACGAACAAAAAAAAAAAAACTTCTTTATTTTTTTGGAGGGGGGGAGGGGGGGGGGCAAAATCGATGAAATTGTTTGTGTGTGAAGACACACTGTCTGTGTCTGACTCCAAAACTCTTGCAACCCCAACTCCAACCCCAACCCCAACCCCCACAAAAGTTGCCAAGTTGCCACTGATTTGTCGCATTCCATGCGCAATGTGACAAACGTTAATTTTTGTGCCTTGTTTTGCATACAACAAAAAAAGTTTTCGTTGGCAGTGGCAGTGCTCTAAGTTGGGTAGGGGGGGTGCAGAGACACGACATTGCGTGCGTCGTCTTAGTTACTTGATCAATTTATGGCAAATTAAATAAATTTATCATTGTGGCTGGTTTTTGCGGCTAAGGCCTCAACCGTCGCTTGCCCCTTGCCCCTAGCCACTTGCTACACGGACAAAAACAAGGTTTTTATCAAAATTATATATATGTTGTTGATGCTAAATACTTATTTGATTCTTTATTTTTGAAAAATTACAAAGTTCATCAAAATAAAAGGAAATAGAATCAAAATGTTTTCAAAAAATTTAAGTCTGACTTTTAATCAAATCAAAAAAACAATTCAATATTTAGAATTATTGCTCAGAATTGATTATAAAAAAAAAAACACTTAAAAAAATGGTTTCATTGAGTCAGAAAATGTGTTTTGTTTCAGACTTTTCAAACAAAACTTAAAAGATATCATTGATAACTGTTTTCAACATTTTTAAATATATATCAAATTGTATAAAGGTACATTCTTTTCTTGCTGTGTATTCAGCGCTAAGCCCCAAGCCCCCCGCTAGACAAAACACAGTCGTCCAGTTGCAGCTACAAAACAATTGTCATTTGCTGCTCGATTGCTGTCCACAAAGGGCATACACGAAAATTGAAGAAGTTGCTGTTGCTGTTGCTGTTGCCCGTCAACGATTGTTGTTGCTGTCGTCGCTTGTAACCCTCTGCAACTGCCCCCACACCCCCTACAAAGTAAAAGTGTCAGCGTGTGCCTGGTACCAACAAAAACCAAAAGGTAACCCAAGCAAGCGCAAGTTTTTGCCAACTTTCTTAAATACTTTTGCGGTTGCCAATAGACCAGCAGCAGCAGCAGCAGCAGCAGCAGCAGCAGCAACTGGCAACAATTGTTGGCGGCAGCAGCAACAGCAGCAGCGGCAACCACAGCAGTCAACAACAGCAACAACAACAATTAATGCCGCGTTACTTGAAATTGGCTAAATATAAACACAGACAAACACATTGACAATATTCTACAGTCTGTGTGCTGTTTGTTTGCACAACGCCGCGTATGCGTGATTTTTGTTCTACTTGCTGCTGCTGCTTTTTGAGTTGAGCTTTTTGACTGCAAAGTGCAGCGAATTAATGCAAATATATGTATGTATGTTAAAAATATATATATGCTTATTTTTTGTATTTCATTTAATTTCAGTCTTGAGCGCCAACACGCCTCCCGCCGCCCCCTGCCACCACACTGTTGCTGCTATCTTGTGATATATCGCAGAGCAATTAAATGTTATCGGACACAGAGACGTCAAAAAACGCACAGCAACAGCGCGTGTGAGCGAGAGGCAGCGTGAGTGAGAGCGAGATAGAGATAGATAGTAAGAGAGAGAGAGAGAGAATCAGATGGACACGGACACGGCTCGTCCGAAAAATTGTCATTAATCATCGCGAATGACGCGCGCTGCACGCAATGGCAACAGCAACTATAACAACAGCAACAAAAACTACAACAACAACAGCAACAACAACAACAGCAACATAGACAACAGCAACAATCATAATAACAATTTGTGGCCAAATATTTGTTGCCCTCTGACCGCAAATTTCTATTGCCAACTGACTCGTTTTGACTCACATATCATTCTAGCCGTCTACCCTTCACCCTCTATCATTTACCCTCTCCACCCACTCAAAAACAACAACAACAACAACAACAACAACAACTGCAAATGATTCATATCTTAAACACTCAGGCTATGATGCAATATTCATGAATTCTTTTACCCTTCACTGCGCTGCAATCAGCTGCGTTTTCTAAGTCGTGATCTCAGCAACAAATGAAAAATGCAACAAAGCTATTTGCAGCAGGCCGAATAAACATATACTCTACCAAAAGAAAATAACTGGCTTAGAATAGCTTAAATTTAGGTATGAATAGTGAGTTTGGTCGAGTTATTTTGAAAATAAAAAAGTTTCTCATAAGAAAACTTATTTTTCAACCAATCGTTCCTATGGCTGCAATAAGATATAGTCGTCCGATTTCGATGAAATTTGGTCAGTATGTAAAAAATATGCTTAAACTTCGATTAAATAAGTTTGGTCGACTTATTTTGAAAAAGGAAAAAGTTTTTGATACAAAAAAGCTTATTTATCAACCGATTGTTCCTATGGCAACTATAAGATATAGACGCGCGATTTTGATGAAATTTGGAAAGTGTGTAATATATATGCTTAAACTTCGATTAAGTAAGTTTGGTCGACTTATTTTGAAAAAGAAAAAAGTTTTTGATACAAAAACTTATTTATCAACCGATTGTTTCTTAAGCAACTATAAGATATAGTCGTCCGATTGTTCCTATGGCAGCTATATGTTATAGTGTTCCAATCTGGCAGTTTTAAACATAGGAACTACCTGCAGCAAGAAGAAGCATCTGTGACAATATCAAAACAGCTCTAGAAAAAAGTCCTGACGGACAGAGAACCCCTTTTTCAGAGACGTCTCCTTCAATAACAAAATTGTAATACCTTCTGCAAGGGTATAAAAATACAAAATACTTAAAATGTCGTCATGACAATGACCCAACTTTATAGTTTGAATGCTGCTCATATTCGTTAACGTATTCAAATTCATAATGAGTGGCAAATTCTAATAATAAATAATCAATTAACATGAGCTATGCATTAATTATGCATCAATTTAATATAATACTTAATACTTGTAGGTAGAAAATGCATTTGATTATTTTCTTATCAGCGCTTTAATTGCATTTTAATCAATTGAAATGCATTTTTAATGTCTTACTCATGCTTTGATTTTATATATACATATATTTATACTTATTCTATTAGCTGAGTTCAATTTGTGTTGCTTAGCAACCAATTCAGATTTTGAACTTATTTTTACAGCTATTTTATATAGAAAATATGCCGTTTCTTAATCCTTTAAAATCTAGGAGAAACTTTTTAAAAATTCTGAAGTTTTATTTAGAATTATGTTGTTTCGCAAGCATTCTTAAATACCACATTTTGGATAAGCTTCTTGTTGAAAATTTTAACGAATTTTTTGTATGTTCTCAGTGCACTTGTCCTCCATTGTCAGTTGATTTAACATTGAGCTTTTAGTTCGTGCACACATTATTGACACAATTTTGATAATTATTCTAAGCACTATTCATTATATCAGCTCAACTCACACATGTTACTCATGTCCTCCATGGTCACATTACTCAGAGCCCAGCTGGTAGCTATGAATCAAATGTGACAACCCCTTAAAACTAATAAACGTGTAACTTTGGACAAAACAATTGAAGTTTATCAATTAAATCAATACAAATTCAATATGAATCAGTAGCAAGTGAATCATTTATGCTATGAATAACCATTCATAAGTTTATTGTGAATCCAAATTTGTATTCATATTAGTTTAAATATGCGTATGCATTGACCATTCCTCATATGGTTAAACATTCAAAAAACTCTCATCTGCATTTCGCTCTGACACTCATTCAACTGTCCAATCCATCCATCTATCCAACAAACCATTCATCCATTCATCCATCTATGGCTGCAAATTAATAAAGCCTCTTCCCCTCGCTCTCCTGCAACATTTTTGTATGAAATTCATTCAGATTTTTATAGCCTCGGCGGCACTTTTGTGGTTCGCAGAGATGCGATTGGGAATGAAAATGGGAATGGGTTTGGGTATGGGAATAGGAATGGGTATCAGTATGGGAATGTGATTCGGTATGAGTACGGCTATGAATATGACTAAGAGTATGAGTGTGAGTTTGAGTATCAGTGTGGCATTTGCATAGGCATGCGTAACTTATGATGCTAATGCTGCTGCCAAATGCATCTACAATTTGCATCAAACATTTGCAGCCGAAGCACCAGCAGCAGAAACAACAGCTGCCAGTGTTGCCAACTATTCTGAAAATAAAAAATCTAGTTTCTAAAAAACTAAGTTTTTAGTTGATTGTTTGTATGACAGCTTTAAAATATAGTGATTTGATTTTGATATAAGGTATGATAAAACCTGCATTTGCTGAGTTTGTTTGAGATTATTGTAAAAACAAAAAAAAAAGTTTTCCATTTAACAAAAAATAAAGATATTGTGTTCCGATTCTATTAAGATTTCCTCAAAATAAAACTCAACTTGAATGAGTTTCGTTGCGATAGCTGTTAAAACAAAAGGTTTTCATGCAAAAACTTAAACTTCGACTGATCGATCATATGGCAGCTATAAGATATAGTGAACCGATTCGTTCAATTTCAACATATGTACGGATTGAAGCTAAAAGAAGCAACTGTACCAAATTTCATGAATGTAGCTTTAAGGAGAGCCTAGTTCACATAGAACACACAGAGACATGGATAGTTAGAAATGGCTGTATTGACTTGGCTGCTGTTGCTAATTAATACTTATTATAATTTATGTTTTCTTAGACGCTTCTTTTGATGTATTACACACTTTATAGCACAAAATAGCCAAATTTGACGGGAAAAAGGCTAAATGGGCGGTACTGCCAGGCAAGCGATGATGTAGGCAAACAAAAACAAAACCAACAAAAAACACAAGCTAAAGCCAAAAGCCGAGCAATTGAAAATTGCAATTACAAATTGCGGACGGGCAACTGTTCATATGTCATCCGACAGCCCCTGCTGCTCAAAACCCCTGCTGCTGCCACCCAGCCGCCGTCTATGCCTCTGCCTCTTCTTCCTTATTCTATCTAAGATCGCGCGATCTCTGCGCAGCTGCGACGACGACGTCAGCGTCAGCGTCAACGTCGCTGTCATTTATCGTTGACGCTCGATTAAAATTCTTGGCGTAATTTAGCAATTGCAAGGGTGTGGATTGGGCAGGGGTGGTGGAAAAGGGGGGTTAGGTGTGTAAGTTGAAGGCGTTGGCAGGCAGCATCCAGCGATATCAAGCGGGGAACGCAGTAACCCAGTTTAACTCCGAAATCAAAAAAAGGGGTGCAGTGCCGTTTTTTTTATATAAATTGTTTATAGACTCGGTAAATACCCTGTAATTTATGCAAAACGTTTGTTGGCCAGGTGTGGCCTGCTGCCAAACAGGCGTGGCATTGAAATAACTGCAAGCGTTACTCAAGTATCTTAAAGATAGACAATTTATACAGAATCCTTGCCAACTTTCAACTATATAATAGCCATATATGCATCTATATACCCATTTGTTTTTGTTTTTTTTTTTTTGGCTTTTTTGTCGAGTGGCACTCGTGAATCGAAGTGAATCGTTGCTGACTGTTTATGAGTGTATATGCATACAAGTACTTATAGATATAGATACTTATTTCGATTGCGTGCTGCGTCTTCTCAATTCAAAATCAGAATCAAAAACGCGCCGCAGCCGCAGCGCAAAATTTATTGTAACATGCAACAAGCTAAGCGGTAGGCTGGGGCAAGGGAGAAAGGGGGGGAGGGCTGCCTGCAGCATGCAGCGGCATATCTGTCAGATACTTTATGCGGTATCTGCATTGTGCTCGTAAATTCAGTTCTCTTCTCGTTTGTCATGCAAGTCAGTCACTCCGTCAGTCAAGTCAACATTTCTTGTCGTTGTCGTTGTCGTTGTTGCTGTCGTGCTGTTGTTGCTGTTGTTGTTGATGTTGTTGCTGTCGTCTTGTTGCTGTCGTTGTTGCTGTCGCTGCTGGGCCTCAATTTGCATAAGGCCAAGACAAGTTGGAATGCAAAATGCTTTGATGCAAGACTATCAGTTGCGCTGGAATTAATTAACAAAGGCAATCTTTTCTTTTGTAGTATTGTCCTCCATGTTCACTTGTTGCCTTTAAGTTATATTTATGATATGTTTCCTATCTACGCTCTCTAGTCATGCCACATTGTGCAGTTTGCTGTCAGTGCTAACACGTCCTCCATTGTCACTTTTCTGACATCTCAAAACGTGCTCCCACACAATACTATTTTTCTGTTTTACTTGAGCTATTTATTGGCTAAAACTACAGCAATCATGACTATCAGATACATATCATTTGTAGTAATGTCCTCCATGTTCACTTGCTTGCCTAGCAACTACTATAATAATCAAAATGATTTTGATATATGTCTACGCTACTCTCTGTAGTTGTGTCACTTAATGCAGTTTGCTGTGCTTCCACGCTTACACGTCCTCCATTGTCACTTTTCTGACATTTCAAAAAGTATTCCCTCCAAGCTTTTGAAATCGCAAATTCCATCGATATTGAGAAATCAGAGCAGTTTGGTTTTGGAAATGGGAACAGCACTGTATAACAAAGAAAATGCCCGGTCTTAGTACATTACAGGGTATTAATAAGTGCATTCAATGACAGATTCAAGTGTTGCAGATACACGTGCCAAACATTTGTCACATTTGTTGTAGCTGTTGTTGCCTGCTTATGGATAAGCAATTAATAGCGTGTATTAGCGTATTATTGTTGTTGTTAGCCAACTGTCAAAACATGGCCAAAAGAGAGGCTGAAGAGACTGCAATTGAATCTTTAGCAACATCTTCAGACCGAATAGATTTGAATATGAGCAAGAACTGAAGGTTAAGTCATGTGTGTGATTCAAACGTTACATTCGATATTTATATATTCGATTAATCGAATGTTTGTGGTATGCAACAATTGGCCAAGAGTCAGATACAGAGCCAGCGCCCAGTTTTGTCAGTTTGATCAGCATAAATTTGCATATGAAATATGACAGATAAAGTAAAGTATCTTGTTGCTTGTAAGTTGTAAATTGTAAATTGTAAATTGTAAAACTGTATGTTGTTGGATTGTAAATTGTAAATTGTAAATTTGTAACTTGTTGCTGCTGTTGACTTGTTTATGGACTTGAACTGTAGCTGGACAGTTGCAACTTTAAGCCAGGCTAGATGACTGCAACAAAATGAACTTGTCAACAATAGAATGAAGTCACGTATTTAATCAGCTAAACATTATGTGAGCCTGTCTGCAAAAATCGGATAACTGGTAAATGGAAAATGGCACACAACACACAACACAACACACAACACACAGCAACAAAAAAAAAAAAAAAAAATAGGAAAACGTTGCCTCTTTTCTTCTACAAAATACAAAATCAAATCTCATTGCGAATAAAAATAAGAAAAACAAAAAAAAACTTTCTTATAATCAGCTCGTTCTGAGCTTCCAATTTTGCAACTTCCTTCAGGTTTTGCCTTTCTTATTTGTGATTTTTTATTTTTTTTTTTTTTTTTTGCACGCGCTTCGAAACGTGCCTCAACATTGAAATGCGCCCCTTTTTTTTGTTATGCTGGGCGTGGCATTTGTGCCTGCTCCCATGCCCAATGGCATTTTGACATTTTTGTTAATGGCATAAGCATCAAATTACACACAACTCTCAGATACACACAGCTAGATACAGATACAGATGCATAGTTACAGATACAGTTAAAGATTTCGCATTTGGTTTATTATTACCCAAGTTGCCGCTGGCCAAGCGCCCTTCCCTCTCCATCTCCCTCTCCCTCTCCCTCTCTCTCTCTCTCTCTATCTCTCACTCTTTCTCTACACATGTTGCACTTTAATTTTCGGTGCCACAATCAAGCAAAGCTGCACAAACAAGACCTGGCCCTGAAATGTGGAGTTTGTTGTCAACACAACAACAACAACAACAACAGCACATAACATACAGCACACACAACACACAACACACAACACACAACAAAAGAACAAGCAACGAACAATGCCAAAGACTCTTTTAACTGCTTTTTCTGTTTTGTTTGTTTGTGTGGCAGTTACCTGGCTGCAGTCACCGTTAGTCACAGTTACAGTCGCAATCACAGTTTAAATTGCAATCACAGTTACAACTGCAGCTTTAAGCATTATTCTATGGCCAAAAAATTGAGCTAAATATCTTAGACAACTTTTATTAATTAGAGTTTTACAGCCATTTGAAGCTAAGTTCAGCCCAACAAATTTTTCAAAACTTCAAAATTTTTTTTTTCTTTTCAAATTGAAATTGTAAAAGGGAACGGTTCCTTTAAGTCTTTTAATATTCCGTTATACAAATAAAGGAAAATTACATTTACATGGAAATGAGCTTAGTTTTGAGAAAGTTGGGCAACTTGAAATGGAAAACCACAATTCAAGCTAAAAGCAAGGATTTTGAAACAACTAAAATCAGATACACAAACCGCACCCAGATGATTTTGAAAGGCAAATTCAAATCATTTTGTTCGAATCTAGAACAACGAATACCTTCGAAGACAAATATTTTGTAATGGAATGAACAAAAACAAAGCTATTCATATCAAACATAAGAGTATCTGTCAGTTTTTAAAGAAATAAATCACCGTATTGTTCAAAAAGTCACGTCGTCGGGGTCACAGTTATGCTGTTCATCGTCACAGGCGAGTGCGTGTCAACAGCAGCAAGCAACAAAGTTGCAAAGCTGCCAACTGTAAATGAAAATGCACTTTACAGTTGCACACACATTTAATTGTTCTCAGAGTCGCACACACACACACACACACACACACACACACACACACATACACTTGAGCATCGCTTACATCAGCGCATGAGCATTCAGCTTGGCAAACACACACACACACTCAAAGAGCACACTCTCGCATCATTTATTTATTTAGCAGATCTCATTTCGGTTCTGATTTCATTTCATTTTCTTCTATTTTGTATTTTTTTGTTGCTTTTTTTCCTTTTTAGCGGATTCTTCAGGAAGCGCTTGACGCAGGCAACCAGAAAAATCTCAAGTTTTACTTTTGTGTTCAGCTTTAGAATTTCTTTGTGTGTGTGTGTATGTGTGTGTGTGTGTGTTTTGTGGGCGTTGGGCGTTGCATTGTACTATAAATAAACACATTTTTGAAGGCACAACAGAAGCAACAGCAACAACAGTAACAACAACAAACAGATTCAAGTCACAATACTTTGTAATAAAAATAAAAATAATAAAAACAAATTATGAAGTCATTCGAGATGGGCAGATTAGAAGCCAGAGAAATATAAAAATATAGTCCAAGTCTCGACTGACCACAACTCGTACACATACTTAATACACAGACTGTGCTTGCCCCATATAAACCAACGACAATGTGCACCAACAACAACAACAACAACAATAACAATAGCAACAATTATGCATGCTTTAGTTAACTTAATTGCTTGACTTGCAGTTACCCTTTAATTAGTTTTTGTTTTGATATTTTGACTTGATATGGCTAGATTTAAAACTTGAAACTATTGATATGTGTAGGGTATTAAAGCAGTTATTATTGCACTGCTTCAACTGCTTCAACTGCTTCAACTGCTTGAACTGCTTGCTTAAAGCACTTGTAGGTGTGATGAAACAGAAATAAGTTGTTGTGATTTTCAAAATTATATGCAGGGTATCTCGCAGTCATGCATACTGGACTAAAGCATTCTTATCGTTGAGACTTGTCAACAAAATATAAAATAATATATATTTTCACATTTTAGAACAAAATAGTTATTGATTTTGAAAAGTATCGATTGTGCCTTCCAATTAAAGCAAAGAAATTCCAAAAGCTTTCAACAGTGCACATCATGCTTATTATATTAATATGACATATTGAATCAAAGTATGCAAATAGAGGGTATGTTATAGCTAGGCAAGACTATCGATAACTCAAACCATCGATAGATAAAAGAATCGATCAACTGTTTTTGAACAGCGTAAACGAATTGAATTAAGAAAACTTTTCGATAATCTGTTGAAAGTAGTAGATTGTACTTCAGCTTCAGTTTTTAGGTGCTTAAAATGTATCGATAGTTCAAACAATCGATAGTTGCTAAATTACTGCCTTAGATACATATCTAATTATAATTATAATTTATCAATTATCATTGATTCATTTATAGATTAAAGTCGATTCACTTATCTATTCATTTATCGATTAAAATCGATTCATTTATTGACAACATTTTTTGTAACTGAAATTTATATTTTATCGATATTATCGATAGTTAACAAAATCTCGATTTAGTCTAACAAAAAACTTCTATACAACCGAAAGCGGCAACGATTGGAGTTTATTGCTAAATTTTGGTTCAGCTTTGAATTACAGGGTATACCAAATGTGTGTCTATTGAAATGTTGCAAATAATTGTTGTTATCTTAAGCATTGCTTGGTATTTGGTTTTGGTTTTGCCTGTTTGTTTAGCTTGTTTGTTGTTGTTGTTACTGCTATTTTTAATTTTGCAGCAGCAGATAAAGTTACATAGATGCTGATGCAGATACACACACACACACACACACACACACACACACACACACATAGATACACACACATATACATAGACAGTTAAACGGCAGCACACACGCCATTTAATGAAGTCAAGGATGACATTGTCGTAAATACATTTAGCAACACATATATGCACACACACACACTTACACACACACACACACTTACACACACACACACACACACAAACAACACACACACACTTACAAATTGCAGTTTACAGTTTTTTAATTTCTATGTACCTTTGTCTTTGACAGTGTCTTTCCTGTGTATCAAATGAACAATCTGT
Source organism: Hirtodrosophila cameraria (assembly GCA_949708635.1). Classification (NCBI taxonomy): domain Eukaryota; kingdom Metazoa; phylum Arthropoda; class Insecta; order Diptera; family Drosophilidae; genus Hirtodrosophila; species Hirtodrosophila cameraria. The sequence continues at coordinate 3,581,237 of OX453090.1, read as the reverse complement.
GTGAGCTTCAAGTTCTCTATCTGACTCTTCCCTACTCCTACTCCTACTCTTTCTGTAGCTCTCTGTCTCTCTTTCTCCTACTTGCAATGACCGTGACCAAAGGCCTAGAAAGTGAGAACTTAATATATATACATACATTTGCATATAAACAGACCTTAACTCATGACCAATGCACATTCCCTTGAAATATGTTCAAACAAAAGATTTACAATCAGGAAATATCAACATGGCTTTAATTCCACCTGATCTTTATGTACATAAAAAAACAACAAACAAAAAAAAAAAAAATGCAAAGATTAAGATCTAAATTGCAGCATCTGCATAGCATGCCACGAAAATATCAGTTTACATTTTAGATAACAAATTTAAGCTGACACTATTTGTTTTTTTTTTTTATCATATCTTCAAAGGAATGTAAAGTAAGTTTTTTGAATTTGAAAATTAAGAAATTTTAAATATAGTTTTGATCAATACTTATAAGATAATGACTATGCAATCTAAAGTATAGATCAAAAATAAGTTATAGCATTCTGAAAATCGAAAAAAAAAAAAAAAGAAGTTTTGCTTTTTGAGACAGTTGAATAAGAAGTATTGGAACATATCTTTACATATCGGTCGAACCCGTTACGGAATGAAAAGTTGACGCAAATGAGAACAAGTCTAAATATATTTAAAATTATGACTGCATTTTGTATGAGTACACAGCGCATAGAAAACAAAAGCAACAAAAGATCTTTGAATATTTAATTGAAAATGTTGTGCCACATAGCACATTCCCGAGTTGTGTAATCTATTAAATACTTAATTAAGTGGAATATACATATATTGTACACATACAAGTTGAGTGTGGCTACAAAGTCAAGTGCAAATGCAGATGAGCAACCGAAATAGAGCCACGAAGCAAGCTTCAAGTGTGGCCCTCAAACAACAACAATTGTTCAAATGTTTTGTAAGTGTGTGTTTGAGTGTGTATGCGTGTGTGTGTGTGTGTGTGTGTGTGTGTGTTTCGAACGCGCTTGCTTCTCTTATTTCTAAATTAAGATGTTTGTGCAAATTAATTGGTCGCTGGCTTCATTATTACAAAAGCGACAAACAATTAGCCTAGATTTGTTTCCACACGACGAGCGATAGTTGACAAAGATACGCAGCAAATATATGTATATAAAAAACCAAAAACCAAAAACAATAAAAAACAAAAAACAAAAAAACTCCAGTCCCTGCTCGGGCGCCAGTCCCTGCTCGGGCGCCAGTCCCTGCTCGGGCGCTTGCTGCCAATCTGTGCAACATCAGCGCCAGCGTCATCAGCTGTGCAACTGCAAGCAGGGCAATTGTTCTTGCAACGCATTGCAATTGAGCGGCAATTAAATGTGGATGCCATTCACTGATTGAAATGAATTGACAATGTGTGCGTGTGTGTACAGTCATACTCAAATGTTCTTTTTTTTTGTTTTGTTGTTGATTAGAATGATCGCAAATCGTTGCGTTTTGACAACTTACCCATATAGCTATTCCAGCCACGCGCCTCCGCACCGCGCCACTCATTGAGGGCGGGACTGAGCAGCGCCCAAAGCAGCCACGTGGCTGCCAGGGGCTGCAGTAGCCTACCCATAGCGACTGCGTTAACGTTAACTTCTCTGCGCACTTTTTGATTCCGTTAATGTGGCAGCGACGCTTGTTGTGTGTGGCAAACGCAACTGCAAAGAGATTGCAGCCTATTTACAAGTTGAACGCAGCAGCAGCAGCGACAGCTTTTTGGAGTGTGGCAATTGAAATGCTAAACAAAATATGGCCCCTTCTGACCCACCCGTGGCTTTTAAAGGATAAATAGAAGAGGGGAATGCATAAGCTTCACAGCGGGTCAGAGAATATGAAGCCGGAGTCCGAGTGCGACCGACTGACCGGACAGTGTAGACGCTTCCGGACAAAGTCAACGCATTAACACCACCCAGAGCAGAAGCAGCAGCCAAACAGGACAACATACACACCCACACACACACACACACACACAGACAAAAAGGATACTTTCACAAGCATTTCCGTTACAAATGAAAGCAATGAAGAGCCCTTCCCTCGTTGCGCCGCATTTGGACACTTCCGTCTTTGTCTATGCGGGTGAAAAACTAGTAAAAAAAAAGGAGCAGAAAACAAGCGACACAGGACATGCAGGACACTTAGAGTGTGTAAGAGACAAACTGACAGAGAGCGAGACAGGCGCACATTAAATATTGCTTAATTTTAAATAACGCAATATCTTTTATATATTTTCCTTCCCGCCTTCCACTTTCAACATATTCAGAGCTCATCAGAATTCAATTGTTCAATTGTTGTCAACGATTGTCGCATCACGAAGAAATTTCTATGCTTTTTTGTCGCATATTTTGCCAGCTTGAGATCAATGTGCTGTGGAGGGGAGGAGTAGGAAGGAAGTTGGGTTTGGTTATGTCACAAATATTGTGTGTGACAAAATGTCAAAGGTCTAAAGCATAAAAAAAAACAAAAAGGTCAAACACAAATGTAAAACGAACCTGACGAGTTTTTTCAGAAATAATAATTACACAAGTTCACGAAATCTCTTAAAAATATGCCTAATAATTTCATATGTATATTTATAATATCAAAAGTTAACTTTAAAGTCTACAAATTTTCTTTATTTTTTTTTAGCAATACTTTATTTGAACTCTTATGCAGCTCATTTATAAATAGAACTTCTTATCAAAACTAGCACACTGTTAATTATAAAAATATTGTAAAATAATTGCAATGTATTCTATTATTAGATTAATAGAGTATACGCCAAGTTGACTCCGAGATTATAAAGCTTTTGTCTCATTTGTCATGAAACTTCAGCTATTTAAGATTTATCAAATATAATGCCTAAAATACTTCTGGAGACCATAAGTTTTGTATTTGATCAGCTCTAGAAATCAATTGGTTCTTTAATTGATCAGATCTAGAGCTCAAAAAATACTTTAATTAATCAGATCTAGAACTCCATAGATTCTTTAAAATGCAAATTAAAACCAATTAAAGTTTAATCTAAGTGTCTTTGAATTGTAATATCGTATAATATATATAAAAACTTCTTGAAGTCTTGATAAATCGAAAACAGGTCTATAACTAATTAGATGCTGTGGGAATATTTGTTAAATATCGATATGTCAACACATTAAAGATTGATTTATGCAACTTAAGATTGACATAATGCTGCGAAAAGCAACTACTACAAGATTTGCAAATAGAAAATCAGGTCTTGGTCTAATTAGAATTTCAAGATAGCTTTATTGCAGAATTGCCTATGCAACTCAAGATTGATTTACTGATATATTGATGAATGAAACTTTGCAACTCAATGTTTGATTTAATATACTAACAAGAAAGAAATGTTAACTTTGGCGTGCTGAAGATATTTATATATATATACTATTGCAGATAAGATTTGCATAAGAAAACTGATTGTTCCTATGGCAACTATAAGTTATAGTGATACGATTTTGATAAAAGTTGATCAACATGTTTAGAACGTGCTTTAATTTAGATATAGTGAGTTTGGTCGACATATTTTGAAAAACACAAAAGTTTTTCCTACAGAAACTTATTTTCAATCGATCGTTTCTATGGTAGCTATAAGATATAGAAGTCCAATTTCGTTGAAATTTTGTCATCATGTATAAACTGACCTTTAACAAAAGTAAAGTGAGCTTGGTTCAGTTATCTTGAAAACAAAAAGTTTTTCATGCAAAAACTAATTTTTCAAAAAATTGTTCCTATGGCAGCTATATGTTATAGTGATCCCATCTGGCCGATTCTGACATATGTACTGCATGCAGAAAAAAGAAGCATCTGTGCCAAGTTTCATAACTATAGCTCTAAAACTGAGGAACTAGTTTGCATACAAACAGACAGACAGATGGACAGACGCATATACAAATTTTTCTTTTCTGAGACATCTTCTTCGATGCGTTACACATATCGTGAGTTTATTGCAGATTGATCTACGAGACATATGATTATAACGCTGCAACTTTTTGAACTATATACAAATTTGATGTCACAACTAATATTTGTTCATTTAAATGAAAAGGGAACTTTCTGCTATGCTACGATATGCAATTCAGTTATATAGAACTTTATAATTTATGATTGAATACACATATTAAACTAACGTAAGTAAGAATTTATATATATAATATTGTATACTTTTATATAAAACTAACCTTACTACGATTCAAATATAGCACCTATATAATAAAGAACAGTTATAAATATAAATTTATATTTTATTTAAAGCTTTGAAAACTTTGTTGTTGAGCTATTTTTACTCCCTGTTCCCATTAAAAATGGAAAAAAGGGAGTTATAAAGTACTGCAAATGTGTGTAACAGGCAGAAGGAGGCATTTTCGACTATAAAAACTATATTCTTGATCAGCCGACACGAACTAGGCATGTCCGTCTGTCTGTCCGTCTGTCTGTCTGTATGAACGCTTCGATCTCAGAGACTATAAGAGCTAGAGACACCAAACTTGGCACTGTTACCCACATCTCAGCAGGCAGAAACAACAGTTTGACAGGAACTGGACACGTTAAGTGCACTGCTTGCTTGTTTTGCCGCTGAACTGCTTGAAATGCAAGTTGAGAGCAGGCAGTCTCGTTGTCGGGCACACTCGACTAGAGTATTCTTACTTGTTTTACGTAATAATAATTGATATATAACATATATGGGCATATTGTAAGACTTGGTCTCTCGTCTCGTCTGTTATTCATTTTACACAACTATCTCTCTCTCTCTCTTTCTCTTTCTCTTGCTTGCTGTATATCTAACTCTTTCTGTGGCGCTGTCGCGTTGCCAATTTGTGCAAATTTTGCATAAATTACAACAAATTGTGTTTTGAGTATTATTATTATTATTATTATTATATAGCGCGAATGATAAATTCCGATTTCATGTGGCGCTCTAATGAACTTGAACTTGAAAATGTTGTAATTTGAATTTGTGTCTAAAGTCACCGCACCCCTCTGTAACACTGTAACCCCTTTTGTGCGCCACCACTGAGCAGTTGATGGGTTTTATATTTTGACCATCTGCGCGAAATCGAAATCGAAATCGAGAGTGCGAAATGAATGCTAAAAATGTTTCGAATGCTTTTTGAATAGTCGAATCGGTTGAATGGTTGAATACTTGTTGGTTGAATGCTGAATATTGAATGCTGCTGTGACGTGAAAGGTTTTTGTTGCTATTGTTGTTGTTGTTGTTGTCTGCGGTAATCGTGTATCTGTGAGATACGCGTAAAAGCTTTGTTGTAGTTTATGCGGCGTTTTTTGGCAAAATGCCTGCATTTTTATATCGTATATATCTTTGTTTTTTTTTTGCAAAATTATTAAATGAGATACAACAAAAACGAGCAGTTGCTGCTGCTGTTGTTGCTGCTGCCGTTGCTATGTTTCAATTAAGTTAACATTAAAGGAATGCTTTTAGCTTTTGGCTGCTGTTGCTGTTGCTGTAAGTGGCAGCAGCAGCAAGGGGCAACAACAATCGGCAGCATCGGAGGGGGCAACTGAGGTAGCCAAGTTTTAGGTTACCCAACATGTTACGCATAATAATTGGCAAATTGCAACACAATGGAGAGCCAGCGCCTGAGCCTGCAACAGCAGCAGCAGCAGCAGCAGCAGCAACAGCAACATCACTGGTGGCAGCAACAGGAGCTAGTTGCACACAAACATTGCTTTTTTTTCGGTGGCCTAACACACTAATGAGTTCAGTTTTTGAGCCAAGTTAAGACTCTCTGTGTTTGAGTTTGAGGCACGCTTATTTTTCGTATTTAGTTGATCTTTCATGCCATTTTTGTTGCTATTCAAAAAGTCGCGGCTTTGAGGCCATATTTTTAATGGACGCTGCCTTTGTGGCAAGTTGTGTTAATGATGCCACAACATACCATACATATGTACATAGATAATGTGCGTATATTAACAGCTCCTGTTCATTAAAACATCAGGCCGAAAAGTTGTGTGTTTAAGTTCACACTTTTCTCTGTGTGCAAGAAAGTCATTAAAATTAATGATGCATAATGTTGTTGCACACACACACACACACACACACACACACATACACACAGGTTTGTTGCAACTTCTACTGGAACTTCTGCTCATCGCTTAGCTTTTGGCTCTAATGCCCAATAAACGTTGTGCTTGTTGTTCTTGTTGTTCTTGTTGTTGTTGGCATTCCATGAATTAAATGCAAAGCACAAAATGCAAATGCCTGGGAAATCCAAAAAATGTATATATATATATATATATATTCAAGAAATATATTGAAATTGCAGCGTTGACATTTGCAAGACGATCCTCTCTTCCAAAAAAAATAAAAGGGAGTCATAAATTTCAAATTTGAAATACAACAAACGCTCAATAACAAGAACTAAGCATAATGCAAATCATAATTCATGAAATAAAAAAAATTATAAAACTTCAAATTGTAAATTATAAGAAAGAATTCATAAAATATGCATAAGCGCACAGCATTGATGCTGAATTATGCATAATGCGCTTAACTCTTTTGATAAAAACACAAATTATTTACTTTAAATTAAAATTTCTTTAAAAAACCTAATCATAACTTATGAGTAAATATTAAAGAATTAATATTCAGCATTATAAACAGTAATAGTTTATAAATTATAAATTATGATCAAGAGCACTAAATGAAAACATAATATGCATATTAATTCATAGCTTAGCTAAGCTTAACGACTGTTTAATGCTTATGATTAAGTTAAGCATAAATGCTGCATAATATATGACTTGCACAAATACTCTCAATACAAGTTATAAGAAATAACTCTTAATATTCTCACTTTTTGTTAATTAGAAACACTTCAATTCAAACTAAAAAGGAATTTTTGTAAAACTCTTTTTATTTTTTTGTTAAAAAAAAAGAAGAAATATTAATTTCTTAGCTGAAAACAAACTTGTTGACAAAAAATAATTGAAATTAAACACACAAAAACAACACTTTTATAAACTTTGATAAAACGTTTCAATATTTCTAATTAAAACTGCATTAGTTTCAATTAGCGAGCGTTCACTGTGCTTAATTCAAATGTGTGCATTAAATGCAAATGCTGCAAAAAAAAAAGAAGAAAATCAACAAGAACAACAACAACAACAACATTCACAGCTGCCGCCACAAACTTCAAATTTGATATATTTACTCCCTGTTCCGATTAAAAATGGGAAAAAGGGAGTTATAAAGTACTGCAAATGTGTGTAACAGGCAGAAGGAGGCATTTCCGACTATATAAACTATATTCTTGATCAGGATCAACGGCCGAGACGAACTAGCCATGTCCGTCTGTCTGTCTGTCCGTATGAACACACAGATCTCGGAGACTATAAGAGCTAGACACACCATGCAGGTTCCTATTTACCGTACGCAGATCAAGTTTATTTCAAATTTCGGATGCACCCTCCCGCACCCCCGCAAATCGCAAAAAATTCCCACAATTTTAAAGATAAAGCTTTGATTTTAGGTACACATATATGTTGTATCAATGTTGATCAGCTGTGTAAATTTCAACACGATCGAATAAATAACACCAAAGTTATGGAAGTTACCCACATCTCAGCAGGCAGAAACAACAGTTTGACAGGAACTGGACACGTTAAGTGCACTGCTTGCCTGTGTTGCCGCTGAACTGCTTGAAATGCAAGTTGGGAGCAGGGAGTCTCGTCGTCCGGCACACTCGACTAGAGCATTCTTGCTTGTTTTGAAGTAAGGAATTGTTGTGATTTGAAATCTTTCTTCACGCTGCCTGCATCGCACAGTACAAAAATAGTTTTGTGATCTCAGCCATATTTGGACTTGTTATTTATAAAATTTTTGTCACCCCAAGAATTCCAAAAACCAAAAAAAAAGAAGGAAGAAAAAAAATGGTTTTGTTTTTGTTTGTTTGTCGGCAATTTGTCAGGCTGCACAAAGTTCGACACTAATTGTTCTTTGTTGGCTATTTCTATCGCATCTGTCGATCGCTGAATGTATCTGATAGATACATTTGCTGAGTGCGAGCAAAAGCTGAGAATTGAGAATTGTGACAGAAGTGAAGGGAGTGGAGAGAAGTGAGAGAATTGAGCGCCTGTGATCAGTGCCAGAAACGATTAACTTTTTTTGTCAGTTCTTTCGAAGCCAGAGAGATTTATATACGTTTCGCTGGCTCAGCGGCTATTTGGTTCTCAACTGACTCTTTGATTAAGATTTACTGCCGACAACAACAACAACATTAGTAACAGCAACAATCTGTTATACAAACAACAGTGGCATCATTTTAAACTGATAGCAAAACTTGCAACAACAACAACAACAGCATCGATTAAATCACATCCACAATTATTCACAATGATTGCATTTAGCTGATTGTTGTCCTTAAAAACTTTCTAGCAGCTTTGTAGATTTGAAATATTTAGAATTACATAGATTTCAAACTCAAAACTGATTGCTAACAGCTCGCCTATGCCTATCTATAACTATCCAAATCCAAAACCTGCAAGGTTCCTTTTTGAAATAGTGAATTTTTCAATAGCTTAACTTTTTTTCAATCAATTGTCGATTGTATATCTAATGAGTTTTTGACATAAGAAATTTTATTGTTATAAAAAAGTAAGACTTTGCATTAGAGTTTTTTTTCCTAAGACTTGTTTTTAATATATCAATAGATGCTTCAAAATATATACTCAAAACGAGCGCAAGACAGATTCTAGAATCGGATTAGTTAAAACTCATTTCAAACGCATTTAATGTTCGGATTGACGAAATAATTACAATGAAATCAATCTTATTTAAAGCAAAATTACTAAACCAATTCAAAATAAATGCAGAAGTTTGTCAAATCACGTTTACTTTTCAATTCACATCCAAACCGAGTGGATTCGAAAATAGGAGCAGGTTTCTTTTTTTTAAGAAAAATACTTATAATGATGGGGATTGTAATAGTAGCGACAGATACATATGCCTGTTCCCATTTCCGACAACTTTTCATTTCGAATCGTTTTCGATTTTGTGATTCTGTTTTCAAAAGAAATAGCATTCATTATTCTTTTCTAAAGATAAGCTCGAATCCTTCTCATTTTTAGGGTCACAAAAGCACAACTTCATCGAACATTCAGAACAGCTAATAATACCGATTCGAAATGTTTTGATTGGAATCAGAAACAATTTAAGCTATTTTAGCAATTTTAGAAACTTTAAATTTGATATAGATTTTTTTGAAATAAACAACTTTTCATTAAGTTTTGTTTTCTCTCAAATTTTGAAGCTCAAATAACTATTAAATATTTAACTAGAGGAATTTTTATAATGATCTTTAGATTGATATGTTGAAAGATTTCTAGGTAAGCCCATATGATGTTATTTCTGTTTCTGTGTTTTCCTTACTGAAATATTATAAGAATAGGATATTCTACAACATCTTTTCGATCAAAATATGACACTAATATTGGGAAATGCATTCCAGAAATGCAAAAGATAAAGATATTTTAAGCACCACATCGAAAGGACAAGAAGAAAACAATATCGATTAACAAATGTATGTTTGTTTGGCTGATGTATTTAAGAAAGAAAGAACAATTCAGACAAGGCTGTAGAAAAGTAAAAAAAAAAAAAACCGGAAAACTCAATCTCAAATATTTCAGATATTCCCAACCTGATTTTAAGGGCACAGCACAAAACACACTAGCGATAAATCGAGTTCAAAGACAAGCGAAAACAATAGAGGATCAAGGACACAGTACAAATAACACTCCAAAAGCTGCGCTGCATTATAGTCAGTTTTTAAATATATTCCAAATAAGTTTGCACAATTTACAAAAAAAAAACCAAACACAAATAATTACAAATCAACACAATTTACAAAATTTTGGTTTTGTTCTAGTTTTGTTTTTGAAAAAAACACACAATATTTTGGTTGAGCTTACTCAAAAAACAAGCAAAAAAAAACGCGTTAAATTTTCCAAAATAAAAAAAATATGTTTGAAAAATTGGTTAAAAAGTGGGTTTATTGAAGTGGTATTGCACACGCGCCACAGTCACAGTAACAGTTGCAGTTGCAGTTGCAGTTGCAGTCACAGTTACAATAGCAGTCACAGTTACAGTCGCTGTCGCTGCACAACGTAACGCACACGCAAACGCTTCAAATTGAACTGACGCCGCTGTGAAGCAAACAGCGCCGGCATCGGCTCGCCCAACATGCCCAAGCAGCGCTGCTGCGCCCAGCCGTTGAGGAGGCGCCAAACGACGACGCGACGTCAACGATGGCAGCAACGATGGAACAGCCGAAGCAATCAAAACAGCCGAAGCCAACGAAGGCGCACACGATGGCGCTTGCATCAGCCTCGGCTCTAGCTTAAAGCTCAAGCTGCTCGCGTTGGCTAGCCTCGTTCGTGTTTTTCGTTGCGTTCGTTTCGTTTCGTTTCGTTCGGCATACGAAGCTACCTGTCGCTGTGCTTGTGGGCGTGCTGTGGGGGTGTGCGGGTGGCAGGCAACGCTTCAGCGAGCACAGCCAACCAGCTTGCTTGACAATTGTTGGCTACATTGCTGCCAAAGGGCTTAGCTAGCAGCATGTTGACAAGCGCTTGGCAGCATGCTGCGTGCGTTTATGTTGCGCTTGCGTCAGTCGCTTGACTTTGGTAAACATGCTCAAAGTTTGGGATAAGTTTTAGAAAAATCAACAGCAACAATAATTAGTAGCAACATTGAATTCAGTAACAGCATGTTGCTAGTCACTTGGCAGCATGTTGCATGCGCTTTTCTTTTGTGTCTGAGTCAGTTGGTTGAGCTTAAATACATTCAGTTAGAAAAACATATTACTTTCGATATTGAAAAGCATTGCATTGGTTCGATATTGTTTTTTATGTGTATCGTGCATTGCATGCGACTTTTTTATATCCAATTCTAATTTTGTCTTCTAAGTCTTATATTTAAGATTTCAATTCATATTATTTTGATTCCTTAACAGATTTAATGCCAAGAAAATTTCCTCTAATACCAACTTTAATATAATTGTATTATTTCTTTAAAATTATGAATTTAGTACACAATCAGCAGACTTTTGTGAATCGAATCTTAGCACTTTAACGCATAGTAAATATATCGTTATTTTGATGACTTTGCATCGGAGGACATCGAAATTGCTTCGCTGTATATTTGTCAAGGCAACATCGACATAAAGTTGACGATTTACAAAGCTAGTTACAGACAAACAGCTTGCTTTGCCCTTGGCAACATTAAGCTTAGGTAGCAGCATGTTGCTGAAGGCTTGTCAGCATGTTGCTTGAATTTTGGGCAACATGCTAAAGGCTTAAAAGAATTTTCAACAACAATAACAACAACAATTAACAGCAGCAACAACAACAAACTCTTTGCTTCTTGGCAACATTGTGCTTATTGTTGGACTGCATGTTGCTAGACACATGCTGCGTGCGCTTATGTTGCGCCTGCGTTAGAAGCTTGAATTTAAAGCAACATACTTGAGACACAAGCAGACACAATAACAGCAATAGCAACAACAACACAACAACAACTATAACAATCAGCAAACAGTTACGAAAGTTTTGTTTTTTGTTATGCACAAAACTCATCAGACATGCATAACTCCCTTGATGTTGCTGAAGGGGGCGGGGGTTGGTGAACATTGTTTGCTGCTATGATTTTTATGATTTTTAAAAACAGACGTTGTTGTGCTTGATGTTGTTGTTATTGTTGTTGTTGTTGCTGTTGTCTTGCACTCGTTGCCTTAATTTTTGCGCCCTTTTTGTTTTTTATATTTTTGGCTTGAAGTGTGAAAAGAAAAGCGCGCTGGCTAGCAAATTCAATTTGCATATGTGGTCCCTGGTGTAAGTGCATGTATGTGTGTACTATATGTGTGTGTGTGTGTGTGCATCTCTATGCAGCATTCAAATCTGCAGCCATTTAACGCAGCGCAGCAAGCAAAGTTGCTAATTGACTGTTGCTGTTGTCGGTGTGTTGCTCTTGTTGCTGTTGCTGTTGCTGTTGTTGATGTTGCTGTGGGTGTTTGGTGGGGGGGGGGGGGGGAGAGTTGTTGGCGCTCTTTGTGGGCCAAAAGTGCAAGTGGTAATTGCTGCAGGAATCGATGCCAGACAATTATGTATGTACAAAATATTTAATCAAGTGCAAAGCCAAAATGCAACCGCACCAAACTAAAACTAAAACAATAAACTAAAACTGAAACAAAACTAAAATAGTAAGCAACTTTTTTGTATGCCAAATTACACATGTGTGTGTGTGTGTGCTTTAAATAATAATTAAAATTTAGCGGCGCTCAAGTAGCAGCAACAGCAGCAGCAGCAGCAGCAGCGCCAGAAGTTGCAGTTGCAAGAACAACAGCAGCAACAACAACAACAACAACAGTTGCTACAATTGACGCACTTTCAATAAAGCCACAACAACAAAAGCTGCTATAAACGTTTCAAATTGCACAACAACACTTATGTTGAAGAGTACTCGTATGTACCCCTACCCCACAGCGCCCCCTCTCGAGCAAGCCCATGAGCTTTAAACAGTTTAAAGACGTTTTCCAATTGTTGAATATAAATCTATATACATATATATCTATATCTATAAAATAGGCACAAATTTGTAGGTATACAAATACATATATATCACATATGTATGTATGTATGTGTGCATATCTTTATAATTGCGTACCTCAACATCATTTAGGGTTTACAATTTCAAAATGCTCTTCAAGTTTCGAATTCAATTAATTACAGGCAAACAAGAAGAAGAAGAATAGAAACTAATTAGTTTTCAATTTTGTACAAATATATATATGTATGTATATAAAACATATGTTGGGCAGACGCATCTTTAATCAGTTGGTACAACTATATTAAGTTCTAGTTAACTTTGAGTTTCAGTTGCATTTTAGAGTAAACTTAACTTGTATTTGCCACGCCAGCTGAAGCCCCTACCCAAAATCCCTCCCCGTACCCCATCAGCCGCTTCGACCCCCCTTGCCACCATCAAAAAACAAGTCAAGTGTCGAAAATTCATTAAATTTGCAAGGACACAACTTTGGACAACGCTCGCTGTGCGTGTGTATGTGTGTGTGTGTGTGTGTGTGTGTGTGTGTGTGTGTGTGAGTAAATTTTTTGTGACCTCTGACATTGCATTTAATCTCGTTGACAGCACTTAACACGCCCCCGAGTAGTAAAAGCGGCGACGCCTGGCAAAATAGAAACATACTTCAGCTAGCGTGGGGCAGGGGAAGGGGAAGGGGAAGGGGAAGGGGAAGGGGAAGGGGAAGGGGAAGGGGAAGGGGAAGGGGGAGTTTGGAGTTTAGGGGTTGCTTGCTGTTGTTGTTGTTGATGTTGTGTTTTTTTGTTTTTAGCCGGAGACTGCAAGCGGATTATTTAAGTTTATAATACGCTTAGGGGTAATTTTAATCTGTTGCAAATTGTTTTTGTTGCACGAAATGTAAGCAACAATCGACCCCCTCGCTCCCTCAATCCCCCCCGCCACCACCAACCCTCCTGCCATGCACAGCCAAAAATCACCAGCCATAAAACATCTTTTTGCATTGCCGCAGTCTTTTTTTGTGGCATATGCGTGCTCGCATTTGTGGCATATTTCATAGATATTGTAATCCACATGTGCGAGGGTGTAAGAGAGGGCTAGGGATTGAAAGAGGGAGCCCAAATAGAGGCATAGACGTGTGGACGGGGGCAGCAACTGCGGTTTTGTGATTTGAATTTGGTTTTGGCATTGCAGCTCCACGGGTCGTTTCATTAGGCGAAGTGTGGGCGGAGTTGTTGTGTTTGTGCCGCGTTTGGGGAACAATTGTAATTTCACTTTTTGAATTAGGTTTTTCCATTGCTTTCCATTTTGCTTTTCTTTTTTTTTTTGTTTTTGTTTTTGTTAGTCGTTTGTAATTTACTCGACGCAAAATGTTTAGCAGAAGTACTATCAGTAGAAGGTTCAGGGTCAAAAGGAGCTGCCGCTTTTTATGATCATTTTCCATGCTGGGAAAGCATTCAAATTGATGTGAAAATAAGAAAATAAGAAAAAGTTAAAGAGGAAGAGTGCAGTGTGAACTAGAACTTAAAGAATTCAGTTTGGAACAAATGGCATTGAAACGGTGGTTAAAATTCAAAGCATTCGCAATGGAATGTAATGTATTTGTTTCATTTCTCCATTCCTTAGTAGTCGGAAAAGAGTAGCATGGAACAATGGACTTGAAACACGGAAGTAGTTAAACGGAATACGCAATGGGCAGGCCTATTGTAGTTTCTTTGTTGCTACAATACGACATTCCATTAAACACCAATGGAACAATGGAATTGGAACAGTGGAAAAGAACAATTAGTATGCAAAACGAGCGTAGGTTTCTATATTGTTTTATTCCACCATTCCTATGAAATCTGAAAAGTTTAGTGTGAACTCGAACCATAGAATTGAAATACGGAAAACGATTAACGAATTCGTATGTATGTATCAGGTTAATTATGGTTTCATTGTTGGAAAAGAAGAAGTTTCTTTATTGTATTATTCCACCACTCTAATGTAATTTGAAAAGACTAGTGTGAACTGGAACAATAGAATTGAAATGCTGAAAACGGTAAAAGAATTCGTATCAGGCAATAATATGGTTTCATTGTTGTTTTAGTGTACCATTCTATTTGACATGAAGTGGAACAATGGAATTGAAACAGTGAAACAGTGGAAATGAAACATTCGAAGTAAAGTAACTGAAATACGCAATGTGAGCTCAATTTTCAGTTATCGACTTGTTCCATTCCATCATTCCTTTGAGCAAACTGAGCGAACAAGTTCATTCACATTAACCAAATGAACCGAAACGCTTCTGTACTCGCATATAAGTAGTAGGAACTGTTCTAGCAAGCAGCTTCTTTAAGTTCTAAAAAAAAACTTAATGTATTTGAATTTGTTTTTCTAACGAATATGTTCTATAAATACAAAACAATAAGAATTGTTGTTGGTATTTTGAGTTTCTGCATAATTGCCAGTAAAGCGGCACGTTCGCAATAAATATTTATGAACAGATCTTTGGAGTCTGGTATGGAATCGATGCTCATGAATTACTTAATAACTATAATTGTAATACCACCGACAACAATTTCAACGAAAAGAAATTAATTCTCATAAAAATGTTTGTTGCCAATAAGAACAACAAGCTGATTTCGAATAATATCGAAAATGTTTCAAATGTAAATTCCTTTTGTGGAGCGGCATAGAGGGGACGCCACATGCCGCTTGCCACATGATGCATGAGATCAGCAAATAATGCTGACATCACGCAATGTTTCAAAAAAACATATGAGAAAAGTAAAAATGATGATAACTAAATGAATTGGAATAAAACTTAAGACTGCAAGCAAACTACTTCAAAGAAATATACAAATAATTTATGGCAAAAATTATATGAGCAACAAATATAAATTGAAATTAGAGAAAGCAAAAAAAATAATACAAAATTGTAACTCACCCTGTGGCACGGGCTCGTGTTCAGTTTCGTGATTGCGATCTTGATCGTTATCGTGATCTTGCTCGCGATCTTGCTCACGATCTTGCTCACGATCTTGCTCACGATCTTGCTCACGATCTTGGTCGCGATCTTGATCGCGATTCTGATCTTGTTCGCGATCTTGTTCGCGATCCTGTTCGCGATCTTGATCGCGATCGTTATTAGGGTCGGATTCGGACTCTGGCTCTTGCTCTGGCTCTGGCTCCGGCTTAGGATCCACTTCATCCTCTCGTGGTGTACAGCCAGCCTCGTCTGTCTGATCGCGACACTGAATCCGGCCATCGCAACGCATATGAAGCGATAAACACTGATCGTCGCATTTGAATTGATCATCATTGCAAACTAAAGTAAAAAGTAAAACAGCAAAAAGCGCAACGCAAAATGAATGCAAAGAATAACACAATAAAGAAAAAATAGCTACTTTCGGTTTGCCGAAAATTTTAGTATACTTCATTCTAAACAAAAATTAAATCAATTTTTGACTGATCGTGCCATATTGGCCATATGACATGTAATCATTCAATAACGATCAAATGCATTCAAAATATGTATATTCAAATAAAACTAGCAATAACTGAGTTCAATTAACATATCTTGAATAACAAAAAAGCTTTTTATGAAATTATTAATCGATTGTTCTGCCCGATTCCGTCATATATACTGCTTAAATTCAAGAAACAAAGCTGTTTTATCAAATATCATCTTTAGTTAGTTCGCATAGAGCACAAAGCCAGACAGACAAGACTAGATCGATTCGGCTGATCAAGAATATATATACTTTTCTGGTTTATCAGACCCTCTACAAAACATTGCAACTATGTTAAAATAGCTTATATAAATATACAAATATTGGCGATTTTACAGATGTATATCGGATCTTAAAATGCTGATGA
This sequence comes from Hirtodrosophila cameraria, assembly GCA_949708635.1. NCBI lineage: Eukaryota > Metazoa > Arthropoda > Insecta > Diptera > Drosophilidae > Hirtodrosophila > Hirtodrosophila cameraria. The sequence continues at coordinate 3,564,796 of OX453090.1, read as the reverse complement.
ATATTACGAGTTAAAATAATCGATAATGATATTTTTGTGGGTTAATGGAAATGTTCGCATCGAAAATATGACAAGTCGATAAGCGCATCTAATCGAATTTTATCGATTCGAATTGTTATCGATATTGATTGCATGATTGATTATCATTTTTATTACCCAAGGGACAACCCTCCTCATCTTCGCCATTTGGACAGTCACGCTTGCCATCGCATTTCATCTCATCGCAGACTTTCTTATCGCTGCGATAGCAGAAGAATGTAGAATCACCGCGACATTCTTCTGGCTCTCCGGAGCCATCTTCACCATCCTCATCCGTGCTTTGATCTAAGTTGTATTTGTTGTTTGTGTGTTTAATAATAGTAATAATAGAGTACAAAATAAATTAGCAAACATTTAAATTAAAATCTTAAGGAAACAAATAACATATAATCAAATATTTCAAAACATGAGAGAGAGAGAGAGAAAGACAACACGAGCACTTCAAGCGGGAGACAGAAAAAGCGAAATCAAACGAAGCATTAATATCGATAGTATCGATATAATAAAGAAAGCGCTTATATTGATAACAAATAATATAAAAATCAAATGCAAAATTAACCAACTAACCTTTATATAATATTTATTATTTATTTTTTTAAAACTATTTTATTCTAAATTTAGAATTTTTTTAATTTTTTTTTTTCGAAGAAGACGGTAAAGAAAAGCAATCGATAGTTCCATAAAATGCAAAACTATCGATAAGATTCTATAACTATGCATCACTTATATTTAAAATATTTGTAGGTATATATTTATGTGGAATATATGGAATGACTTCACAGAATAAACACGAGCACAAAGAGTGAGTGAAACAAAATAGAGAGAGAAAGCGACGTCGCAGCGTGTGTTTTGATTAGCTTCTTGTGTATGTGTGTGTATGTGTGTGGGTGTGTGTGTGTGTGTTAGTGTGCGTATTTATTTGTTCTACCAGGACTTACACACTGGTATATATTATAGCGAAGCTATTTATGCAAGATTTGTACACCAAAACTAAGAAATTCTTATCACAAAGAAGTCACATTTCGAGATGAACCATTCTAATCGAAATACTGTAACATAACAGTTCAATTTAAGTAAAAAAGTAAAGTTTTCAAAACGCATAAATAGCTTCGCCATGTCCTCACAACGTTTTCTTAAAGTAGACAAAGAGTTTTTTTCCCTCAACAAGTAGCGTTAAGCCCAAAAATCAAAGGAGAAAAACAAACCCGTCCTTGTTGCAACCCTAGTGCATACTTCTCCTACGCATACTATCGGGCGTGGTGTTTGTTCGTCTCGTATTTGATTATTATTATTCGGAGAAATTTCCCACAATCTGCACATTTCTTCATCCTCGTCGGAAGCATCTTCGCAGTCGAACCTTCGGTTGCAAATATCGTAGCAGGGAATGCTTGAAATCGAACCGCTTGAACATTTGAAGTATTCATCATTATGTTTGCATTGATCATCAAACATGGATGAGGATGAAGTTTCCCCATTATAGGGCTGCTCGGTGGCGGTAGATTCTGATGAAGCAACATTTGGATTGGGATATTCACATAGCTCGGGTAGCTCATCCGAGCCATCAGCGCAATCGGCGCGACCATTGCAAATATTGGAGCAGAGAATACTTAAAGGTTCACCACTCTCGCACGTAAAGGTATCATCATCTGAAAGACAGTCAGTCTTATTGGCTAAACGTTTCCGATAATTGTAACTTTCACACATCTCTGGATCCTCATCGGAAGCATCTTTGCAATTGTTTTTCTTATTGCATATCTCAGCGCAAGATATTCTAAAGACACTACCGGTAGTGCATATAAAGTAATTATCTGGTGAATTGCACTGATTATCATCCTGATCATCCTGATCATCTTCATCTTCCAGATCATCTTCCACTTCATCTTCCACATTAGTCGCGTAACGATTGGATGGTGCAACGGGCTTAATTGCATAAGGATTGAATTTATTCAATGAACGACGACGGCACATATCCTTATTCTCATCAGATCCATCCTGACAGTCGTCTCTCTGATTGCAGGTATAAGAGCAGGGCACGCTTACAATATCTCCGTCCTCGCACTCAAATGTATCCTTATCAAAGGTGCTCGCATCGCTACATTGATCATCTGTGTGTGTGTGTGTGTGCGTGTGAGTTTTTAATACAAGCAAGTTGTGTGTGTTTATGTGTGTGAATGTGTGTGTGTGTGCTTTTATCAATATTTACATTGTTAGAGACTCTACTTAGAAAGTGAAGCTTCAAGTTTATTATTAAAAGGTGGAGCTTAAAGCTTCTTATTTACAGTTAAAAGCTTATGAAGGCAATATCTTCAGCTCCTTAAAAGCTTATAGAGCGGCGCTCAAAGCTCAAAGAAGTAGCACTATGGCTCGTAATTAAATGCATAAAGCTCACAATTGACAATTAAAAGCTTATGAATCAAGGATTAAAGCTCACGCTTGACCAGCTGGTCTGACAAATGACAGCTTAAAGTTTTGAGCTCACAAATAATAGTAAAAAAAACTCACAACTGATAGTGAAAATATGTAGTAAATCTCCTTAAGCTCACAATTGGCAATTGAATGATCTAAATCAAAGCTCAAAGCTCACAATTAACTGTTGAAAGCTTTATACCATTGCTTTTGGCTCTCAATTATCAGTTGAAAGTTTACATATTAAGGTCTTAAGCTCACATTTCAAACATGAAAGCTTAAAGCTCACAATTGACAGCTTACAATTGAAAGCTTACATAACGATGCTTGCATTACCAACACCAAAGCAAGGCATATTAACTTTGGCTATGTCTATTTATGCATAATATACATATTTACATATGGTTTATAAATGGAAATGTGTAAAATGTAAATATGGTTTAAGCACTTACCCTGAATTATACCGAAATAGAAATCTTTTTCCGAAGCACTTTGATTGCCAATGCGATGATAGTTCTGTAATTGAGTCTGCAGCTTCTCCTTAAAGTCGTGAACATTGGAAGGTATCTCCAGGTTAATAATCGCATAGCTTTTATACTGATCGTTGGTGGGCCTAGAGTCAGATCAAATTGTAGGAATAAATGAAAGAATCAAATATGTATGGCAATTAGTATAAGAGTTCAAATAAGCTACTCTATAAACTAAACTTCGTTTATTTGAATCGCATTAAAACGATTAACAAATGAACGATGTATGAACTAAAGTATTTAACGAATGAACGACAACAAGAAACAAACGAACTAAATGAAACAACTTAAGTATTGAACGAACGAACTAAGAAACGGAAAAATGAACTAAATGAACGAACTTGGGAATGAACGAACAAACTTATGTATTGAACGAACGAACTATTTGAACTAAACAAACGAACTAACTTACAGAAAATTTGAAATAACAAACGAATGAAGTAACGTTACAAACGCACCATAAAAATGAATGAACTAAATAAACGAGCTTAGTGAACAAACGAATGATTAAAAGAACGTATAAACGAACTAAATGAATGAACTTAAGTATTGAATGAACGAACTACATGAGGGAACAAACGTACTAACTGAACGAACTTAAGCATTGAACGAACATGCTAAATGAACGAACTTGTGCATGAACGAACAAACTTAGGAAAATTTGAAATAACGAACAAATGAACTAAAGTTACGAACCATTAAAATTAATTAACTAAATTAACGACTGAAAATGATTAAAAGAACGAATATATGAACTTAATGAACGAGCTTATGTTTTGAACGAAAGTACTATAGTGAAAGTTTGAATGAAGCAACGAAATAACCATAAGACTTAGGGAAATGAACGAACAAATGTAAAAAGAAGATATACGAAGTTAATGAACGAACTTATGTTTTGAACGAAAGAACTAAAGTGAAAGTTTGAAACAACGAATGGATGAAGCAATGAAAAGAAATAATCATAAAACTTAGGGAAATGAACGAACTTAGGGAACGAACCAAGCTACAGGAACTTGTTTAGCCAAAAAGCTAAATGAAAGTTTGAACTAATGAAAGAATGAACGAGTCAATGGATTTACTGAACTGAAATTGGGCTAAAAGGTTAAAGGGTTAAACGATAATCGACTTACAAGACCTGCATCAAAGTACCACGGATTTCCACATCATCGTCATCCCCCTCGTAGCTGTGACGAAAGAGTTCATTGAGACCCGCATTGATCTCAGCAGTCAGATTTTGAAAGTGTTGGCTGTTTTTGTCATTAAAGTCATTCTGATATGGCTCATTGACAGTGATGCGAGTGCGATCTGAAATATGAAGTTAAATGGCATTAGCAGAAACTTCATAAAACACAACAACTTCACGACTTACAATATACAGTCTCCACTTCGCTTGTGCCGGAACCCAATTCATTTTCATATTCTTCTACGGCACGTTTCTTGTGCAGTCCGAGATCTAATCTCTTTGAGGCTGTTGATCTCTTTTTGGCAGTTTTTGTTGCTGGCTTCTTCAGACGCTTTTGTCTGTTGTGGTGCTGATGATGCTTTGCATCCTTGCTGCCAAAGAAGCGATCGAGTTCACGTCGAACGCGTCGAACGCCTGAATGGAACCAGTTCACCTCCGCTTCAGTATCATCGGGGGTGAGGGGCACATTGGCGGAGGCGGAGAGTGTATTGGAGGAATCCGTAAATGGTAGCTCATCCTCGAGGTCAAAGAACATGTTGTCATTGTCATCCAGGCCAGAGATTTGCTGCAAAATTCAAATTCAAATAAAGTTTGGACATGAGAAACACTTTTGAAAGTAAAGAAATTCATAAACTTATTGAGATTTAAAGTTATAGAAAAAATATTTTTTTTTTTTGTGTTTACTTTCTACAGGCCAGTTCCGAATTCCACAAGAAGAAAATTGCAAAAAAAATTGCATTTTTCCTAATCTATCTGCCTTTTTAATAAAAACTTTACTTTCAATAAATTGAGTTTCTCAAAATTTCTTTAAAATGCTATTTGAAAACTTTTTCTGAAGTAGTAGAAATCAAAATGTAAAAACCTCTTCCAAAACTTATTGTCAAAAATTTCAATCAATCAATTTTTATGTAAGCATATTTCCCAATAAAATTCCCTTTAAATTTACCAAATTTAAAATTCCCAACAGAAAAAAATTGAAATAACATTTATTAAAATTGTTATTGCAATTCGAAAGCATAAAACGTGCGACAAATTGTTGCTGCGGAAAAGCTCAAAAGCTTTTCCAAAGGTTGCGTTCCATGCTAAGCTCAATGCTCCATACAGTTTGAGAAGCACTGTGCTGCTGCTAAAAGCTTTCCACCACAGCGCTGTTAAACTTGAACGCAGTCAAAAGCTGCTTGCTTTGACACGCGTTTCATTAACAGTGTGTTGAGTTTTGGTTTTTCACGTTTTTGCTGGTTTTTTTTTTTTCAAATATTTGTGAAATGAAAATATGTTTTATAATTCTTTAAAAAAAATATGTGTTGCTCTTTTTTTTAACTTTTGTGTGACTGTCAAACTGTTAAAAGACTTTTTTATTAACAATTTCAATTTCAACAAATTTCTAGCATGTTTTTGCTTTTTTCAAAGATTCTAAGTTGATTTCTTGCTTAAAGTGACCTATTTTCCTTTTTTAGACTTTTCCATTTTTCTTTTGTTGATCAATTTATTGCTGTCTTACAACAACAAGAACATCAGCTATTTCTAATTGAGAATTGATTTCAAGTGTCAATACTTTTATGACCATTTACTTAAAGCACTGATTTTTTGTTCTTTTCAATATCTACTTTGCTTTCTCATTTCTCATTTCTCATTTTCTTTGCCCTTCCTCTGCTCTGCTCATATTTCAAGCGATTGTTGTATGATAAAAGTGATGTAAGTTCAAACACTATAAATATGTTGCACACAAACCCAAACAAAACATCAGAAACTCATTGATCTTATAAAATGTAGCTTTCGTTTGCAAAGTTGAAAAGGCGCAGCCAACTTAACTATTTGGCGTTGCCAGATCGCTGGTAATTGAAGTAATGTGAGTTGAAAAGTTTGTCAAGAAGTTTTTCGCTTTTAAACTGAACAATCTGTTATATACTTGAAAAAATGATGATCTCAACTGGAAACGAGATATATTATATATATTCTACATTTGAAATCATATCATAACATTTAAATATAGATAAGTTTGACATAATTTCAAATAAAAACGAAAAATAATTCTTAATTGCATTTAAAGCTTTTTGTTTCTTTTGTTTCTTCAATTGTATTTCTTTCAATTCAATATCTATATCTTTAGCTATATCTTTTATCTACGTTGTTGCCTGAGAATTTATGAAATGTGGGTCAAATGTGCACTGAAGTTGAAGTCGAAGTAGAATTGATAATGGACGATAAGGTTTTGTAATGATAATGTTTTGTCAGCTGAAAAGAGTGGGAGGTGGGAGGAGAAGAGTGAGCAAGCGAGTGAAGTATGTTATCGCTTGTCTCTTTCAATTGGATCTGGTGGAAATTCTCAGGCAAAGAAGTCAAGAAAAATGAGAACGGAAACTGAGCACTTGAATTTCTGCTGAAATTTATCAATCAAAAATTATCCAAAAATAAACAACAACAACATGAAACTAAAAACAACAAAAAGTTGAACAAACTTTTGCGGACAATTTTTCCCATGCCTTTTGCTTGTTTTTCTTCTTGTTGTTGTTGTGTTGTTGTTGTTGTTGTTTTGTTTTGTCTGCTTTTAACATTGTCTACGCTGCGTCTGCGACACTGTCTGGACCCAAATTGTTGGTTTGTGGGCAGAAATGAGCCAGACGGGGCTAACTGCGGTATCGATAACAATTTGTTAATTGACTAGGGTAGTGGGGAGCTCGAAACTGACTTTGAAAACTGCCAAGTCACGTGTCGCATCCTTACAACTAGATATGTATATGTATATATAAATACATACTTGCATATACAATTCGCAAGTATTTCCCGTTATTTTACTTATATACCTATTGAAAGTGATTTGGTTTTTTTTTATTTGTTTTCTTACGAACTAGGAATCGAAAAATTTCTAAGCTAAGCTAAGGAACCATCGATAAGAATACTATCGATTATATACATTAAATATACATACGATTATACGATTATATACATTATAGTACACATTATGAATTAGGTTATTTCACAATTAGGATATAAGATATAATATATATATATATATATATAAAAATTAACTCAGACATTGGCATTCAATGCATTGGCTAAACCATGTTAATTTTTTTAAATTTTTATAGAATCGATAATCAAATAAACCATGATATTAGCTTTAAAACAGAACTTCAATTCTAGAACGCTATCGATTGTTTTTCCAGTCATGTCATTAAGAACCAATTTCTCAACTTTGTTTTAACGTTCTTTTTAGTTTTCAGAACGATAATATCGGTTTTTTCGTGCTTTTTTTATAGGACTAACACATAATTTACACAGTCTGGTCACACTAGATACAAACTTTATCTCGTTTTCCAGCACTACATCATAAATAGTGCTCTCTTAACCAGGGGCGTAGCCAGCCCCTTTGCTGCTTCCCTTGCCCTGAGCTTCTTTGGTGCTCAAATTGAGTGTATTTTTACTCAAAGTAGATAGATTGTAATCGTTTTCCCGACTGAAGCATTCTCATTGAACGCAGGATGATCATTATATTGTCCAATTGTTTATATTTTTATACTCTTTTTCTAAATGTTGTGAAATAAAAAGAAAAAAGAGTATATTGGGTTTGTGAAATTGACGTGCGTCCGTCCGTCTGTCTGTCCGTTCGCATGAACGCAGTTTTTTCCACAGCTATATATTTATATATATAATATATATAGGCAGACAAAGTGTCAAGATCTCATGTAACATTTAACATTCACTACACAACAATATCTAGACGTCCAATCTGACCTAAAACATAAGTTTTATATTTTATACTCTATGCAACTAAATCGATAATTATTCATTATTATTTGCAGCTGTAAATATCCTTGAAATATTGTGAAAGCAGAGCATTTGAAATGTGTGAAATAAGATAAGCCTACTTGCTGCTGTCTTTGACACCTCCATGGTCACTTGACATACAAAACAGCAGCGCAGCGAAATGAATAATGCGAATACTCGAAAGAAATAAAACAAGTGGCCTTTTTTTTCAATTGGCACAGATTCTTGAATCGTGTTTATTGTTATTAAGCATGCCACTAACAAAAAAAAAAAGAGCAACATAAGCCAGTGGCTGTCAAACTGTGCATGCAACACAAAACACAGAGCAACAGCAACAAACGAGCCACCCACGCAGCCAAATGAATTATTATTGCAAAATAACGCATACGCAGCGTTAAACAAACAAAACGATAACAAAGTGAAAACTAAAACGAAATCAAAATTTGTGTGCTAAATATTTGTGCATTGTGCGTTTGCAATTAGCAAAATGTCCTTGAACCAATTGTCGAGGATTTATGAATTAACAACAAGACAGAGATTAATGTAAATGCCAAGGCAGGGTAGAGAGGGAGGAGAAGCAAAGTGTAGGAAAGCAGTAGGAGAAGAAAAGTGTAGGAAAGCAATAGGTGAAGAAAAGTGTAGGAAAGCAGTCGGAGATGAAAAGTGTAGGAAAGCAGGAGGAGAAACAAAGTGTAGGAAAGCTTTTGGGGAAGAAAAGCAGGAAACAGACAGGTGGAAACAGAACTTGTTGCACTTGTTGCACTGACACAAATAACAAATGGCGTCCTCAAGGTCAGCTGCAGGTATTTTGTTCACATCCCATCATTTCTACCCCTTCCGCATGCTCTTATTTTCGCTGCCCGCTTCCCCCCTTTAAAGTGTCGACAATGCGTGCATTGAACCCGAAAACGAAATCCTAAAATAAACGAAGCACAATAACAAAAGCAAAAACTCAAAATGAAAACCAAAACTAGAATCCAAAAAATGCAATGAGACTTTTAGCTGGCAAATTAGGCTGGCCCACAGACACAAACACAAACACAAACACATAGACATAGATACAGACACACACACACACACAGAGACGTGGATTTGGACATGGACATAGACAATGATTTTCCCTCATTTCCTGCAATAGTGAAAATACACACACAACAAAAAAACTAGGAGCAAATTTGAGTACAGTTTGCTCGACTAGTCAGTTACCATGTATCGATACGTTATTAAAAACATATCGATATCATGCATATAAAACATTTACTTAAAATACTAAACATTTTATTTTCATATAACATTGCTAACAGTTCTTCAAAAAAAGACAAAAATAAAATAAAGTTATCCTTTGCTTAAGATGTCGACACTTCAAAATAACAAAAGTTTTAGTTAAAACAAGTAAGAATACTCTAGTCGAGTGTGCTTGACTACGAGACTCCCTGCTCCCAACTTGCATTTCAAGCAGTTCATATGCAACACAAGCAAGCAGTGCACTTAGCTTGTGCAGTGCCTGTCAAACTGTTGTTTCTGCCTGCTGAGACGGAGGTAATAGATGCTTTCATAACTTTGGTGTTATTTATCTGATCGTGATGAAATTTACACAGCTGATCAACATTGATACAACATATATGTGTACCAAAGTTCTATCAAAGCTCTATCTTTAAAATTGTGGCTGTGGGAGTCTTTTGCGATTTGCGGGGGTGCATTTGAAATTTGAAATAAACTTGATCTGCGTACGGTATACAGGAACCTGCATGCCAAGTTTGGTGTCTCTAGCTCTTGTAGTCTCCGAGATCTGTGTGTTCATACGGACAGACGAACAGACAGACTGACATTGCTAGTTTGTCTTGGCTGATCAAGAATATATATATAGTTTATATGGTCAGAAATGCCTCCTTCCGTCTGTTACACACATTTGCAGCACTTTATAACTCCGTTTTCCCATTTTTAATGGGAACAGGGAGTAAAAACGAATGAGTTCCGAACGATTTACGAATTACTGTTTTGATTGCCGATCGGAATGGTTTCGTTTTCTCTTTTTCGAAACCGAGTTCGAAACCGAGTTTTCATTTTAGTTCTCATCTAGTAGGCATTTCTTGGGTTTAGATAAACGTAAGATGCTAATCAATGAGATATATCTTGAAAATGTAGTTTTAAGCTAATTCTCAGATTACAGGGTATGTGCAAGAAATAAAATAACAATGGGGCGACTTTAGCCACAAATGTTGCATGCCCCATGCTTGCTCATAAATTTCTCGCGGCACATGTGCTGGGCAATTTATTTTCATCTAGTCGCAAGTCAATGTAAAAAAAAAGCGCTTTTCGCAGACAATCGATGATGGGCCAAAGGGAAAAACTTATATTGACTGACTCACTGCAACATTTAGTGGCGCGGCAGCTCACACACACACATGTGGCATACAAATTATAGGCTCTTTTTTTTGGGAGGGGTGTGGGGAGAGGGGGTACAATTATAAGTAAGCGCAAACTAGAGAAAAACATGAGGAAATTTGATTAAAAACTAACGTGAAGGTAATTGGCAAATGGGAAATGGAAAAAGGGCAATGGGGCAAGGCAAGTGGAAAACGTTGCAAGTTGCATGTGTGGGCGTATTTAATATATGAAATCATATCAACATATGAGAGTGAGAGAGAGAGAGAGAGAGAGAGGGAGGCAGAAATACGATACGATGCAGTTGGAAAACTATTTGGGTCTTTGGGGCAAGTGCAAAGCAATTGACGCCGCGAGAGATTTGCAACTACAGTTTGCAACTGCAGCGATGTCAATCTTCATCAAGCTGCGAAACAGATTAGATCTTAAATCAAACACACAAACAGAAAAAAGAAACTGAAACCTGAACCTGGGACACACACAGATCACAAAATACAAAACACAAAAAAAAATCAAATTGCATTTGGAGACAAGACACAAAAAATGATTATTATTGTGGCATGCAAAAGCATAGCCCAATGCAATCCAAGCAAATCTGTTGCCAGGTCATCGTCGCAGCAGGAAATCTTTATATTATATTTTACTCAGCAATAATAAAGCAACAAAATTCCTCAACTCAATTTTACTTTGTCTTAATTAAACTGTAGCTTGCTTTGATTTAATTAGTTTTTCGACGCAATTCCGTTCTATTTACCGTAAATGGCTTTTAGCGTGTTTCGTTCGCTGGAATGTGGAATCTGGATCTGGCGAGATATATACATATATATACATTCGTAAGTCTTTATCAGTTGCCAGACATATAAAGCAATTTTCAAATTGATTGATTTTGATATAGTTCTTTTGTTTTTTAAGCATTTTTGAGGCAATGGCGATTTGATGGCGATTTCGCAGCGATTTCATATCCAAATAGTGACGAAAATAATAAAATTCAAGTATTTATACTAATATAATGCGAACTTAACATTATGCCTGACTTATGACTGTTGTGCAATGGCGATTTGCTGGTGAAATAGTGGCGAAATCAATATTATTCATTCACGATTTGGGTGCGAAATTCATATTATGCCAGAAAAAACGGATTTTTAGAATTGGAGATATTCAATTAACGATAGATAGAGGTGGCATCGATGCACGTGCCTTTGGAAGTTTTCGACAGTTCAAGTCGATACTATCGATACTATCGATTGTACTATCGAGTAGGGAAATTATGTATAATATATGGGATATTAACAATGATAAATTAAAAACAAGAATAACAAAATTTGCATTAAAAAACCTATTTTTCAACTGATTTTTGCTACGGGATCTATAAGATATACCGTTCCGATTTTGATCAAATTTGATAAACATAACGTGCTTTACTTTAGATATAGTGAGTTTGGTCGACCAAACTTTTGAAAAACACAAAAGCTTTTAATACAGAAACTTATTTTCAACCGATCGTTCCTATGGTAGCTATAAGATATAGTCGTCCGATTTTGATGAAATTTTGTTATTATGCATAAACTGCCCTTAAACTTAAGTTTGGTGTGTTTGGTAGAGTTATCTTGAAAAACAGAAAAGTTTCCCATAGAAAAACCAATTTTTGAAGCGATCGTTTCTATGGCTGCTATATGTTATAGTGGTCCGATATCGCATCTGTGCCAACTTTAATAAAAGAATTATTATTTTTTTTTGATATTTAATGCCCAAAGAATGAAGATTGGTGAATCATTCTTTTAGTATTGATAACAAATTGACTTGAAGGTTGATTTAATCCTTTGAGAACTAAGGATAGGAGAATAACCCCTCACAGCTCTGTTCAGATTCTTGCTTTAGAAAATAACTTGAATTGATATAGAATTAATTCTTTATTATATATATGTATGTACATATATCTCAAACTGCATCAAATCAAATCAAATCAAATATATATAAAATCATAAATGTCACAAAGATCGTGCGATAAAAAACTAAGTAACTTAATCAAAAGAGCTTTGTGTTTTTATCACTCATCAGCTTGCTGTTTGTGTTTTTTTGCCCACTCAATTTGTGATATGTGGTGCCCCTCTCTAGCTGAACCCCTTTTGCCCCCTCTCCCTGCTGCTGCACGTCTTCTATGAGGCAATGTTTTAAAACGGCAGGAAATTAAATTGCATGTTAGCATCAGCAAAAAAGTAAACAATGCGAAGGTTGTCTATGATAGAACAATATATATGACACCTGGTTGCGAATTAGCTTGGATTCAATCTCTCTCACTGTGTGTGTGTGTGTGTGTGTGTGTGAGTGTGTGTTTGTGTGGCATGGGAAATGTGTGGCATAGAGTGCCAAGTCAAAGTTCAAGCTGCAACTGAGATTGACAATGTCACATTGTTTGGGTTATATTCACATTGTTTTGTTGCTTTTGATAAATCTGTGTGTTTGTCTCCTGCAACTCATTTAAATGTTCTTATGTTGTTGTTGTGCCCCTTTCGAGGAGGCACGTCGTCTGTTGGCTGCCACAGTTTTTGCTAAACATACATACATATATACAAAAGGGATCATGTGCTGTTTGACTGACAACAATCAACGTTCTTTTGCCACGAAACTAAGAATGTCATTTTACAAGAATTCCACCAAAACTGTTCAGAAATTTCAAAAATTCATTTGTTGCATATTTATTTGATTTAGACAAATGCACCACAATGTGCAGAAAGTGGGAAGTGAGGGGCGGGGTTGATTTCCGAAGGTTGTATGAGTGAAAGCTTAAATTATTTTCTTAAAGCTTTTCTAAGCGGAATTTTATCTTAAAAAAACATTGATATGCACATTTTGTTAACCGATTGACATCCAACTTATTTTCGAAACTCAATTTTAGAAATAATTAAGCGGAAATATATTTTGAAAAACTTTTTTTTTGTTTTGGTTTTTTTTTAACCAATAGACATTTTACTTTTTTTCAAAACTCAATTCAAATAACTTAATAAAATGTTTAAAAATTATAGAAAATTTGTATATAACTTTTGTTCAATGGGCAGAAATTGGGTGGAGGGGCGGCAGGGGTGTTGTCGAAGGTTGTAGGACTGAAAGTGTTATTTAACTTAAAGCTCAGTTTCAAAGCTTTTATTTTAAACTTTTTTTCCTTTTAACAGCCGCTCAAACACATTTTCCAAACTCAACTCAATTCAAGAAATAGTTAATTGAAATGTACGGAAAATAGGTGGAAAGATTAATTTGAATCTGATTGGAAAAATATGTGGAAAACATTGACATGCCACCTTTTTTGCTATTATCAGGCGCTTGGAATCAAAGTTAAACAAAAGCTGATTGAAATTTACGCAAAGTTTTTGTAAAACTTTAAAATGGAACATTTTAGTCCAAGGTACATATACTTTAGCCGGGCAAGGCCGGCTTCTATTAGCTAGCGTATATAGATATTATATAGCACGATTGCCGACTGTTGATCCTGGGCGCTTTGATGTTTTACAAAGTCGTCGCAGATTTTAACAACTTTTGGTTGAGTGAGACGCTGGAGATGAAGACGAAGATGTTGACGTTGGGCAAGCTGTGGCAGCCAGTCAGGCAGTCAGGCAGAGTCAGGCCGTGTGGCATGCAACTTGTGGATGCCACTCACGTTTTGGCAATTTCTCATAAAACAAACGACCATTAACGCCTTTAAGTTGTCGGCAGACTTTTGACGTGCTTGCTTGGCGCGTGTTCCCCCCACCACAACAAAAAAAGAAAAGAAAAAAAAACCCAAAAACCTTCTTAAATGTGGGTGGGTGTCACTGTCGTTCGTGCCTCATATTAAGTTGTCAGTTTTGTGGCGCCGCCAAGCACACAACTTGAGCTAGTCAGCTAGCAGCTATATTGTCTAGCAAACACTTTTTCTTTTGCTGTGTTTTTTTTGTTTTGATCAAGTAAGCCATGTATAATGGCCACAAAATGTGGCTGCCACTGACCAGTTGCGTACTTGCCACACAAGCACAGTGGCAAGTTGCAACTATTGACTGATATGCATATGAAACTGACTGAAGAACTCTCTCAGTCTCCCGCAGCAGCCGCAACAAAGCCAATTTGCGTGCGTAATTTGTGGCACTTAGACGCTACGTGCCACAAAATGTTGCCACTGCTGCTGCTGTCATCTTGCTGCTAGCTTGCCCCACCTGGCTGCCTGCCTGGCTGCCTGACTGCCTGCCAGAGGCGTTGTCATTTGTCTGCATTAAGTAGTTTGTGTTTGTGCCACCAAGCAGCCAATTTGTAATTGAGCATTAGCTACTTGACCTGACTTCTTGCAACACGCCCAGCGCCCACTTTCTTCCACCCCCACCACCTCTTCACCCTACCCACAATTGTGCGTAATTAATGTTGCCAATTAGCTTACAATTTGCCACGAAATTGACACAAAAAATAAAACTGCGTGGCATGTTTTGCATTTGCATTATTCAAACTGCTTGCCACAAAAAAGAAAATACAAAATTGAAGCGAGTTTTTGAAATACGAAATTACGCTTAATGTCTTTAACTTTATGGCCAAAGTTTTGAGTTTGTCTAGTTTCTCATCATTAGGCTCAAATCGGTTAAAGTTCTAGCTAATTTTTTTAAACATACTTTTAGTTATGTAATAAAAAGTAGATCGTTAGTCAAGAACAATTTGTATACACTTTGAAAAAAAGAGTGTTTAAGTATTTTTAAGAAATATGTAACTCTTTTTCAAAGCACATAGTGTTTATAAGAAACTAGAAACTAAATATATTTATTTTATAATTTCATTTTCACTATATATGTAATTTCCTCAAAAAGTTTGATTTCGAAGAATATGAACTTTATATGGGACGTAACTTTTGAACAAACATTTTTGAACTAAATTTGATTTCGAAATTTTTAGATTTTTTCCTATACGCAACTTAAGCTTAAAACGCAAAAGATAGTAGAAATATAGCTTAAAAGTCAAGTTGAAGCATTCAAAACAAGTTTCGAACTAAAATCTTTGCTTATTTTAAAACTAGATTTAGAAACTGAAACTAGAAAAGCAGACAAAAACGTGTTCCCATTTCCGATTCCTATCAAAACATATGGTATTGAAATTATTAGCTGAACTTCTGAACTCCGAATATCAATGGGAAATTCGTATTTCAAAGTTTACTTATTAAGTGTGTGAATTGAGAAGATTCCAAACTTATCTATAAAAGGATAATATTGTATTCGAAAATGGGCAATCACATTCAAAAACGGTTCGGAATGAAAAGTTTTCATGTATATTTGAAAATAATTCGAATTTGGGGAGCTTTTTAAAACGTACTTTTAATTGGCATACAAACAAGACAACAACAAACATTCATCAAACAAATTTACACAGTTTTGCCGGTATCCACTTTTGGCAAAAAACATATTGCGAAACTGAATTTCGCTTTCATAATAATCGAATTTTACACTTTTACAAAATTTCCAATCTGCAAAACGTTTGCCGAAACAGTGGAAAACGGAACAGGCCTGAACTCATAATAAAAAGTTAAGAGGAGTTTTTGTAGATATTGCAATATCAAATCCACTCAACTTAAGTCTTCGTTAAATAGAAAAACGTTTGCTATGCATATTATCTTTGCATTGTATGAAAAGTAAATCTCGTATCTTTTTGTTTTTCAACATTTTTGACATTGAGTTGCCATTGAAACTAACATTAAAGGGTGTTTGAACTTCGTAGCCATTATAAAGATAAATGTTCTTCCATATTATGACAACTTAATAAAGCTTACGCAATTTGATACTGGCTTTAAATCTTGGGGAACCTCTTCTTTTTTTTTATATAATTTCAAATTAACTATTATAATGCTACTTTTTTTTTTTTGTTATTCTTCACATTTTTTGTAATTCGTTTCTTTTTCGCGGTATTTGGGAGCACTTTATTGTTGCAAACTTTTATGTGCGGTTTTAATGTGGCGTATTTTGTTGTTTTTGTTGTTGTTTTAGTCGCATACATAAGTAAGAATATTGTAATAATCGTATTGTCGGTGTTTTCAGAGTCGTTTCGTTTTGTTTTTGGATTTTAATGTCCCTCCGCTTCGGTCTTTTTATGGCAGCTGCTTAGCGAGATTCGCCACGTGTGGCACTCTCAGTTTGAGTATGTGTGTGTGTGTGTGTGTGTGTGTGTGTGTGTGTGTGTCTGTGTGTGGCATTGCACACATTACATGCTATAAATGTTGCATTCCTCTATTTGTAACTTGCCTTTTCATAAAACATATTTTTAGAAATGACTTCAGCATCTTGTCTAATGCAAATTTATTGCACTACCACTTTTTTGCTGCACGAGTTGGCAGCGCCAAACAGTAAGAAGAAGCATGCGTCTGGCAAAAGTATGCAACAGTTGACAACAATTAATTTCATTTGAATCGGCTTTATATATAAAGACTATAAATGGCAAACTTAACATTTTGATTTGATATTTTACAAAATATAAAGTAAGAAATAAGTTTTTACTTTACAATGAATCGGAAAATGGATTTGAGGAATTACTTAAGTAGAAAGAACAACCAAATATTAAATTAACTTGCAAAGATTCCAATAAAATATCACACAAAAACATTCTATTTACAAGCTGTTCTTCAATTCTAATAAAATACATTTTTATAACATATGAAAAAATCATTAAGAAATTCATTAAAAAAAAATGTTATAAGCTATGTTATAACAATTGGAAAGAGTTTGTCGTTTACATTTTGAAGATTACAAATTTATTTTGATTATGCATTTTGATTGTTCATTATTTGTTTCAATGAAAACGAATTGAATTGGTTTTTAAGGTTGCGACAAATTCAAAATATCATTTTTGTTTGCCCCTTCAAAAAATTATTGTCGCTTTTGTTTTTTTTTTTGCTTGTTTTTATACCCTGTACCCTTTTTGGGAAATTGTTAAAAAGTGTTTATAAAATTTGTGCAGAGCTATGTCAAAGATTGTAAACAGTCTAATCTCAGAGATTTGAAGATATGGCTAATATAATATAATAAGATTATTTATTCTTAAATACTTTTGCCTAAATGAAAAATAACCATGAAATATACATAAAGTTGTTACCATTTTCGTTTCGGAATAGATATTCGAAATCAATGGAAAGTTCGACTTAAATATTTAGTTTTTTGAGCAATATATGAACTTTTCTTTTGATTTCATTTGGAAACAGGAACACAAAATCGAAAACGATTCGAAATTCCGATTCTCGGAAATGAGAACAGTTCGTTTAAAGAGTAACTTTGAGTCGAGTAGACTTTTTTAAGAGCATTTTAACTTGTTAGAACTGATTATGAAAGGCCATATGTGGAATTGTGTGTATGTATGTGTGTGTGTGTGTTTGTATCTGTGTCTGTGTGTGTGTGTGTGTGTGTTTTAGTTGTCCGTTGGCCGCATTTTGGTCTTGAGGAAGTGAATTCAATGACTTGAACTTCTATAAAAAGCATTTACGCAATTTGTGCTTCTACCGCACTTGTTGCTATTATTATTGTTATTGTTGTTGTTGTTGTTGTTGTTGTTGCTGCTGCTGCTGTGCGTTTTTATTACATATATTGTTGATGTTGCTGTTGTTATTTATAGGCATCCAACCGGCTGATAAGCAGCAGACCCCAAGACCGCGTGCTTTCCGATATGTTTGCTTGTAGAGCTCAAACTCTTCCTTACACCACTCACTTGACTTTCTTATAAAAACATATCATATATATATCATAGATATTGGCATATATGTAACATAGATAAATATATCTATCTGTATTGCTTGAAAGTTGATATACAGGCCATTTCTGAATTCAGTACGTTTTTGAAATGTAAAAACAAATGAATTCCGCACGATTTACGAATTCCGAACGAATTTACTGTTCTGAATTTCGATCGGTATGGTTTCGTTTTCTCTTTTTCGGAGCCGAGTTCGAAACTGAGTTCGAAACTGATTTTGAAACCGAATTTTCATAGTTAAACGTCTATTTAGTTGTCATCTAGTTGGAATGGCTGAGATGAGAACAGCTACTTTTGTTTTCACGTTTTCGCTTCTTTTTTTAGAGACAGTTTTTCAATTGAATATTATAAAAATATTATTTGATGAATAAATGGACTTATTATTTTCCAAATATGATGAACAATGTAAGGAAATTGAGTTTAAGAATTTGTTTTGTTTGATTTCCTTGTAAAACTTTTAAAAACGGAAACGTTTGATGTTTTAAGTACTTCCGAACAGACATCTATTCCGTTTCCGCAAATTTCGAACATAATACGAACTGATATTTAGAGTTTTAACGTTTAAAAAATGTTCGTTTTTTTGGAAATGCATTAGCCAAATTCGAAAATATTGACAATTCTACAAGTGCATCTTTTGAAAAATTGGAAATCTAGCTTGAAAACGTAAATTCATTTGGCTGTTGCATGTTGTAATTATTGTGTTATAATTCTGCGATTTTTTTCCAATTTTAATATTAATTAATCACATTGAGCCCCTCTCACCACCCCGCCTATGAAAAGCAGTTCTAATGAGCCGCCTTTGGAGAGCCTGTTGTCTTATGCTTTTAACATCTGCTTAACCCTTTTGGTGCAGACCCTTTTTTCTTGGTCGAGTCGCCAGCCGCAACAACTTCGAGGGTTGCCCTGAAATCTGAGCTCAATTAGTCGCAAGTTCAGTTCCATGCCACACACAAAAAAAAAAGGGGCAAAGCCAGCAATCTAAACCTGAACCGGAGTCAGAAGGAGTCAGAGAAGTCAGAGTAGAAGTTTTTGGCTTCCTGTTCTAGCTTTCGCGCGCAGCTTAATTTGCTAAAATATAATTTGACCAACAACAACAACAACAACAACAACAATAACAATAACAACTTACAACAGCAACTTGCAACTTGCAACAACTACAACTTGCTACAACTATTTTTGATCAAGTTTCGTTGTTTGAAAGGCTGCCGAGCAACATTTGTGTGGCCACGTGTGTTTCAGTTTTAATTTGTCTAAACTTTGCCAACCCCAACCCACTTAAACCCCACTCCTGCCACTCCTACCCTCCCCCCTCCCTCACAAGTGCAGCTTCGCCTGCCTGTGTATATGTGTGTGTGTGTGTGTGTGTTAGACGAGTGCGCACCACAATTAGCAATCTGACCTTTTAACCCTTTTGCGGCCGCTCATAACGTCAGACAGCGGCGACCTTGTAACCACAGCAACCCAAAAAAAAAGGAGATTGAATTTGCTAAACGGGGGCAGTGGGGAGTGGGGAGTGGGGAGTGGGGTGTGGCAGGTTAGCATTTCAAGCAAAACTGCAGTTAAGCTGGCTCAAACCGTGGGGGCAGTTGCAGCATCGAGCTAAACTCAAGTCATGCAAATCAGCATCTTCAACTGTTGACATTTAAATGTCAGTTAATTATGCTAAATAACTATGATTATATCAAATATTATATTTAAATATGCTTTAATCAATTTGAAGTTTTGCAGTTGTTTTTTGTTCATTTGTAACGACTTTTTGTAAGTGGCTGCAGCCAACTTAACAATACTGCAGACGCAGCCAACTTAACAGCTGCGCGGCGTTGCCGGATCGTTCAAGCTAACATTTCTGCGATGTAAATAGCAGAAGTCCGAAGATATTTATATAATTTAAATATCAGGAATCGCAAATAAGAGTTATGAGCTTATGGCTTATGAGCCAAATCAAATTGATTTAAATTAAGTTTTTTACTAAGTGACTAGTTTTTGTAAGCTTGCTTAGCTTTGACTTGCTGCTTTAGCTATCAAAATCTAAATAAATAAAATAAATAAATCTACTTTTAACGAGAAACTGCAGCTAATTATCAGAATGCATCAAGTAGACCTTCAGCTAGGCAAATATTTACAACAATATTCAGTTTACAGAACCGAGTAATTTATTTGAATAATGTGCACACACAAAAAAAAAACGCATTTTACAAACTGAAAAAAAAAAAACAACAAAAAAAACTGTAGAACATAAATAAACTTCAGCTGTGTCAGCTTAGCTGATGACTTGGCTAACTGTGTTATCAATTTAAAATAAACTGACTTTTGAGTTATGCATGTCTCAGAGCTCTCATCTTAAGCAAGGGCACATCACAATACTAATATACATAGCTATTTTACGGGGCTTCCCCAATTGATTGATGCATGAAAAGAACTAAACTAAGCTGAACTTAACTCAAATGAAATGAAATCTGTGCCACTTTTGTTGTGCAACCAACAACAACTGTAAACCAAATTTGCCACAGTGTTGCCAGAGTGAGAAGCTGGCAGCAATCGATGATGTCATGGAAGCCCAGACGATAGATAAGTATGATATCATAGTTTGCAACAGTGACGTAGGCGCTGCTTTTTTGAAAGGGCAGAGATATTGAAAAGTTTTGTTGATGATCCCGGTAACCGAATTACTCACGGGTCTCGATACTTATTTTCGATAAAAATCGATATTTTTTATCATAATTATACATTTTTCAATAAACAACATCGAGATAAACAAATTTTGATTTGGGACGGAATCCAATTTGCTTTCCCGTTCTCATCTCTCATTGAAACTCGCTGGTTAAACCAGAAATTAATTCATCCAAAAGTTTGCCAAATAATATCGATATTTGACATAAGCTTTAATAATCGAAAATATCGAAAGCTTTAAATTTGTTCAGTTTTATACCCTACGAACTAAGTTTTTCCATACCATAAAAGCTGAAAAAAACAATCGCTGGGAACATCGATAGGCATATTTTGAGTAACTATCAAAGCTCTAGCAAAATTAGAGAGCTTTGATGCCATAGAAATTTTAAAATATACTTTCTGAACTGTTTAATCAGTTTCGGGCTTAAGTAAGCATACATGTAAGATGCTCAAAAACTAAATATTTTTGAATATGAAATTCGTTTTATGTATTTTTATTCAAGTCTATTTGAACTTGACTCGAATTTTCCAGAAAAAAGTATTGAAGCTTGTCAGAGTCAGAATTGTCGAATCTATCGATATCTCTGATCGATAGATGAAATTTATTTTCATAAAAATTATCGATAGTATACATAGAAGTATCCAGTTAACGTGATAGTTGAAAACTATCGATACTCTAAAGCTTCCACCTCCCCCCCTGCCCAAACACTGTGCACGCCACTGCCTCACATTTTGTTGTTGTTGCAACTGTTGACTGTCATTTTGGTATTTGATTTTTTTGTTGTTTTTTTAATATTTTGTTGTTTTTGGTTGCTGCATTTTGTAAGCATAAATCACGGGTGCCTCTGGCGCTAAGCATGCGGCTTATGTTTATATGCAATTAGTTGCAGCTATGAGTATGCAGTTTTTGTTTTTGTTAGCTGCAGGGATCACTGAGCACTGATCACAG
>OX453090.1:3213132-3540632 GCA_949708635.1 Hirtodrosophila cameraria | reverse complement strand
AAATACGAATTATGTTCACTTTCACGCGCATATCAGGCTAACAGAGTATATAATAACAGATGATAACAGCAGCTAACTAAATTAAGATAACAGCAACATAACAAAAGTTCGCAGAAGATAACATAATGTAACATTGTAGAACAAAACAGAGACATAGCAAAACATAGCTGAAGTAAGCATATAACAGAAACATGACATAACATAGCATAACGTAATGTAACATAACAGAAGATAACCGAGATTTAATAGGAATTCGCAGAAGAAAACATAATAATACATTCCAGAAGATAACAGAGACAATACAGAAGCTAGCAACAAGTACGTAATGTAACCTTTACCGAAACTATCAAAAATGTTGTATAGTATAGTATAACATATTGTAACGTTACAGAAAATAACAGAAGATAACATAATGTTACATTCCAGAAGATAACAGAGACAATACAGAAGCTAGCAACAAGTAACATAATGTAACCTTTACAGAAACTATCATAAATGTTGCATAGCATAGTATAACATAATGTAACGTTACAGAAAATAACAGAAGATAACATAATGTTACATTACAGAAGATAACAGAGACAATACAGAAGCTAGCAACAAATAACATAATGTAACCTTTCAGAAACTATCAAAAATGTTGCATAGCATAGTATAACATAATGTAACGTTACAGAAAATAACAGAAGATAACATAATGTTACATTACAGAAGATAACAGAGACAATACAGAAGCTAGCAACAAGTAACATAATGTAACCTTTACAGAAACTATCAAAAATGTTGCATAGCATAGTATAACATAATGTAACGTTACAGAAAATAACAGAAGATAACATAATGTTACATTACAGAAGATAACAGAGACAATACAGAAGCTAGCAACAAATAACATAATGTAACCTTTCAGAAACTATCAAAAATGTTGCATAGCATAGTATAACATAATGTAACATTACAAAAAATAACCGAGACTTAATAGAAATTTGCAGAAGATAACATAATGTTACATTACAGAAGATAACAGAGACATAACAGAAATTAGCAGCAAGGAACATAATGTAACATTACAGAAATTAACAAAAAAGTTACTTAGCTTAGCATAACATAATGGAACATAACAGAAGATACCAGAAACATAACAGCAGTTCGCAGAAAATAACATAATGTTATTTCAAATAATATTTCTGGCTTTTAGAAGGAGCTTTGGAATTACTATTAGTTTCAATATTACACAGAAGTTGAAGGAAGATTAAAGAAGATAACTAAAATAACTTAAAAATTGCATATTTTAACACTATGTAACATAACATATACTGCACATGCTCATAATACTATACATAATACTAGCACAAAGCAAGATTCTTTTAGACAAAAGGCAACTTGATAAGCAAAGTACTTGACAAACATACAAAAAAAAAGCGCAAACATCTAAGCTTATTGCTGCTCCAATGCATTTTTCTTTCAAAAATGCTGAAAAAAAGCAAGAAAAACATGACGAAATCTTATTTTGGCCTTTTGGCCTCTATGCGATTGCTTTTGCTTTTGCTTTGCAAGCATTATTTACAAGCATATGATTTACATCCAAGAGAGAACGAACGAAGAACCGCAATCGATCATACTTATTGTTGTGGATGCTGACAGTTGTCAGATGTCTGACAGTCTGTCTGTCTGTATGTCTGTATGTCTGACAGTCTATTCGTCTCTTTTGAGGTCAATGCGTTTCTTGCCCATCTGTGCGACAGTGTAAATGACTTTTGTCGGCCCAAGCAATATTAATAAATTAAATATTGACGTAGCCACAGTGCCACAGCGATTAACTTACTTATCTAGGAATAACACGATGTGGCATCGCACGCACCCTGCAAGTGCTATACATCCCCCCCTTCCCCCCTACTCTACTCCTAACCTCTCTTACTGCCCTGTTATAAACCCAGAAAAAACCACTCGACCTCGGACCCAACTCGACTCTCATGCATTCGATCGAGTTTTAAGGTAGAGTGTGTAATTTTCACGCAGATTGAGCTTATCGCTTGCCTAGATATTACCTCATCACATATAATCGTATAATCGCATAAGAAATATTGGAAGAAACATAAAAAACAACAACAACAAAAAGAATGAGTGAACAAAAAGGCTCATAAAATTCAGCAGCGGAATCAATCAAATTGGCCAAAAAACATTTGCGGCCTACCAAAATTAATTGAACGGCAAAACTTAAAGCGTATGCAAAAGGCGTCCACAAATGGGTATGCGTATTGAATGATGAACTGATAGACTGATTGAATCAATGCACTTAGAGAAAACCATTTTAATAGAATTTACAAAATTTATACAATATAAAATTTGACTTATACTTAGGCACTTTATCATAAATCTTAGGAAAATAAACTATTTACCTATTTAGTTAAAATAAATTTCTCCAAAATAAAAAATAAATCCAAAAATTTCTGAGATTTCTGAGATATATATTTTTGAGCATTAGCAAGTAATATGTTTTACATTATTTCTAAAATACAAAAATATGCAGTTATTTTTTGAAATGAGTTTTAATTTGAATTGACTTCCGCAATTTTGGTTTTGTCTACTACAATTACTCAGAAATGGAACTGAAAAGATTATTTCAAAATTTCACAAAATCTGCCTTGTTTAGAAATTGTTAACGAATTTTAAGAAATTTTGTTTAAGAATCTTAAGTAATTTTAATAAGGCAAACTGCCTTTAAAGATCCTAGTGCTAGCTCATATATTTTTCTCCAAGTGTAGAGCGTAGAAGCTACATAAATTAATGGCCATAAAGAAGCCACACTTCAAGCCAGACTTCGAGGTTTGCGACTCCGTTTCGGACTTGAAGACGCGTTTAGTGATTGTTTTTTTTTTTTTTTCTTATTTGCTGCTTTTGCTGTTTTTTTTTTTTATAATTTTTTTTATTTTTATTTTGGCGACGTGTTTGGCGCACCAAGTGGGCGCGGCATTTGGTTTCAGTTTCGCTGGCCAAGACAGGCCGAAACATGCAAAGCACGTTGCTATTCCTCATGCGAAACCACCAACAGACCAGGCCAAGACAGACCAGGCCAAGCCAGCCCATCGCACAGGCAGTTCAAAATGATGGCATGACAAATGCACAGAAAACATCATGCTTTGGTCACTAAGCCACTCACTTCATTTGACTGTTCTTATTTTTTGGTTTTGACTTGGTTTTCCTTATTATCATAAGCCTATTTGCGCAAAATAATGCATGCAGCATGCATGATTTAGGAAGGCACAATCTCATCATAAGACAGAAAATATAATGCTCTAGTCATTTATACATTTTCATGTTTGATCTATCATAATTATATTAGTTTTTCAAAAAAATAGCAAGAATTAGAAAAGTGCAATCTCATGACAAACACATGAATTGGGCAGGAGAAACTTCATGACAAGCACTGAAAACTACATTCTTTTGCCATTCTAAATACTTTAGCTATTCTAACTGGCATGAAATTGGAAGTGAATATAGCACGACTCGCTGATATTTAGCCTTACAAACAGCTCAAAAAGTAATGTGCACTAAGATTTGAAATGCTTACTTACATTTTTTGTTCCTGCCAAGATCTAGCAATCGTTTTACTTTATCACAATGGCAGCTCTTTCATTGTTGTGTTGTTGTTGTTGTTTGCACACACAAAAAAAACTAAACTCAAAAACCGGCGGCTGCCGAGAATAAGGTTCATTATAAAGCTCATGGTTGTTGGCGGGAGGATTGTTGGAAGCGGGGGGGGAGCTGAGTTTTGTGTTGCGCAGGTGCCAGAGGCCAAAAGGCGCTGCACAGCTTAAGTGCTGTAAACAAAGGCGCCCCCGCAGCAACTCACCCCCCCCCCCTCCCCCACCCTGCGCTTAACTGCAGTCGTCGTCAAGTGCAACGTCATCCTGCTTATTAAAGGTATTACACCTACACAACAACAACAACAACAACAACAGTTGAAAACAAGTAAACGTAATTACAGAGGAGCCTCCTCTGCCTCTGCCGCTGTCGCAGTCGCTGTTGCAGTTGCAGTCGCAGTCGCTGTCTCAGCCTCAGTTGTCATCGTCGTCGTCGTCGTCGTCGTCACAGTCTCAAATCTTTGTAGGCCTCCTTGTCATTGTCACAGCGTCTCAGTGACACGAGTGCTGCTTGCAAAGTGCTAGGCATAGGGGGTAAGGCAGGGGCGTAGAGAGTCTGTAAGGGGTTGGGGGGTTTAGTGGTAGAGGGGGCGCGGCAAGCTTTTGAGTGGCTTGTTGATTTCTTTAGCGCATTGCTGCACATTTACCCAGAAACTCGATAAAAAGTAAACAAAAAAAAACACAAGTAAGAGGTGCTCTGCTTGACAGTGTGTCTCGACTAGTAAATACCCTGTAACTAAATATAAAAGCCTACAGCTAAGTTATAAAAATTGTATATATTTTTATGTGAATTTGTAAGCTTAGTAAGCTTAGCTTAGCTTTAGTATTTATATGGTTTTATAAGGCTTTGATGCGTCGCTTAGCAACATTAGGAAAACATTTTAAAAAAAAACACCTTTATTTTTACCCTATTTTCATTATATATTAAAACCCCCTAGTTTAGACAGTACAAAGTTTATGGAAATAGTTGTTGAACTTGAGAAGAATGGTTATTTATATAGAAAACTTTCAAAAACCTTATAAGCTTTTAAGTATCTCTTAATATAGCATACCCAACTCTCTACAACTTTAAAGGGTAGCAAAAAAATGAGTTATTTTTTTCCATGTTTTTAGCACTTGAACTGCATTAGCGTAAGCTGCGACTGCGACTGTGACTCATGAGTGGCACTCCATCCTCCTCTACACACTCCTCCCCTCTCCACCCATCCCACTGCAGCCCCCTTCTGTGCTGTAACTGGGTCTCAGCTGATGACAATGCCTGCCAAACTGTTTGAAGTCCAAACTTGCAAAACAATTTCGACATTTGTTTGAGCCATAAAGCATGCACATTTGTTCATTAGCAGCTTTTTTGTTTTGTTTTTTTTTTTATTTATTATATGTTTCTAGCTGAGAACATATGCATAGTTATTATATTACTATAATGGACATTAATGATAGCTTACAAAATCATTTATTTTTTTGTGCTTACTTCAAATTTGTTTAGAGCACTTGACGTGGGGGCAGTTAAAACTTAATTATAGTTAACTTGAATTTTACAAAAATCGAAAAACGAACACACTTAAGCTCGCAGCACACAAAATTTAGGATTGGGTGTACATATCTTATGAAAACTTCAAATAAATCTTAAAAAATCAATCAGTTTGCAATATGCTTTCAAACTTTAACAGACTGTTTTGCAGAAGCTTTTGATAGTTTGTTTTAACCAGCATTTGGAACAGCTTAAAAGTTTCGATAGTGAAATCCTAAGCTATCGATAAGAATGAAAAGTATTCAAAGTGTATCAAATAACATACACACAAAACTTAGTTTAGAAAATTGTGGTGCAATGTCTTGTGAAAAACATCGAAGTTCGATAATCGTAGCAACTGAAAAAGTATCGATAGGTACTCAACCCATTTCGATTGTTCTTACAACTTTACAAAATGGGCATAGTTTTACTGGTAAAGAGTAAGAGAGAGGGTACTACGACTGGAGTGCGATAGTTTGTATCTTTAAACTATCGATACAAATTTTGAAAAAATATAAATCATGATAAAAATAAGCAAAGGAAATGTGATTTCTAAAGAAAATCATCTATACTTTTGTCTATGCACTATGGTATTAAAATTAAATTCTCGATTATTTAAAAAACCGCGATAGAAAGAAAATAATATTAATGAATATCAAAACATACAATAAAATTGAGAGTGCAATTGATTGTTAAACAGTTCTAGCTAATACTAAGCAACACAAAACTTGCATCAAGTAAGTTATCGATAGTAACTAATGGTTTAATCCGCAAGAAAAAAGTATCGATATCAACCACAAAAGTCATCGATTACACATTCCAGCTCTTGTCTGCAAATTTTAATCCACTTTGTCAACTAAATACAAAGCGTGCAAATATATTTACTTAAAGTGTATTTAAGATTCGAAAGCGAAGCTTCTTCTTTATCATCTGCTGCTGCTGCTGCTGCTGCTGATGCTTCTTCTACTTTGAGTCGCAGTTGGAGCAGAGCAATAGGTTGCCTAATGGAGTGGACACCAACAAACGTCAAGGTCAAGTTGCGTTATTGTTGTTGCTGTTGTTGTTGTTGCTGCTGAACGAAAATAAAACTAAAGCTACACAAATAAATATATAATATTTGTTGCTGTTTGAAGTTTGTTTGGCGGCACGTTTTATTGTTTGTCAGCAGCAACAACAGGCACAGCTAAAAGCAGCAACAACAGCAACCAGCAACAACAGCAGCAACATACGCAGCAGCAACATACACAGCAGCAACAACAACAACAACAACAACAACAGACACAGGAAATAAATCAAGTTTGGATTTTGACCAATCGTCGAGTTGTTGTTGCTGTTGTTGTTGCTGTTGTTGTTGCCGGGTCTAGTGACAACAACAAATATTTGCCTTTTTGACAGCTAATGGCCACATTTAGTGACCGGCAATTGGCTCAACACTGTGTGGGCCATTTTCAGACAGCCGAGGGAAGAGCAAGAAGTGTTGGGAGGGGGAAGCCGGGGGAACTTGACCCAACAAGCTCCAGGGCTAAGACTGGGGCGAGCCAAAGACGACTCTCAAGCGTCAAGCTGTCTGTTTAACTTGCTTCAAAATAACTCCTCACCCCCACGCTTTAAAAACCAGAAAAAAAAAACGAAACAAGCTAAAAAAGCTAGCTTGAATACCCTTACCAAGATTCTTAAATTTAAGCAAAACAACAATTGTTCTTAAATTTTTCTTAAACATTTTCAACTTGAATTAAGTATAATGAAATTTCGAATTGTTGAGTTTGGTTAAAATATCTTGAAGAAGAAAAATGCTTAAGTTAAAAATAAGCAAATGTTTCATAAAGAACAACAAATTCAAAATTCTGACAAACCATAAGAAGTTTAATAAAATTTGCAATTATTCATTTTTTTTTTTTTTAAATAACTATAAAAATTAAAAAAAAAAAAGTTCTTATATAAAAAAATGCAGAAACAATCGATAAAACATGTATTCCGATATTCCAAAATAGTTATAAATAATAGTTAATTATAAGACAGACAATATATTACATATAACACTTCGTACTGTTCAAGAATATATATGTATATATTCTTTAAGAAATCGCAAATGCTTCTATCAAACGCATTACACATATGTTTTCAAAACTCGTATACTTCTTTTTCTAGAGTATAAAGATACACCTCATAAATACCAATAAAATTCACACACGCGCACACTCACCGCTCCACACACACACACACACACACACACACACACACATACATACAGTGACAGAATGGTGTGTGTGTGTTTAATGCATATTGACTCTAGACATACCTGAAAATAGAAACAAAACAGAAAGAGAAAAGAGTAAGAAATGTGGCAAACAAAAACAAAAGTTGCTGCTAATTGAATTATTAATGCATAAATCAATGCAAAATGAGATGATCAGCATCATAATGATAATGTTAATTAGCATATATTAATGATTATAATCAAAGATTGATAACTCGTTTATCCCAACTTAAGATCAAAGCAAAAAGAACAATCAGTTTTGCTTAGCTTCTATTCTTAAGCTTAGTTTTAGTTCAAAACTCAACAGATCTGTTTGGTTGCTGTTTTGAAAAGATCTATGTGATACGGGCATACAATTAAAAAGCCATCAATCAATTTAACAATTTGACAATAAAGCCCTTTTGAGTTATAAACAAATGTGTTACAAGCTTTGACTACTTAGTTTTTGTTGCTTTTGTGGAACTGAGCTGAGCTTGAAAAACGAATTTTGTTTAGCGTATTTTGATAAACTTAACTTAAGATATGCCAAGATAAGTCTCTAATTAAAACCAAAAAACTAGGAAACATAAGTGTTCTAAAGTTCTAAAGTTATCAAATATAAAAGACAAGACAAAAATAATTTCTTTTAAATAAAAAATGAAACTTAAAAATGTTTTTAAATTTCTCAAAATTTCAAAATAAATTGCTATACATTAAATTGAAGTTGACTTTGCCCAATTTTCATGACTGCAATGATATCATTTCTCTATAACACATATCTAGCTTTCCCGGGAACTAAATCTATATGAGATATCATTAGAAATCACGCCACTTAAAAACCTAAAAAGCTAATGAACTTGCACAAAAATGAGTTTTAAAAGAATTGCGCTATAACATTTTATGCTGAGTGCAGAGCGTATTGCACTTGACACCTTCTTCAGGGTTGGGTTCCCGAGCTAAACGAGAGAAAAGCAAAACGAAAGAAATACCAGAGTATCGTATCGAGTTCGATACTACAGGGCACATATTTGTACGCTTAGTCAGCGTGCACGAGTTAAGTTTGGAAGTATATTTCGGTTGAGTTCAAGCAACTGGAATAGTTTCGGTTTAAAATAAAAATAAAAATAAAAAAGAAAAAACAAAAATGTGGCTATTAAATGGCCAAGTGATAAGGCAACTAGTTCCGAAAAGCCCAAAGCACGTAATCATAAATTGTGGCAACCGTGGCGGCGGCTTCTGCGTTGTTTCAACGCTTAATAAGCCAAACCGGTTGCCAGAATCATAAAAATAAAGAGACCAACAAAAAATATATACCATATAATATATATATATATAGATACATATATATATATAAAAGAAAAGGAAGACGAAACAGCAACTTAATGCATGCAAATGTCACAAATATGCATTAAATTAAGATTCATCAGCGTTCCTAACCCTGTTCGCCCCAATCCCCAATCCCCAAATCCAATGTGTACCTACATACTTGGTTGAGAAACGTGCTGCCAACAGCTACACCAACAACAACAAAAAAGCAAAACAAACATAAGCTTAATATTAATCCAAGCTTGAATAGCATTAAAAGCAGCAAAAACAACATTAGCTAAATATTTAAAAACTTTAAATAGTTCAAGCTTGAGTATTCAATGTTTAAAGTATTTAATCTTATACTAACGCAGCTATCAAAGCACCTCAAAGCTTTAAGTTTATTCGAAAAGCTCACTGCAAAATTGCAAGCTCTACTAGTTTGATAAAACAGGCAACTTGAGTCGAAAAACTTTCAATAGTATCCTCAGTCGTTAAAACAAACATAAGCTTAATATTAATCCAAGCTTGAATAGCATATAAAGCAGCAAAAACAACATTTAATAACTTTAACTAGTTCAAGCTTGAGAATTCAATGTTTCAATGTATTTAATCTTATACTAACGCTATATAAATGCAGCTATCAAAGCACCTTAAAGCTTTAAGTTCATTCGAAAAGCTTACTGCAAAACTGCAAGCTCTACAAGTTTGATAAAACAGCCAACTTGAGTCGAAAAACTTTCAATGGTATCCTCAGTCGTTAAAACAAATATAAGCTTTATATTAATCCAAACTTTGATATTCGAGGCAAAAAACATTTGCTAGATTGTTAAGTACTTAATCTAATTCATAAAGTTTTAGGTACTTATATTATCTAATATTGTATAAAAAGCACATTAAAGCTTAAAGAGAAATTAATTCATTGTATTAAGTGATTACAGCAAAGCTCACTAAAAGCTGAAAGTTTGATAAACTGACTTCGAAAGTTGAAAAATTGTCGATAATATTTGGTATTTAAAATTTGATATCGATAGTTTTCAATTCAAAAATTATCTTTCATGTTAACTTCTGCAGTATTTCGTTTCATTTCAATCAATTTATGAATTGATTAATATATATTTATCATTCAAGCATCAATAATATTTGATTGTGTACGAAAATCATGCAGGTCTGTTCTGTTTTCCGCAAAATGTTGCCGAAAGTGAATTTCACTCAAAACTTCTGTTTTTCATTTTAGTCGTAGGACTAAATCATATCTTAACTTCAAGTGAATTCATTCGTTGAACACAGTCAAGTGAATTCAATTCACATTTGTCAAAAGTGCATATAAAAATATTACAGCAAATTTCACTATTTCAAAATCTTTACCATTTTGTGAAATGGACAATGATTAAACGACATATCGTTAATAAATGATCAAATTGTTATCAAGCTAAGCATATATTTCTTGAAGTGTAACATACAGTTTGACAAGCACTGCTCGAAGTTGGCTATCGGCGGCTATCAACGTCGCTACAACGCGTCATGTTGCCTTCGCTTATCAACTTGGCAACAACATAAGCATGACAACAACTACAACAACAACTGGAGCAACAGCTTTGCCATATACATATATACATATATATATATATATATATATAGTATATATATAAAGTATGGTGTGTGTACTATTAGTTAGTTATATCTTATCTGCAATTGACTGGCAATGCTCAACTATGCGCTTTTTCCTTTCCTTTCCTACAATGTATGTGAAGAGCTTTACATTTTTCACTTAATTGATTCGACAAGGGCAACACTTAGAACAACAACAACAAAAACAACAACATGTCTTATATGGCAACTAGAACTCATAATTAGCTAAAAATAATAAAAAAAAACTTTAGCCAACAAAATACCAAAGGCCATTAAAACTATTAAAGAAATCGAAAATTAAATTGTTCGTTTGCTTTTCTCACAAGTAATTTTATTTGAATACAAAGTTTGTAATGTTTTAAAGTTGATATGGTTACTTTGTGAACTAATTTGAGAAGAAATTTGAATAAAGTTGATCTTAGATTAATACAATTTTGAATAAAAGTAAATCCAAAAAGATCACTTATATGATGAATTCCATTGAAAGAATCGATCGAAAGTTTAGAAACGTTTTCAGATTTAAAGCAATGCCTATGAAGTTTGCTGTAGAAACTGCTTTATTGCTATGCTGATGAAATTATTATACACCGAAAGGTTCCTATTTCCGATTTCGAATCGGAATTGGTATAAACTTGATAAAAAGTTTGGCGGTTAGCCTTGTCTTTCAAAAGAAAGAAGAACTCGAAAACGGAAGCACAAAGCCAAAAAAACGTTTCGGAATGAAAAGTTATTGGAAATGGTAATTAATAAAAAAAAAAACAATCAGGTCTGTTCCCATTTCCGATTTCGATCAAAACATTGAAAACTAGAATTCTAAGTTTCGTTGAAAAAATCGTTTCAAAAAGTTGTGCTTTTCAAAAAGTGAAATGAGAGGTATTCAAACTTATCCTTAGCAGAGCATAACAATTGCCATTTCTTACAAAATCAGGATTGCGAAAGTCAAAACGATTCGGAATGAAAATAGCTCAATGCTTAAGATAAACGAATAAACTACATTAGAACATGCACTAACAAGTAAGAATGCTCTAGTCGAGTGTGCCCGACTACGAGACTTCCTGCTTCCAACTTGCATTTCAAGCAGTTCAGCGGCAACACAAGCAAGCAGTGCCTGTCAAACTGTTCTTTCTGCCAGCTGAAACGGGGATAATAGATTCTTCCATAACTTTAGTAGTATCCGATCGTGTAATTTTCATAGCAGATCAACATTGATGCAACATATATGTGTACCAAAAATCAAAGCTTTATCATTAAAATTGTGGCTGTGGGAGTCTTTTGCGATTTGCGGGGGTGCGGGGAGGTGCATCCGAAATTTGAAATAAACTTGTGCTGCGTACGGTATATAGGAACCTACATGCCAAGTTTGGTGTCTCTAGCTCTTATAGTCTCCGAGATCTGTGTGTTCATACGGACAGACAGACGGGCAGACAGACGGACATGGCTAGTTCGTCTCGGCAGTTGATGCTGATCAAGAATATATAGTCGGGTATGTCTCCTTCTGCCTGTTACACACATTTGCAGTACTTTCCCTTTCCTCTTTCCCATTTTCAATGGGAACAGGGAGTAAAAAGTGTTCTAGTTTTGGAAATTACAAAAAGAAAATGTTAAGAAAACTACAAAAAACTTCAACACATAATTGGAAAAGTAAGTTTGGTTTTTGTTTGTAGTTCCAGTAGCGTATTTAAACTTCGGCAATGGGAAGTTTAGTTTCATATCTTGTTTCTTTTTTTCTCTTTGTTTACATAAATACGAATATATATGCAATAGCAAATTAATGAATTAGCATAATTATGCATTTATTGCTGCCTCGTTTTGATTTGATTTTGTTTTTGTTTTTTTGTGGCTTTTATGCTTTGTTTACTAATTAATTGATTGCCAAAAAGACCACTAACAACAAATTGCTTAAGTTTCTGTTCATTTTTTGGTTTTCAATTTTTGGAAAAACGTTTCTTGAAATTGTTATTGATGTAAAATTGTTTTTTTATTTTATTTTTTTTTTTTTTTGGCAATTAACGCTTGTTGTGTGTCGCTTCAATTAATTCAAATTGAGGCGACAACAATTTCCAAAGAAACTCAACTTTAATTTGTAATATTGAAATTGGAATTTTGTATAAAGTACAATTGATAATGTCATGCTTCAGCTGCGTAGAGTCGCCCAAGATGATGCAACTTCAGACATAGCAGCACCCAGTCTCAAACTCAAAACTCATACTCAAACTCAAACTCAGATCTCAGATAATATCGAAGACGGGCATTTTTTAATTTCCACAAAGCACAAATATGATTTTATAAAGCGATTATAAATTGGCGCATATATTGAAGAGTTGCAGCTGTGCTTCTGATGTCAACCCCCAAAAACGTAGTCCACACCCATTCAAAACTCGCATTAAAAGTTCTCTGATCTGATCTTAAGCTTAAAAAGAAAAATAAAAAAAAATCAGCTGCATTTTGATTGTGATTTATGGATAGGCATATATAAACTGAAGTCGCCTTTTTATTGCTCAATTTTCAGCTGTTTTTTGTTAATTGAAGATGCTTTTTTGAAGCAATCGAGTTCAATTAAAGCTACAAATATCAACTACGCTTTTTTTTTAATTGATTATTGTTTGGGCAATTGAACTGCAATTCAAATATGTGAAATAATACCAAGCTATTTTAAATTAAGATTACATTTGAAATAACAAAAAAATACACATTTCAATATATATTAAACTTATGATTAAGCTAAGCATGAATACTGCCTAATAGAACTCTTCGTGTGTAAGCTGGTTTTTTCGCCTCTCTTTCACTTTACTTTAAGATTTTCATTTACATTAGTCAGCTGTTATGTTCATGCTGTTAACATATTAGCTGCATTAACATTATGCTATTAACATAAGAAATATATCAGCATAAACTGTTATTAGCGCAAAATAATATAAAACTATTCAAATATTCAAAAAAATTAAACAGATTTTTATAAATTTCAAATTTCCATGGAGATGATCCCCAACAAAATATCTTTGTGCAAAGGAATTTTGTTGGAAAATTAGAAAAAATTTTAAGCATGAGTTAATCTATGTTAAAAAATCCAAGATTCTTGCAAGTTAAATTATTTTATAGTTTAAAAAGCTAAAGGTATTTCAATATATATACTTAATTTGAAAGTTATGCTTATATTTAATCGAAAAAAAAAAACCTTAATATTATAACTGAATGATATAGATACATATTTCAATTCGTTTGAGTAAATCTTAACTCAGTAATCTATTAAATCAACTGGATATGGAATTGGAATAGTTAAAAAGCTCAAAAAAGTTTTGATTAAGTTTGAAAATAAACAAATTGATAAATGGTAGCAAATTAATAACGAAACTATTTTTATTTAGCACAAGATTGCTAATAAAAAAAAAAAAGATAAAGAAAACTGGCTAAAATAGAACCAGTTTTAAGTTTTATCTGCATTCAAATCAGGCAAAAACGATATAATAATAATACTAAAGACAGTGCATACAAAGTGCTTTTCTCACATTGTTAGCAATCATCATCATCATCATCATGATGATGATCATTATTTGAGGGCTGGTTTATTGCGCAAATTTCGTTTGAATTCAAAACAATTAAATTGCAATTTTTCAACAAATTTTTATAGCGACAGCCGATGTAAATTTTTCAATGTGAATCGTTTTTACGAAATACTTAATACTTTTTTTTTTTAATTTTTTTTTGTTTGTATATTCTTTTCATGTTTTCTTTTGCTAGACTAGAGTTAATGTGCTGTGCCTGATCGGAAAGTTAATTATATAGACAATTGGCACTTGATTGTTACAAAAGTTCTAATAGTTCGAATTGAAAAATTTAATAAATTTATGCTCTTTCTATTGTGATCTTTACTTAGGATTGCAATTTAGCATAAAAGTAACTAATTAAAAACTATTTTTACAAAAATTCAGAAGAACTTTTAACTGAATAGTTTGAAAACTTCCAAACAAAGATCAATTTTTATATAATCTTTAGCTTAAAGTGTTCAAAGTTGATTCTGTTTATGATCAAATTTAGCTTAATTTAAAAAAATAATAATTAAATTGGAATTCAAAACAATTAAATGCAATTTTTCAACACACATCTTTTATAATTGTTGTAAATTTGAAATGTGCATAGTTTTTTGAAATGGCATTTTTTATATTCAAATATATTTTGTTGCTTCTTGTTGTTAATGTGCTGTGCCTGGTCAGCAAGTTAATTACATAGACAGCTGCCTTACAAATGACACAATAGATAGATGGATAGAATAGAAAATAAGAGAATAGAATAGTATAGAATATGTATATGTATATAGAAAGACACCCACTCAGCGCCTAGTCAATAAACACTCATCCATTATATCTGCATTTTGTAATAACTAAAAGGCAAATTGCGACAGTTTTCTCAGTTGCTCGAAAGAGGGGAAGTCCCCGTCAGTTTCCACTCATTGTTGTCTTTTTCTATTTTCAACATTTACGCAATGCAAAAGTCAAACAATAATTATTCATACACATTCCGTGCGAGTGTCTGAGGCAGACGGGGCAAATATTGTATTACAAAACTAACAACAGAGGCGAGTCAGAGAAAAAGAAAGAAAGATGAAATACAAAATGAGTTTATAGCACTTTGCAATCAACATTGCCGGCGCCCAGCGATACCAAAACATCAGAAGTTATGTTTAGTCTAGAATCGCATTAAAGTATAATCATATCAACATACAACATATACCCTGTGATTCGAATCGAATCGTAACATATCGAATATATTCGTAAATTCTACTTCGTGGAATCAAATGTGTGCAATTCCAAGTAGAATTCCAAGTAGAAACTGTCAATGTTTAGATATGGTTGCATTTATTTTGAAAGATATACGTTTTGGTACACGACTAGACAATCGATATATTATCGATTATTGATTTTCATTTGAATTACAACTGTGATCTTGGCAAACATTTCACAATAATTGATCATAAAATCAAGTTTAAAATTTCAGTATGTAATTTACATTTTAATCAGGATTATAGTCATGAATAACAATTCATAAGTCATGCATAAGATCACATAATTCATGAGCACTTATGCACAATGCATGCTTAACGCGCTTTAAATGTCATACATACACAAATTTAAGATTGAGCTAATCATAAATACTGCATAACATTTGTTTTGAACTTATTTTTAAAAGCAAACAAAAGCTTTTTCAAAATATATCAAACAAGCAGCATATTCAAAGTCTTTGCAACCTGTTCCCAATTCCGACAACTTTTCATTTCGAATCGTCTTTGATTTTGTGGTCCTAATAATGAAATCAAATATCTTTTTAAAGGCTAAGCTCGAATACTTCTCAATCTACTGTCCCAAAATCAAAACCTTTTAAGCCAAATTTCAATCGATATTCGGA
Organism: Hirtodrosophila cameraria; assembly: GCA_949708635.1. NCBI lineage: Eukaryota > Metazoa > Arthropoda > Insecta > Diptera > Drosophilidae > Hirtodrosophila > Hirtodrosophila cameraria. The sequence continues at coordinate 3,524,908 of OX453090.1, read as the reverse complement.
ATTCAGAACAGCTGATTATGGCGATTTCAATTGTTTTGATCGGAATCGGTAAATGGGAACATTTCAGTATATATTTTGTTCTCTTTTTGAAAATAAAATGTTTACTTCGATAGTTTGTGCAAATTATCGATAATACTTGTATCGCAGCATCGATAAAGTTGAGAATACAGTTTTTTTAATTGAAACTTTCAGAACACTTTCCACTTTCGGCCATATTTTTCGGAATTAAAATTACCTCAAAGGTATCAAATCATATTTTTGTGGATTTTATAAATTGAACGCTATTTCAAATTGCAAATTTATTCAACTCATTAACAAATAAAAGTGAATTCAAATCACAAACTCTTCGCACAAGTGAAAATAAGAACATTTATGGCAAATCACTTTCGCAACATATTCCGAAAGTGAAAATCAGAACAGGCCTGCATGCTATATAAATTAAGTAAACTTTTATTTATTAAAATTGAATCCCTTTTGTAGCTAAAAACAGCTTTTTTGTCGTCAAAAACAGCCTTTTTTGGCCACTCAAAAACAATGAGTTTCATAGCAGTCAGCTCTGGAAGACTAATTGCGGCGCAGCCAACTTAACTCGTTAACAACATTGTTGCATTTGACAACGTCAATTGAAGTTAACACTTCTAACTATGGTTTCTAGAATCTAGTTAGATTATTATAGAGCATTTTGTAGTCGAACATAGTTTTGTGGTATTTTGGTTTGTATTGTTGTTGTTGTTGTTGTTGTTGTTTTTTGGCTGTACGATTTTTGTGCGCTCTTCTTTCCATATTCATTTACGCTGAGTATCTTCTGGTATGTGTTTATTGTATATTGTATATTGTATCTTGTATATTGTATCTTGTATCTGTCGCGGCGGCGTGTTGGTCAAATCTATTTTTAGTTGTTTGCCTCAGACATGGCTATTACAAAATGCATACAACTGTTGTATGTTGTTGTTGTATGTTGTTGTTGTTGCATGTGTTGTTGTTGCTTTTGCTATTGTTGTCAGCGCTTTGTTGGACGTTGGCCAGCTGTTCTGGCTTCATCTGTATTTTTGGCCAGTTTTGGTTTAAATAAGGGCAACTGGATGACTAATTGTTGAATATGTCCGCTTTCCTTGACTCTCCTCGCTGTAATGCCCCCTCCCACCCTCTACACCCCTCCCACACAACTAATGCTAAAGGCGGAAGCGCTCAGGCTCGCCGCCAATTGACAAAAGCCAACACTTTGCTTTATCAGCAAAAGTGGCAGAGTTGTTTGGGCCTGAGTGGGTTAAAGTGGGTTGAAGTGGGTTAAAGTGTGGGGTGTTTTGGGGGGCATGGAAGCACACAACTTATTTTATTTTTTTTTTTACAAAAAGTAATGCATATGCATTTAAAGTGTGCCAGTTGTTGTTGTCAACAGTTTATTTTTTCTTTATGCTGAACTTGAGCTCAAGTACAGCAGCAACTGTTGCTGTCGTGTTGCGACTCGTCGCGCTCGTTGCAATATGTTTGAACAATTGACAATATATCTGAATCATATTTTTTTTGCATGTGATCGCATTTTGAAATACATAAAATATATATATGTATATATACAAAATATACATAAGATACATGCATAGATTGCTGTGGGGCAGGCAGCAACACATGCGTTCGTTGTGGCAACATCTTGTGCCCATATGTTGTAAAAACAAACAATTGAAAAACGTCGAAAAAAGTTGAAAAGCATGAACAATACATATATATATATATATATATATATATATATATATATATATATACATAGCGAAAGCAGCGAGAAATGAAAATTCATCTTAAGAATTGATTTGCTGTGCCGGCAACAATTGTTGCTGTTGTTCTTGTTGTTGCTGCTGTTGTTTTGTGGCAACTGACGGCAACTGTTTGCTGTCGTTGCAAATATTTTGACAGACAACAAGACAGACAGTTAGGCACGAAACCTGATGACATGCAGGCCACATATGTCAGTCTATAGATACATATGCTTTTGCTCGACAACTACAGATACTTTTACAACTACAGATACAGATACATATGTATCTTATGGTGCTTTGATTAGCATATAGCAGCTAACTGCTGCTGCTGTTGCTGGCGCCACACCAACTTTTACTAGATGACCAGTAGCGAGTAACGAGTAAGTTGTGTTCAGTGATAATATGCGTCAAATTGATCGACTTAAACGACAAATTTCAAGCGAAACTATTAGCTGTCTTTGGCTGCATAAGTAGCTGGAAAAGTAACGAGTAACACAACTAACGAGTAGCACAACTAACGAGTGACATGATCACTTATGTTTTTGGCTTAAGCTCATAAGCCCTGGCGCGTAACGAGTAACGAACGCCGAGTAACGAGTAGCGAACAATTTATGTTTAGCTTAAGTGCGCCAGCTAAATCGACCAATTTTAAGAATCATTAATTGGCTTAACTTTGAGTTGACTTAAGCTGTACTAGTTACTGGAAAAGAAACGAGTAGCACATCTAAAGAGCAACTTGTCTAACTTAAACGATAAGGACTAAAAGTTATTGTACAATCTCTTTGAATATAGAAATCATTTCTTGCTTACGCTCTTAAGCCCTGGCGAGTAACGAATAACGAGCAAAAAGTAGCCATTAGCGTGTAGAGAGAAACGAGTAACGAGTTTCGAATAACAATTTGCTTTAATCGGCTAAAGTGACACATATTGAAAGAATTTTGAGTTTTTGCTCATTTTATGAACTTTTTTGGTTGATTTATCAACTTTCCTTTCCTTTGAGTCCACTTAACGCTAGCGAGTAACAAGTTACGAGTAATAAGTAGCAAATAATGATAACAGCTTTTAAGCTTTAATTTTACAAGTGACGAATATCGAGTAACGAGAAGAGAGTTACGAGAAACGAGTAGTGCATAGCGAGTGACAAGTAGCGAGTAACGAGATACCTGATCAGACATAAAATCCATAGTTAAGATTCCCGATAACAGTTTAAAAGCTGAAATTTTACAAGTGTCGATTAACAAGTAACGAGAAGCGAGTAACGAGAAGCGAGTAACGAGAAGCGAGTAACGAGAAGCGAGTAACAAGAAGCGAGAAACGAGTAGAGCATAATGAGCTGCAAATTAAGCGTTGCGAGTGACGAGAAGCGAATAAAGAGAAGCGAGTGACATGTTAACAGAAGCGAGTAACGAATACCGAGTAGCAAGTGACGAGTAGCGTGTAGCGAGTAGTTGGATCACACAACTTAAACAACACTCAAGCATCATATTACGCTCAATTTGTTGTTGCCTGACAACAGCAACAGTTATAGTTTTTATTTTGACGTAAGCTTGTGTACACCTGCGCGTATGCGTGATATGAAATCATCAAGATATTACGCATACGCCCGGATGGACGGGCATTACTTATCGCTGTATAAAGCCAATTCTTTTGTCACTGACCTCATTACATGGCCTGCTCTGAATGTTTTGCTACCCTTTCTTCTACATCAATGTTCTTTTTCTTTTTTTTTGCAGAGTAGTAAATAATGTTCAAGATGCTGCTACAGGCGACAGTTTTTGTTTGATAAGGCGAGAATTACACTTAATGCGGATTGGCCCCATTAACGCAATTTCCGATGCGATAAAAATAGCAGTAAGAAGAACAACAACAATTCGACGAACTCTCTCAAAAAATATTGAAATAAATTATGTTTATAATTTTGTTGAATATTTCTATCTTTCATTTTTTTCACAAAAAAAAATGTTAATTTAAGAAATTATTTCATTGCAAGACGAGGACAAACGACGCTGTCTTCAACTACATGTCATTAACACGCAGATAAGAAACGAGTGTTATCAGCTCTTATTTTTGTTGTATTTTGTAGCTCATTATGATGGGGGCACACACGCATACACCCAATTCCCAATTGCAGATAGATAGATAGAGAAATTAGAAAACACAGTCGAATGTCTTTCATAATTGGCAAAAACAATAAGAAATAAATAAAATACAAAATATCACGAAATTATTCAAATTGGCAACCCAAAATATAATTAAAATAACATGCGAGTCTTTTTTATTTCTTTTTTTTTCTTTTTAAATGATAACCCCAAAGTTTGATCCCATTTTGAGTTCAGCGAGGTTTCGAAACAGACAAGAACTAATGGTTTCCATAACAAAAAAAAAAAACAACCAAAAAAATATATATTGTCGCAATTAAATCCGGCATTCTATATATACTTATTCATAACATATTATATATATATAGTATAGGGTAGCTAACCCTCGGTGCTATTATACAAAATCAACTCTGACTCGGTCTTTGACCGATATACATACTTAGTGCCTGATAAGTAAGCACAATTGCAACATACTTGTTGCGTCCACTAAAATCTTTTTTCACAGCTTGACTTCTTTTATTAGTTTTATGTTTTTCATTTTTTATTAATTTGTTACAAGTGAACAAAGTTCAGCAGGCAGCTAAAAGGTGCCAAAACTGTTATACACTCAGAAAAATTAAATATGATATGAATTTAAAAATAATTATTAAACTTTAAGAGCATCTTTTTACTAACTGTTCCCATTAAAAATGGTAAAAAGGGAGTTATAAAGTACTGCAAATGTGTGTAACAGACAGAAGGAGGCATTTCCGACTATATAAACTATATATATTCTTGATCAGCATCAACAGACGAAATAGCCATGTCCGTCTGTCTGTCCGTCTGTCTGTCTGTCTGTATGAACGCGTCGATCTCAGAGGCTATAAGAGCTAGAGACAGCAAACTTGGCATGTAGGTTCCTGTATACCATACGCAGATCAAGTTTATTTCAAATTTCGGATGCACCCCCCTGCACCCTCGCAAAACGCAAAACACTCCCACAGCCACAATTTAAAAGATAAAGCTTTGATTTTTGGTACACGTATGTTTTATGTCAATGTTGATCATCACAATCGGATAAATAGCACCAAAGTTATGGAAGAAGCTATTACCCCCGTCTCAGCAGGCAGAAACAACAGTCTGACAGGCACTGCACAAGTTAAGTGCACTGCTTGCTTGTGTTGCCGCTGCACTGCTTGAAATGCAAGTTGGGAGCAGGGAGTCTCGTAGTCGGGCACACTCGACTAGAGCATTCTTACTTGTTTCTTCATAAAGTTAAAAGTGATTAAGAATTATCAGGGGAAAACTCCAATTTCAACCGATCTGAACTGAGTTATTTCAAATTGAACTAAACTGTAAACATTTTTAGTTAACTTACAATTTCTGAGTTTGTTTGTCTTATTTTTAAAAACAATAGATATCATTCCAATCGAATAATAAACATCAAAGTTACTTATTATTTCTTTACTTGTTTTAATTTACAAAGTCTTTCTCAAGTTCTTAGTTTTAATTTTGTTTTTAGCACCCCATTTTTTTGGCCAGTGTAGTTGAGGCTTCTAACAAATTTGATTTCTTAGCATATTGATAGTTTTCTTGTTTTTATTTTTGTTTGTTGTTTCATATTTATTTATCTGCGTTGTAAAATAGTTCAAGTTCGTTGTTGGCTTTCGGTTTTTGGCTTTTCGACTGTTGTGTCATCCACATTAAGCAGCATACAAAAAAAAAAAACCAAAAAAACTAGATCAATCGAGAGGCTGTGTAAGACATAAGACTGCTTATGTTTCTTCTAGACGGAAAACAAAATATTTGTGTACATACAACTGATGTATGTATATGTTCTTGAGAAATTCAGTTTGTTGGCTTGCAAGAGATGAGTTGGTGTCACCATAGCAAAAGTTTTTCTACTTAATTTCAAGCATACTATCAAATATATGACTATTTCTTTGGAAATATTAATCAATTTTTATTTTTTTTTTTTTTTGGTTTTTTCAAAGATATTATTTGCTTGCAAACACTGAAATTTTGTAATCGAAATAAGTTCTTTTTCGAATGTTTAAATTTCAGTAGTTAATTTGGCTCAATGCTGATGCTTCGATATGCATTCAGTATTTAATATTGTATTCAAATCAAAATATTACAGGCTTACGAAAACTTTAAGCTAAAAGTAATATATCAAAGTTTTAAATACGCTCAAGTGACAATATTTCCTCTTTTTTTTATATAAATATAAACGATTCTTATCGACAAATATCTTTGGAAAGAGCTTTTCAATGAGTTCGTTTACATTTTACATTTTTAACCTTTTACCAAATTTCCAATTTCCTTTTCATTTTTATGTTGATACCATGTTAAAGTAAGGTTTTTTTTTTAATTCAGCACTCTCAAACTGTTTTGTTTTTATATTTTATTAAACAGTAAGTTCAACTCTAATATCTTTAATCTTTTAACCAGTTTTCGTGTATTTCGCATATTCTTTTTGTTTCGTATGCTCAACATATTTGATTTTATGCTATCATTTAATCAGTTAAGCCAATGCAATCTTAATCTGTTAACAAGTTCTTTTCAAGCTCAATATTATAAAAAAAAAAACAGTTTCTTTACAAAGTTTTTTAGACAGCTAATCCATTTTTAGTATTTGGGCTGCTCACAGCTATTAACTTAAAGGCTTAACTGCTTAATGTTCAATATCAGATTTTGAATACAACAATAAGTTTGTTCAAAACTGTAAAATAAGAATATAAAATGACATTATTTTTAACCAGCTAATACGTTAATCGAGCAGTCGTGAATATTTCCAAGTAAACAGTCCACGCTAGTGACGAAGTTTTACGAATTCTGCTTATGATAGTCTATCATATAGTTCGTTAAACTAATGTCTAATCGCGTACTAATCACTATGCTGTATTAGTCTACTTTATTTTGTTTTAATCCGCAATTAAACTAAAACTTATACATTTAATCGATTATTACGATATTTATGCACTTTATCTTAAACTTAACTTAATCAAGTATTAAACTACTTGCAACCATTATGCTTAAGCTGATATTCGTTTAAATTAACATACAATTCACTTGAATCATTTCACATTCTGAATCATTTAATCGATTAATCCATTACACTGTTAATCGAATAAAACTGTTACTCACCTTGGCATTGATCTGCGGCACATGGCAGGCATTCAGAACGAGGGCAACGGCGAAGAGGCGCCACAGCAGCGACATCGCGTGCCGCTGCCGCAACGTTGCAGCCGTTTGGGATCCTGTTGATCCCATCGTTATGTGGGGGGGTAGGGGGGTAAGGGTGTTGTTGGTTTTGATTTTGATTTTGATTTTGGCAGCTAGTTGGTTATTTGATTATTTTAATTGTATAGGGCAGTTTGAAAGTTCGTATTCGATGTGTGTTTGTTTCTTTTGATGCTTTTTAGGAACGTTGTAATTAAAGAAAAAAAAGAGGTTACGATGTTTTATGGCACTGCAAGAAAAAAAGGGAAAAGGTTGGAAAACAACAAAAAACAAAATTCAGAAATTGTAATTGCAATTGTAAACGTTAAACTGTAAACTGTAAATTGCCCAAAAGAAACGCTTAACAACAAGCCCAGGTTAAAAATTCAAGATCAGCAAAAAAATCAAAAAAATAAATTAAATATGAAACCAAAAGTCAAAACGCAAATTCGTCAGAAAACGCGCAGCTGAGAAAAAAAAAAAAAAACTAAAGGATAAAGAAGACTTTTGAAAATGTAAGAGAAAACGGTTTGAACAGCTGAGGCTGCTCGAAATTTCACAACTTGTATTATTTGTTAAAGTGTTTTTCAAGTTTAAGCTTTGTTTAGATTTGGATTTTGATTTGGTTTCGTTTTTAAGTTCGCGCGCGACTCTCAAGAAATTTTTTTAAGCAATTTTCAAACAACTTTTGCCGGTCACTTTTGTTTTAGGTTTGTTTTTTTCATATCTGAATTTATTTTTTTTTTTTGGTTTCTTATCGTCGTTTTGGCTTCTTCAACAAACATAATTTTTAAGCACTTTGTGGATTAATTTAATTTTTTTTTTTTTCAGTTATATTTAGATTAAAATAAAAGTTTTGAGATCCTGCGGTGCGCGCGCCCTTTGCATATATGTTTCTGTATCCTTTTCGATATTTTCAAAACACCGGAACAGTTAAAAAAAAATAAGTATATATATTAGACACTTTAAAAAAAAAAATTTGTATTCGAAAATTGCACTTGAACGAGACAAAAAACACGAGTAGCAACAACACCAACAACAACTAAGGCGAACTGGCGGCCCAGGCGTCGCAGTCGCAGTCGCAGTGACAGTCGCAGTGACAGTCGCAGTCGCAGTGACAATCGAGAAGTCACAATCGCAGCCCAATAAGCAACGCACCGAAAATTGTGCGACCGTCTCGTACAACGGCGCGCAACCGAATGTTCCAACTGGAAGAACTTTGACGGCGACGCCGACGCCGTCGCTGACACCGTTGAAGACAACACAGACGCAGCGCACACGAACGCAGACCGCGAACGTCAAAACAAAAACCAAAAAAAAAAATACAAAAAACACGAGCGCAGGCACGAAGATGCCGAAAGCGTTAGCATGCACACATACACACATACACACACACACACACACACACACACACATACTCACACAGACATACTTTTATAGCCAAATGCACAAAATGCTTTAGCGAACAGACAACACTCAACGTGCAAAGTCGCTGCGTGAGTTGTACCGTGGCGCAATATCAAAGAAATTTGGTATAGAAAACAATTGAGCTTAATGCATTCGGTTGATCCCGACAAAGGAATACTCTATTCGCAAAACCTGCGATATCGAAACTGGTTTCACAAGTATTTAACAGTCACGGGTCAGTGTCGTGACAAAATATCAAAGATATACACGGGCTTACAGTCTAGTGACGAAAGTGGAGATGGAAACGTGACGGGTATACCACTGGACAAACAAAATGTTGCTGGACTGCAAAGAGCGGAATTTTTAGATGGTCATGAAATTCGTGGGGTCCTGAAATTACTTGAGGCCCCCGAATGTCTTGAGGATACCGATTCTTTTTACTCCCATTAAAAATGGGAAAAAGGGAGTTATAAAGTAGTGCAAATGTGTGTAACAGACAGAAGGAGGCATTTCCGAATATATAAACTATATAGTCTTGATCAGGATCAACAGCCGAGACGAACTAGCCATGTCCGTCTGTCTGTCCGTCTGTCTGTCTGTATGAACGCGTCGATCTCGGAGACTATAAGAGCTAGAGACACCAAACTTGGCATGTAGGTTCCTGTATACCATACGCAGATCAAGTTTATTTCAAATTTCGGATGCACCCCCCCGCACCCCCGCAAATCGCAAAAGACTCCCACAGCCACAATTTTAATGATAAAGCTTTGATTTTATGTAACTTTAACATAACTTTGATGTATGTTTAATCAATGTCTTTCGGATAAGTAAATTGCATTACGATCGGATAAATAGCACCAAAGTTATGGAAGAATCTATTACCTCCGTCTCAGCAGGCAGAAACAACAGTTTGACATGCACTGGGCAAGTTAAGTACGCTGCTCGCTTGTGTTGCCGCTAAACTGCTTGAAATGCAAGTTGGGAGCAGGGAGTCTCGTAGTCGGGCACACTCGACTAGAGCATTCTTACGTGTTATAATATTAGGGACGAGCGGGACTTGACAAAAATTATCTTTCCCGTTGCGAAAGCATATCTATCCTGTAATAATAAGTTGATTAATATTAAGAAAATCATATTGCAGCGAGTAACCTTCCTCTACTATGAAAGTGACAAAGTATATTCAATCTTCAAAATTTCTGTTAATCAATATTTGAAATATTCACAATTATAACAAAAATTAGACATTCTACAAGATACGCAAGAAGCTTCAGCATCTTTTCACCTAAGAAAAAATAGTTTTAGTTTTATATTTGCAGAAACTTATCAGTAATCCGAATAAAATTGTATTTTGATAATGATTTTGTATTTGGAGACACACGTAATACTTTTTTTAGGCATGACCTAAAGCTCAAACTATCGTTAGTATAGACTATATTTGCATACATTAAAAAACAGTTAATAGGATTTTAATTGTTATATACGACATATATTTGTTATTTGCACCACTGTGCGGCGCAGACTTGAGCGTTGGCGGCGAAGTTTTACGTGTTGTACTTGTTGTTATTTTTAGTTCCTGACTTGTGGCTCTAGCTTCAAACAGAGCGGCGCTCGAATGCAGCAGGCAGCGCTGTCAGCATTAGCGTCGCGTCGCCTTGCCAAGCCTGTTGCGTTTGACAGTGGGCTCTTTAACGTTTTCGCAAAAAAAAAAAACATATTTAGACTCATGTAACATATATAAAGTGTAACTATAAACTTTAAAAGGAATAAATTGAATTCTAACATATAAGAACATTTTTAGCTACTCCGTTTGATTCTACATCCGAAATCATTTAACCTTTGCTTTTCTTAAATAATATTTACAACGCTTTTCATTCAAAAGCCCCATAGTGCCTCGCTGCAGTTTCTTCTGCTCTCTCTCTCTCTCTCTCTCTCGCTCTTCTCTCAGTCGCTGCTCTGCCCTGCGCTCGGGACTCGATACTTGGCGTGGGTGGCTTCGCTGTATCTGTCTCTGTCGACGCGTCGTCGCAGCTGCAGCCAAAGTTTATCGCTCTGCGCTTGTGCGACTGCGACTGCGACAGACTCTTTTTTTTATACAATTTACAATTTATCGGCAACAGGATGCGAAGTTAGATGCTCTGCACTAATTCTTTCTTGCCTTATGGCGAAATGGGCAAAAAGTGTGTGTGCTCTTTCTCTATTTTTCTGTATCTTTCTCTATTATAGGCCTGAGGCCTGGGCCCGGCCCAACCCCAGATTCTTTATCTCTGTCAGCTCAACATTAAACTGGAACAAATGCAGCAACGATGGTGACGTCGACGTCGATGTTAACGCTGCTGCTGCTGCTGCTGCTGCTGCTGTCGCTCTGTAGGTCAACTGATAAAATGGCGTGAAGAGGCCAACACCAACCAAAAAGGCAACCCAAATGCAGCAGCACTCACTGATAATGGCCATGCACGCACATACATACATACATACATACATACATACATAGGTACATGTGTACATACTTAAGTTTACATTTGCTTGTAACATGCAATAGATGGCGCTGCTGTAGCTCTTTACTCTTTCTTCTGATAGTTTCAGATAGCTTTCAAGTTGTTTGCATATTTCGTATACCCTTGCAAAGGGTATTATAAATTTGGTAGAACACATGTAACACTGGGTAGCAGACGTAAGACATGTATATTCTTTATCCGCATCAACAGCCAAGTTTAACGTGAAATTTCTCTGTAACCATTTATCTGCCTGCTCTATGCGAACTCAGCCCATTATGAAGCTATATTAATAAAATTTTGAATAGCTGTTTTTTTAAAAAAATTTCATCAGAATCGAGCTACTATATCTTATACCTTCTGTCATAGACACAGTCCAAGTTTTGACAAACTTTAGAAAAAATTAGTTGTATGTAAAACTTTGTTATCTCTATCAATATCTTAACTAGGGTTGCAATTGATATACAAATTAGTTCCCGATCCCACCCTTTCATAAAGTTTTGCGGGGCCTGGGAGAAATTGAGCTAAACAGAGTTGCCAGGCATGTAAAATTAACTTTTAACCTTAATTTAAACTTTAACTTAACTTTAAACCCATCCAGTTTTCGAACTGAATAAATAATAAAGTGTTTTACAAATTGAAAGACATAACACGTAATATTAAATATGTTGTTTTTTTTTAGATAAAATTGAATTGATTTTCTCAGAATTATGCAATTGAAAACTTAGGAGGAGAATTAACATTCTTACCATACAAAAATATTTAGCAAACTTATACTGGTACGTTTTTTTTAGAAAACTATTTGTCATTGTGACTAGTGTCTAAAATTATGAGCTTAAGCTGATAAGAACAAATAAATAAATAAATAAATATATGCACAAAAGGTGTTCAGAGTTCATAATTTCATATGTATATAAAGAATATAAAACTGTATTTTTCAACAGAATTCATAAAATGGTTTTCACTCAGCGACATTTCCTTGCAGTTACAACCAAAAGATTAACACATAACCGAGTTAGCCACATCGTTAGTGGCCCGAACCACATACAGAATCGCTGGCTGTCCACCGAAATGCCACCCACAGCAGACGACCTTCCCATTGGCGCCTGACGTTTAAGCGCCAACAGAGTTCCAGCTTAAACGCATGCGCCAAACAGCTGTCCCCCCTTTGGGACACTGACGTTCTCAACCCAGCCCCAACTCCGCCACACCCCGCCCCGCCCATATTGACGTCATCAGCCAATCGCTGCGTTGCGTTTCGTTTCTTTGATTCGAATCAAATCGGATTTTGAGGCGAAGTCAGGCAAAATATATATTTAAATAGTCGCTTCCGCTCTTGATAGCCGTGTCTCTAAAAATACAATTCCAATACAGTCATATTTAGCAATAATGAATAAAGTTATAAAGAAAATAAAGGAAATTTGTGAAATTAAGCAAATCGAAAGGGGAAATTTTCCGAAGTCAATGTAAGCTTTTAACTCTAAATTCAATAACATTTTTTTGGAAGGATAATAAAAACTAGAAAAAAAAAGATTCAGAAAAGTTGTTCATATAAAAACTTAATTTTCGACCGATTGTACCTATGACTCCTATATCTTATAGTGATTCGACTTTTCTGAAATTTTGTATTAATTTAATCAAAAAATAACAATTATTATAAAAGTGTGATCTTAAAATTTGTTTAAGAATTGAACTTGCAAATGAACAAAATTTTAAAAATTATTCTTAAGAAGTAAATGCATTGTAGAAATGTTCTTTATACTTATGTTCGACTGTACTTTAATTACTGTGCCGAATATGCGAATGCTCGAATGTTGAATGTCGCATAACGAATGCCTGCCCATCATATGGACTATCAATTGCGACCTGTCATATCAGTTGGGGTGCTCACGATTTGGGTCAAACTGTCCAAGAGCATATAGTGACAGTGACTATCTATATATAGTCTAAACTATGTATGTATATGCAAAAGATTTCGACAGACGACAGCCTTCCGTGGCCGACTTCAAGTCAAAAGGTGAACGCCGCTTATCTCCTTGCCATATATACTACAGTGGGCAAAATAAGTTTACTTGCACACTTGTTTCAAGGTGAAAACTATGACTCGATATTTTAAAAATATACATTTAATTTTAAGTGCTACAAGCTTTATTTCAATTAAAATTTAAGCATTTTAAATATAAATTGATTTTGAATAGATTTTATCTTTTCTCGATTGACTACTGTACTACTCTGTTTTACATAAATATGTATTTGCATTAATGTATGTATCAAAAACGGATACTTAAAAATAAGTATTGCTAGAACCTAATACATCAAATTAGTTCACATCCCATCTAATACTTCTATATACCGATATTTCAAACGACACCACAGAGTACTTCCGATTTGGAAATTTTCTGACTTCACTTTCATAAAATCAATGGCAAAATAAGAAGCAAACTTATCATATATAGTATAGTAAACTATAGTATAGTTATAGTAAACTTTTTCATTCGTTTTAAATTGTGATTTATATTCCAAAATAGACATACCTTCCAGTTTCGATTGATATTTTTATATATGTTTTTAAAGTTTTGTTTGCTACTTTCTTAAATATATTTATATCCTTCGATTTCAGTAAATTAAATGTAAATATTCCTGAAAAAAAATTTAAGAACTGTGCAACACCATTTGATACCATATTTAGTTCAGGGAGTTTTTTTTTTTTTGTTAATATTCAATCTTAAAAAAAAAAGTTAAAAAAATAAGAATAGAGGCATTTTGACACGATTTTTTATATCCCTTTTTGGTGTACTAGAAAACTTTTAAAATAATATAAGTTAATTAAAGATGAACCATCGGAATATTTCGAAATATTCACCATAGAATTTTCAACCACAAAAAAAAAAAGAAATTGAAGTAGATTAACATGACAAATGTTAAGGCTATAAATATTCACCACAGCTGTGGTGAAAAGCTGTCGTGCAGTTTGAGCAGCACTGCTCGACAAAGCAGCACGCTACAAAAGTTTTTAGCCAAGTCAACAAAAGCTCTGTTTATCGAGCTTTTTTTTTAACTTTGCGGTTGCATATTATCTTGAACTTAAACAAATTAAATGGTAACGGTTATACATATATATATATATATATATATATAACCAAAAACAATTCTAACAAGTAAGAACGTTACGGTCGAATGGACCCGACTGCGATATACTCTTTTTTAGCCTCTTTGCGAAGTCAGAAGTAGTATTGACAATTATATTTTTGCTCAAATCTTTCAAGTTTTACCATCAATTTAAGTTTGGTTGGGACTGTTCTACAGGCTTGGGAGAAACAAACTCGATTGCAAGGGCTGGGGTGGGCGTGGCAAAATTATTGTGGGTGGGAGATCTTGACACTTTGTCTGCCTATGGTATATACCAACATGTATACCAAGTTTGGTTGCTCTAGCTTCAAAACTGTTGAAAAAACCTGCGTTCATACAGACAGACGGACGAACAGACGGACGGACAGACGGACATTTCTCAAACCCAATATACTCTTTTTTTCTTTAGTTTTAAAAAAAATTATAAAAAAAGAGTATAAAATGGAAACAGGCCTGATTTAAAATTAGGCTACCCTTAGTATGCTTTGAGCCTAGATGAGTTTGTGGCCAGAGAGAAGCATTCAGCATATCCTCAAGTTTTTTTTTGTATTTAGTGTTATTTATTTATTTAATTAATAATTAATTATTACAACGACTCGAATTCATAGATTACTTCAATAAGTTTGTAATAATACCAAACAAACAAATTGTACTCCCTCCCCCAAAACCTACTCGAATAAGTTGAAAGAATATAAGTATTTAGGTATTGATTCATAAGTCGTTCAACTATTAACGTTATCTCGCTGCTTAGTTATTAACTAATTTAATCAAATATGTAATTAGATATTAACATGATTTTAGAATTTATTATGTTTTTACAACAACAACACACGCAAATATACGTATAGAAATTATATTATCTGCATCTTCCACTTCTACCATTGGGCTAGTCTTTGCAACCTCTAAAGCATTCAAACTTATATAATCCAGACCCAAATCGCTATGCCTCGCGGGTGTTAATGGAACTGAACGACTTTTATGGCATCTTGTGAATTGAAGATATCTCTGTCCACGCTTCGAAACACTTAGCAGAAACTCCTTTGAAATTCCGAGCCGATCAAAACTCCTTGACAACAGTTTTTGCGAAACGGCATTCCATAGGAGTTTCCCCTAAGTGATTTGAAGCGCACACAGATATATCTTCAATTCACAAGCTGGCTACCATGAAAGTCGCGCAGTTCCATTACTACCCGGGGGCATAGTGATTACCATTGCAGAAATTGTGGTCCGGTCTGAATGGACTGCCGTGGTACTCCTGGAATTCAGCCACCTGAATACTGTCCAGCCTGCGGTCCAACTGGGTACGGCACATCCTGGGGTCCGGCCGGAAAGCCACCATCCTGTGGTCCAACTGCAAAACTGTCCATTAGGGAACTGTGCCTCATTGGAATAGCTTGGTCCTGCGCCAAATCCAAAGAAGGGCAGGTAGATGGGCAACGGGAAGTTAGACGGCGACTTGGCCACTAGTAAACCATTACTGCCAGTGGGTATGGAATAACCCGAGGGCAATATCAGACCCGACATGGGATAGAAAACACCATCGATGGTTTGCCTGCTTCAACCAAGGCGCAACCTCGACTGCTAATGGCTTTTCAGCTTCTTGCTCCAATTCTTGGAGAGGTGGCTGGCATCTGCGTTGACCTGTGTTAGAACAAGGATTCGGAGAAAAACATTACATACGTATTTAAGCCACTGACAAGTTACAAAGTGGAGACCAAGTCAATCTTTTGTTAGAATACCTTATCTTTTGAATAGTTGCGTTATCCTGCGCCAGACCGTCAAGTGTGTGAGCCCTACATGGAACGGGTTCGTTACGCAGTCTTTTGACGGTTGTCACAATCTTGGCAAGAAAACGGTGAAGAGCAAGAAGTGGAGCCATTCGACGGACCCCATCGCGACGAAGTCAGTCTCTACTTTTGGAACGCCCGATAACAAAACATTTGCTAATAAGTATATTCGGCCGAAAATAAAATAAATAAATAAAAAATAAATAATTTACGGAAATTTGTTGTTCACTCTGTAAAAGACAATTGGAGAATGAAAATATTTCAGCTTGGGTGTGATAGTCTGATATATTGAAAATGTATCAGCAAAAGCAACGCTTACTAAGATTTATATATTTTTCCTGATGGCAGAAAGTGTTTTTCAATCTAAAAACGAATACGTGATTCCCTGCAAAACTGCTGTTTTTGCCTACTGAGAAGGGTATTCCGATCGATAGCATTCCTTTTTGGCTTTCATAAAAAGTCAATTTATTTAAAATCTAGAAACCCAATCTGGAGATATTCTCATTTTTCTAAAGTCACTTTCGATGTTATTAAAAAAAAACAGTATTTTTTGATTATCTCGAAAACGGTCACTATTTTTAAAAACCTTTACTTCATTTTCGAAATCAGCGGGCGATTTTACTTAAGGAATGACTCTAAAATTGTCAATATCCGAGCATTTTTAGAAATTGTTCCACCCTCTATTATGATTAGCTCATAGCCGCCCCAAAACAGGGCGTGTCACACTAAAGAGCTAATAACTTTATTTTTGTTAATCGATTTTGCTGAAATAACAATTATTTTGTTTGAAATAAATTGAGCTATAGACTCAAAGAAAGAAACAAAATGTTCAAATGTTTTGTTTAGGAGAAAATCCAGTTTGAAATCTAGCTTTATTTTTTTAAATCGTGAAATTTGACTACAAAACATTCAGTTTAAGTCTAGATAGCGCCTAAGCCAATAAGAATTTTGAAAAGTGATGTGCTGGTGGATTTATGACATTATATAACGTAATATAGTAAAAAAGGAAGTTTCATAAGAGTCCAAAATCTTGTTTCGAAGATTTTGACACTTGTCTGAGTGCACATTTTTGAAAAATCGAAAATCTAGCTTTTTTCATTTAGCTCGAAAACGAGCTTGCGAATAAATCTTTTTTTTTACTTGTTTTCGGACTCAGAGACTGATTTTCCATAAGAATATTATAGTGGCTGTTCTTGGTGCAACATTTTTTCAAAATTTGTTGCATTGTGTTATTTGAATTAGTTATGTAATTTGTTTAAACAAAAAAGTTTTTCATACTCAAACTCATATTGCAAGAAACTGTTCCTATGTCAGCTATAAGATATAGTTGACCGATTAATTTCAAAATTGTAAGTTCTTTTGAATTTCATTAACCTAATTCGAAAGTATTGACAATTCTCTAAGTGTAACATTTTGAAAATTGGAAAATCTAGTTTTTTTGATAGCTTTTTCTAGCTTCTTTTTGGCTTGAAAACTTTCGTTTTGCATTGTTGCTTGCCAATCAATTGGCTACACTTACCAAAATTAAACTAGAATCACTTATTAACCATTTAGAATAATGATTATTTCAAATTCAGCACTCACTTTACACACGAATGCACTCAATTAATTCACTTTTGTCCACAACAATAATATGCATTTATCAACCATTTCAAATCCGCCATAATCAATAGTTATTGTTTAGCCCCAAGCACTTAAAATGAGTACATTCACATTCACATTCACATTTACAATTCTCTCTCTCTCTCTCTCTTTCTATTCCCATTTTCAATCTAATGCTAAACTTTGAACATCTCTAAAGCACCGCAATAGAAGCTCATTCATTTCATTCATATTTGTACCAATTGCCCCACAAACACCCTGCGTTGTCATCCAAAAACATCCCCAACACATTCTCCCTTACCCCATCCCTCTTCCATCATGCGAGTCACGTTTTCAGTTGTGGCAACTTGTTGGCCATACAAAACTTTTCCGCTTTGTTGTATTTGTTTTTGTGGCTTTCTGGTTTTTCTCTTCTTCGTGCACTTTGTTGGGTGCCACAGAAAGTTTTCACCATTTGTCGTCCATTTCGATCTAATTTTTGCTGTGAATAATTCAAAGTCGAATCAAATTGAGCATTCATTATTTTAACTAGCAACTGAATTACATTTAATAGTCGTATCCTGGGCAACTGAATGCTCTATATACCCTGTAATTCATTCGAAAATCTTGTTCAGCTATACTCTGTGTTATAATCTAAATAACATATATATAACTATATAGTACAATGACTGGCTAATTGACGGATTGTCTATGCTCGCACAGCCCAAACCATAAAAGTTGCTTTAAACTGTATTTTTCATCTTTCGTTGAAAGTGAGTACTAAGATCGGATTTTGAAAAATTCAGTCGAGAAATGTGAAAATTTCGTGAGAAAACTGCTGCATGAAACTTTTTTGTTTTTCGCTTCAACTCACTTGCAATGATTTATATGAAAATTTAACAATTACTGCGTACCAGTTTTTTGGAAAAATCATTTCGTGAGTGGAAAATGGGCGTTCAAGGTTGTATGGACGCAAATTTAGTTTTCGTGCGATTTGCTGCATAAAAAATAATTTCGGAAAACCCGCCTGAAAAGTCGGAAAATGGTCGGAAATGTGATGGTAAATACACCTACGATTGGTATTATCAATGCTGTTATCGATAGTCTTGCTGCACTTCTAAGTGTTTATCCCATATAAACAACGTTGGATAATCTCTAAAAGGGGTACGAGGTATCTTCAAGTCGATCATGGCATAACTAGAACATTTTTACTTATTTTTTTTTTTGTAATTTTTGTTGTTGTTGTGGGTTATGTGTCAAATTGTGTAAACTGTGTGTTGCACACGAATCAATTATATGATCCCTCCACCCACTTCACCCGCCTCCCCATCACTTACAGCCCCTTAGCCACACAACACCCCTTTACATGCATAATTGTGTAGGCAACAATAGTTCGATGTGGTTAAAAATGTTCATGCATATGTGACGATAGCTGCCGACCAATCCAGCGCATGCACACTGGTTCAAAGTCTAACAAAACCAGAACAAATATTTAGTTATACAACTTTTTAGTGTTTCTTCGATTCTCTTAAGATCAAAATTATACAAATCTTTAAAGTTTGCCTGCCTACAACAAGCTTGCTTGATTCATGTTTTGATATGTTTTGAATATTGCAAATATTGAACAAATTGTATATGTACTATTTTGATACTTTTCAAAATGTATAATCTATTCCATATGCTGTTTCTTACTTCTTCTCACGCTTATCTCGAATGAAAATTGAGTGCATATCAAAGCTATAATTTGCATTTAAATTGAACAACCTCAAAATGAGGACAACTATATAAAGATTAATTTGTTGTGGCCAGTAACATATGTCAGTTAAAAGCGTTGAACACCAATTATCAAAATGCCATATAAATCAATTAACATTTCGATGGAAAACTAGGTTGCCAATCATATGCATTTTGTATTAGTATTAATAGAAATGAGCAAAATGTTCTATTTTACAGTAACTGTGAATGAAAATTTGACAGCGACTGTTATTAACAAGTAAGAACGTTGCAGTCGGTTTAATCCGACTGCGATATATTCTTTTTTTCGCCTCTTTGCGGAGTCAGAAGTAGGCGTGACAATTGTATTTTTGGTAAAATCTTTCAAGTTTTACCATCAATTTAGGGAGATACATACTTTGCTTATTTGTGGGGGCGGGGGTGGCCGAGGCCGAATTCGTTTTTGTCAGATCAATCAAGGAAGTGATTAGTAGCCCTTGTGCTAAATTTGGTTACTCTAGCTGTAAAACTGTGGAAGATATAGGTTTTTGCGGCTTGTGGGGGAAGGAGTGGGGGTTGAGGGGAGATCTTGACACTTTGTCTGCCTATGGTATATACCAACATGTATACCAAGTTTGGTTGCTCTAGCTTCAAAGCTGTGGAAAAAACCTGCGTTCATACAGACGGACAGACAGACGGACGGACAGACGGACGGACAGACGGGCGGACAGACGGACATTTCACAAACCCAATATACTATTTTTTCTTTTTTTTCAAAAAAACATACTCGTAAACATTTAGGCGCTGACTTTTATTGTTAATGAACCTGATATTAAAATAGTGGCTGTTAATATCTGAATAGTAACTATTAGTGGCGGACTGGGCTTGGCACTGTTATTAACAGCATTGACAAGTCAATAACAGCGACTGTTATTGGCACGATGATCGATTAATATATATGCTTCAACTGTTACAGTTAACATCCGGACTTTTAATGTTATCGAGAATTTAAAGATATCGGTGCTGTAACTGTTATTGGGACTATGACTGTTACCGATCATATTGACATTTTGGCTTTTTACGGCAGCGTGTCTGTTAACATAAATATTGTAACTGTTATCGAAACTATGACTGTTACTATTAATATCAGTACAGTGGCTGTTATCGAAGTGTTAATATCCACACTTTGAGTGTTATCGAGTTATATGACTGTTACTGTTAATATCAGCACTGTGAATGTTATCGGAACTATGACTGTCTCTGTTAACATCAATACTGTGCCTGTTAAGCGCAGTGCGACTGTAACCAACTCTATGTCTGTTAAAATAAGAACAGTAGGTCTGACTGTTAATATCAGAACTTTGAACGTTATCGGATCTGTGACTGTTACTGTTAATATCCATACTGTGACTGTTATCGAGACTAAGACTGTTACTGTTAATATCCATGCTGGGACTGCTCATAGAGCGCAGTGCGACTGTTAACAACCCTGTGACTGTTATATTAAGAACAGTAGCTGTGACTGTTAATATCAATACTTTGAATGTTATCAAGAATGTAAAAGTTAACGTTGCTGTTACTGTTATCATGACAGCGACTGTTAGTATTTGTGACTGTGACTTTTATTGCTATTCACGACACTGTGCTTGCTAATATCTAAAACGTGACTCTGACTGTGACTGTTACTGTTACTGTTAATATCGTGATTTCAATTGTACACTCGATATATGCATATGTGTCATTCACAGGGACTCCGAATTAGGAACGAGGCTAATGCTCACGTTCATGCCTAATGTCTTGGCATTAAATATGAATCTTTATGAATTATTTAATATTAATTAAGCTTGTGACAGTGTGCCTGCCGTCGGCCCAAAGCGATGTGGGGGCGGCGTTGAAAACATTTGACACACTTTTTCTATTATTTTTTTTTTTTTTTTTTTTGGTCAAGGAGGATACAAACGAATGTGCAAGGACTTGAGTGCAGCTAGCTGGGTGTGCACTAGTACGTTTGTGTGTGTGTGTGTGTGTGTGTGTGTGTGTATGTAATGTTGCGTGCCCCAAGGCTTATGCCTTTTGCTTACAACTTGCAACTTGCATAAGTTCTCTGTGTGTGTCGTTGTTTTTGGGGAGTTAAGTTGAAATGATTTTAATTCCATTTTTCATTTTCATTTCCATTTCCATTTTTGTATTTTCGTTAACAACTTGACAGGTGACTATTCGATTGTTATGCAATTGCAAATTGAATGAAAATGTCGAGCAATTTCAATTTAGAGCACGATTCACTCGCTTTGAACTTTTCATGTTTTGTGCTTTTGTTTGTCGACCTTTTCGCTAATCGTTGAGTCTGTCTCTATCACTCTCTCTATATATATATACCCATCTGTCGTCTTTTGGGCCCACAATTTGGCAAGTGCTTTTAACTTAATTAAGGTCAAAAACATGAACGTCTTTTCGCATTTCTAACACCATCAAAATTTCGGCCATCAATTTAATTGATGAGTTCCTCTTCCTACTCCGAATCACATTACGCCTATTGACTCACCTGTACTCACCTGAACAAGTCTAACAATCGTAGGATCAATAGCTTGAAATTTTAAAAAGGTTACTCAAAGCTTTGCTCAAATCTCTCCATTTACAATTACAGCTGTCCAATAATGAAAACAATAAAGCCATTCAGGCTTAACAATCAACTGTTCGCTATCAAAGTAATTAATTTTCAACAACATTAAGCTCTAAATTAAATGTTTTGTTCAATTTATAATGAAATGTTTTCAAAAACAAGATGTTTTCACTAATGTGTCATAAAAAAGCGCTCTAAACGCGATATTTTCCGTAACTCGAATATATATAATTAAGATTCCAATAAATAGCGATTTGTTCAGATTCTTACAAATAGATAAAGAGCGCTGTTTTCGGCAGCTACCGACTGCAATATACTCTGTCAGCTGTCAAAGTCAGCTTTGTCGTGTCCTTTCAGAAAAGCTGTTCATATAAAAACTTATTTTTCGACATGATTGTTCCAATAATAGCTATAAGATATAGTTGCCCGATCTACCAAAAGGCAGCATATGTAAATTCGGTGCAGATAACTTGAGAAACAACAAAAATTTTCTTATGAAAACTAATTTTCAACCAATTGTACCGATAAAAGCTTTAAGATATAGTTGTTGTTTGTTAGACAGGGTATTTGGAAGTCGTGCACTCCTACGCATGAACAAACTTGGAGGGTAATTTGCGTAGGAATGACACCAACGCTTAAATACAATGCTATATGTTGTATAAATTAAATAATATATTGTATTTATAATAGCTCTATAAATATGCATGCCCAAGTAGGGCAAATGTTTTTATAAACTGTAAACAATAAAACTTTTTAAAGAGACTTATAAATTACTGCAAATGTATTTTACGAGCAGATTGAAGACATCTTCAACTTTATTAAGTAGCTTTATCAAAGTTCAAGTCGATCAGGCAACAATTTTCAATAAATTCGCTTAGAATTTCAGGATTTTTATCATCTATTCAATAGATTCTATTGTATAAATGTCACAGCAATCGCATAAAAAACACAGCAGTTATTCAGGAAATTATTTTAGCCTTTTGCTCAGTATACGAAAATTTGCTTTTATTTTGTATGCCGCTCGACAACTGTATATTTTGGTACAGTCGACTATTTTGAATTTGGCGCCCGAGCAGGGACAACATTTAATAGTTGCAACTAACAACAAGTAAGAACGTTGCAGTCGGATGCACCCGACTGCGATATACTCTTTTTTTCGCCTCTTTGCGGAGTCAGTGGGCGTGGCAATTGAATTTCTGCTCAAATCTTTAAAGTTTTGCCATCAATAAAAATTTGGTTGGGCCTGTTCTACAGGTTTGGGAGAAACAAACATTGCTTGATTGCAAGGGCGGGGGTGGGCGTGGCAAAAATATTTTTATCCAATCTATTAAATAGGGCAACAGAATTCAACCTGCAAAATTTGGTGATTCTAGCTAAAGGGGTGGGGCAGATACAGACTTTGCCTATTTGTGGGGGCGGGGGTGGGCGTGGCCGAATTTTTTTTTGCCAGATCAATGAAGGATGTGATAAGTAGCCCTTGTGCCAAATTTGGTTACTCTAGCTATAAAACTGTGGAAGATATAGGTTTTTGCGGTTTGTGGGGGAAGGGGTGGGGGTGGGGGGGAGATCTTGACACTTTGTCTGCCTATGGTATATACCAACATGTATACCAAGTTTGGTTGCTCTAGCTTCAAAACTGTGGAAAAAACCTGCGTTCATACGGACAGACGGACAGACGGACAGACGGACGGACAGACGGACAGACGGACAGACGGACAGACGGACAGACGGACATTTCACAAACCCAATATACTCTTTTTTCCTTTTTTTTCAAAAAAGTTGAAAAAAGAGTATAAAAATGTCAGTACGCTTTGAATTTGTATGGCGCCCGAGCAGGGACCGCATCAACTACACTTTGGTACAGTCAAGTATTTTTAATTTAGCGACCGTCAAATAGTTTCAACTAAAACAAAAGGGTCAGTACACTATTTTAAGGTGAAAATTTGTATGGCGCCCGAGCAGGGACCGCATCAACTTCACTTTGGTACAGTCGAGTCTATTTTTGAAATATAATTACATAAAAGTAAAAAAAAAAATGAAATCGAAATATTTGAAAAAAAAATATTGCACACAAGATCTCGATTGGGAGACATTGTGTTCTGGAACGTAATATATAATATTTTGATCAACATTTGAAGATTGAAGAACTGACTAAAGGGTAACTCAAAGTCAAGCATACACAACTGTGGCATTCTTACTATTTGTTGCACATGATGCTTGGAAAGTGTTTGACCTTTGGCACGTCTTGGCCTAAATAATAATAATAAATCATCAAAGAGTCGAGTTCTATGTTTTGTAGTTGAAAAAAGATGGAAAAAAATGAAGACAAAATAACAAAAACAAAAACAAATCTGTTAAATGAAAATTTACTCAACTTATTTAGCCGGCTAAATAAATTTGTTGTTTATGTTTATTTGCTGCAAAGTAATTAAAAGGCAATCGCAAGGTAAATACATTGTCAAGGGCAAAGAGCGGCAGGTGAAAAAGGGGGTTCAACTTTTTAGCTACGAGTATTTATATTTGGATTTGCCAGCTGAGTGGGTGTTGGGCTGGTAGGGAGGGGTAGGGGGAGGGGGAAGTGGTTGTGTTAGGGCAAAAGACCGGAGTCTTTTGAATTTGTCACCTTTTCTGGCCTCGGCATCTTTTTTGTTGTTTTATCGCCGTGTTGAACATATTTTGTTGTTGCGCCTGCTAATAAATGCGAGTGTAAACAAAAAAAGGCAACAGTAATAACATTATTTTCAGCTTTTTCATACCTCTACATCGCCATCTATTCAGTTTTTGCTTTCCCACCCATTTCGCATTTATCTAAACAACATTTGTTGCCAAACGTTGAAGTCGTTAAAAGCTGAGAGCAAAAAGACGCTAGCACAAAGTGTACAAAACAAAAACAACAAATTATTGAAATTTCAAAAATGTGAAAATTTTGAAAGCTACAAATTCGAACAGAAATTGTATCGTAAATACACTTGCAGTTTAACATAGGCATCTTTTAAAAGAATATTAACATTAAATCGATAGTTTTAAGTTATCATTACTATCGATGTTTGGTTCGATCTATCGATAGTGACTTTTCTAGTGTTTTTTCCGATAATTTGGTATTCGTAGCAAATATTTTGACTTAAATTATTATATCTTTTTAGAAACTTACCCTATAAATATGTATTTTCGAGATTTAACATCATACCATCTAAAGCGAACTTTCAACTCCATGCGCATTTGAAAAGTCTTTGTTAGCTTCAGACAGCAGTTCCAGTTCCAGTTCTAGTCTTTATCAATTTCAATGCCGAGAAAAACTGAGATAATTGAGTTGCAGCTGTTGCCATTTTTCCACCACTTTCATCCATTTTTTTCTTCCCACCTCTTTTCTTCCGCTGCACTCACTCAATTTAACGCTTCATTTCCGCAACTTTGTTTTCTGTTTTTATTTATTTTTTTTTTTTGGGAAATGGACAAAGACGCAGTACGCCGTAAAGCCTGGACAAATAACAAGAAAATGGAAGCAATCAGCAAAGTCGCTAAGAATTTTCCCGGAAGTGGCTCGAACGGTAGCTGGAAATGGAGGCAGATTGAAACGGTAAGCAAATTCCGCATCTGCAATTTCAGAGATGCAATTTGAAGATGGCAACGAAATTGATAATGCGTACCAAAGAAGTGTATTAGAAGAAAGGGGTGGGGGCTGCTTGGGAAGTGAGTGTGGCAGAGGTTTGGTGTGATCAAAATACATTGCATGTTGCCTGGCACTTCAAATTTAAAATTCGCTGTAAGCATAATATAAATAAGTACTTTCTACGAATCAAAATCCGAAGAAAAGACGTGCAAGATACCCTGTATATAAGCTCCCATCATCAATAACTAACTAACAAATATTCAAGTGCAAAGTCAACGGAATTTCAAGTAACGTTACGTCCTGTAACGCTACACTACAAACTAAGGGTAATAAAATTGAAAACATTTTTAAATTTCATAACTTGCAAAACAAACTTGTATTATTTCAAATCATTATAAAAAACAGTTTTGTGTAAGAGGTCTGTGCCAATTCGCAGAGTTTTGCAATTTTGTAATCCAAGCCAAAATCCACTTCCGTTTTTTGTAAGTTTGACTTATATCATCAAATCCTTGGTGGCGATAGGTGTGTTGTACATCTTCTTTTGTCGTACAAATGTCACGTTACGCCACTACGGAATTGCCCCTATATCAAAGCGCCAATGTGGACAAGCAACCAATAAATATAAGTATACTATATCTGATAGGGTATGCATAACGTATTCGCTGTAATCAACTCGAAATAAATAGGTATATTCAGCAGATATGGTATGTCTTATACCAAACATAATTTAGATACAAAGTTAAATGAGAAAAAGCCGAAAAATAACACTAGGAAACGCAATTTGAACAATTGTTCATTACCTATACCATCCTATTTGCCTACTCTAGATTACAGGGTATACACCTAAGACGTGATAAGCCACAGCTATAAGTTGAACCTTGCGATTCGCCTTATTCTAGTTATCATAGTTGCTGTGGTTTGCTTAGCGTGCTAATCTCAGGTGCTACAGCTGTTGCAGACGCTGCAACTGCCTCTGTTGCTGCCTCTTCCTCTGCTAGTGCAGCAATATGCCAACTGGCAGACGGCGACAGATTCAGCGAAATGCGATTATTACAGAATAATAATACTACCCAGCGTTGCGCATTGAGATGAGCTCGTGATAATACGATATATGTGATGAATCAATGCTGTTAACTATCGTTAACAGATCAATTAATAAATGAGGAAACAAATATATAACGATAATGTATAGAAAAGGATAAATTTCCATAGATTATAACAAATATTCTGGGAAATTTTCATGAAAATCAGTCCATTATACCATATACCTGCCATCTGTTCAAAAATGAGTTGTTTGAAAAGCTTATTTGTTTCTCAAGTTATCTCAAGCAAAGTTTAAACATGTTCTTATCATGCTGACCAAAACTTATTAAAATCAGACGACTACGTATAGTATATCCTTTAGATTATGGTCAAGAAACAATCCGATTCCACCAATATCCTATATAAAACGGTTTAAAATTAAGATGGTGTATTCAAAATGTTGCTGCCAGGAAGATTTAAAAGATATTTTAACAAAACTTATAAGCTACAACAATTGTTTTTAATAGATTGTTCTTTGAATGTTATAAGATGTTTTTAGTTTGCAAAATAACCTATAAGTCAACTGGTTTCAAATTTATAACATGACAAGCTTTAAACAAATATTAACAAAACTAAAAAATTTCAAATAAATCATGTGTATTAAGTGTGTACAATGTTTGTGCAATCATTTCATAAGAAACTATATGTATTTAAAAATATAAAATAATGTTGCGACGATAGCTTCAAATAAAAAATTTAAGAAAAACACCAAATCTAGCTGGAAAAAAGCTAAATATGGCAGCACTTGCACGATGCTCGCAGTTGCATTCAAAACGAATAAAAAACGCGCCCATCGCTAACTGTCATGTGGCAAAGGCGAAACGAAGAAAAGTAAGAAGAAGCAGAAGAATATGAAAAAGAACGGCCGCCATAGCAGCAACAACAACAACAAACTGTCAAGTGACAAAGGCGAGACGATGAAATCTAAGAAGAAGCAGAAGAACACGAAGAAGAACGACCGCCATAACAACAACAAACACAACAACAACATCAAAAATGCATGAAAAGCTTTGCTCAGCTTTAAAGTCGAGTTTCCGGCGATGCGTTGAAGTTAATGTTGAAGCTGACGTTGATGCTGACGCAGACGCAGACGCAGACGCAGACGTCGACGCAGGCTACCGCTTGCAATTGGCGCTTTGGCTTTGCTGCTTATTGTTGTTCTTGTTGTTGTTGTTCTTATTTAATTGTTGACTTGCATGCATTTCTGAGTTGTCATAATTTGTGGCTTGCTGCCAAAGGAAGGGAGTGACCGAGGGGTATAGCGAAACAGAGAGAGAGAGAAAGAGCGATAGGAGAGAACACTTTAAGTCTCACTTGCAGCAGACATTTTCAGTGCTGTAAAGCGCCAAAATTCGCTGCTTTTTGTTGTTTTGTTGTTTATTTGTAAATTGTTTTTGTGATTCTAGTGCGTTTCTATTTGATTGTGGTTGTTGTTGCTACAAATACGAATATCATTATCATTGTTATTGTTTTTTGTTGTTGTTGGCGCTGCCCTTGCCATTATCGCAGCTGTTGTTTGATTTGTATTCTTGCATACCCTGGAATTAAAAAAGGGCATAATAGATCGAAGAGAATCTAAAAAATTATTTATCTCCTTTGAACAGAAGTATATTTATTTACATATATTTCATAACAATCAAATTGTAAGCAATTCTAATATCATTTCAATAAGTAATATTATAGAAAATATTTAAAATTGTATATTTCTACGATTTTTTTGCTTAATACTCATCCGTTGCGTTTAAGTGTTCAAAAATATATAAAATGAAAAAAAAAAACTGAATTTTATGTGGAGGTTCTAAAGATTTGTATATAACTCATCCGCAGTGTTGTTTTATATACTCAATTTTTAAACAGTCGACGTTGAATTTACATTTATTTACCCTTTAAAATATTAAGTCGAAAATTTTTTGAAATTTTAAAACTTGACAGCTTTTGAAATGTGTCCAAGATTTTTTTTGATGAAAACCTACATGTTGTATACGTATTTTTTTCTGAATCTTTATAGTCTCCGCGAATGTCTTAAAACTTCAAATTAAATATATTTTTGTATTAGTAAATACTTAAAAAATATGGATTTTATTATTTTAATAAAAGCTAAATTTTGTACACATAAAAATATAAAAATCCAATTAAAAATCCATACAATTTCATCGTACAACACACAGTTTTTTACTAAAATCTTCTCTGAATTATATCGAAATATGGTATTTTGTATGTGAGTTTGTTCTTAGATATACAAAAATTTAATTTTTGAAGAGTCCACAATCGATTATATATAGTTATTCAATTTTATCTTACGCCATACGTTTGGTTCCTCCATACAAATTGAACCATCTAATGTGTATACCTGCTTACTTTTGATATTGCTGCAGGGTATCTTCTAGTCAAGAAGTCTCACATATCGCATATTTTTCGCGTATTTGTATTTGTTTTATAATTCTCTAAGCTGCCCAGATCCATTTCCAATTCCAATTCAACTTCCCAGTTGCCATTTGTCCGCTGCCGGTTGAGATTCAATGTCGCTTGAACTTATTGCTATTGCTATTGTTATCGGTATCGTTATCGGCGTGCAAATCGAAAGCAAATGTTAAAACAATCTTAGCTAATCTTATAGATCTTCAGTTTTAACAACTATAATACTGAAAGACTGTTCATGTGAGTGTATACAGCAACATATCAGAAAGTAATCAAAACATACATTTGAGAGCTTCAAAACTAAGATAAAATCCTATAAATCAAAACCAAAATTTCGAATTATTTCAAGTTTCAAGTAAGCATCCCGATAGTTATACAGCATATTCAAAAATTTAACAGTTTTCACATACATAGTTAATACGCCTGCGGTGAAGCCATTGAAATGAATTTCCTTTGTATTGAACTCCAATTGATTTAACAATACGTTCAACAGATTCCAAAGTCTACACAGAACCTCCGGTTGATTCGAGGATTATGTAAAGTCGTATATGGGTATTCCATATGGCTTAACCACTTGCTTGCATTCGTCTGTGCAAGGAAATTGTTAGGCCTAACAGAACTGAGAAATGTTAACGCAAGACTACTTTTACAGCATGTGAAAACGGCATATGTTACTAACATTATGTGAAAACGTAATATGTTAATTACATTATGTGTAACGAACTCTAATATAATCCAGTCTAAGCACAAAATTTACAAAACTTTTAACTCGGAAAGTGAACAAATGAACAAAAAATGTTGAGTTCAGATTTCCAGGATTTCCTTTATTTTCCTTGCTGCTGCTCATGGCAATTGTGTTAGCTGAATGTCAATTGTGTGTGTGTGTGTGGTGTGTGTTGGCAACGTATGATTTATGAGCGTCAGTTGGGCCACTGGGCCATAATGGAACATATAACGGCAGGTTACAGTACAGTTGACCGCATTACGTATACGTATAGGAGAGAACTTGGCCTGAACTAGCCTGTTCTGGCCTGGTCAATGGCTATAATTAAACAGTGCAAGGCGACGGCGACGACGACGTCGGCACAGTTTCGCATTTGTCAAGTTCTAATTGAAAATAAGGAACAAGTTAGATTGCAGCAACTGTGTTGAATTCATTTGACTAACAGATGCCCTGTTTAAATTGATATTTATAAACGCAGAACTCTATTCGAATTTCTACTAAAAACTAATTTTTCAACCGATTACCTATGGCTATAAGATACAGTTATTCGATATTGATCAAATTTTGTCAAATTATATAGAACATGCTTAAACTTGGAATAGCTAAGAATGGTTAACTTATGTTGAAAAACAATTGTACAAATAACTAATTTCACAACCTATTGTTCCTATAACAGTTTTAAGATATACTCGTTCGACGTCGATCAAACTTTCAATATAGTTATGTAGGTGATTTGTCAAACGTAATCAGATCGTTGTTTGTTATTTATTACATATATATATATATTACACAATGCAACCTGTTTTCAAATTTGATTACAGGGGTAAACAAACAATGCACAGATGATGGACGCTCGCTAGAAAACGCTTCTCGAACTGTCGCACAAATGGTGGAAGGGGGTGGGTGTAAGGTGGGGGTAGCTGGGCTAAGGGGTCAGTTGAACGCATTTGGCCGGCTTGACAGGCAAATGTACAAAACGCTGCCGCTGCCGCTGCCGCTGCCGCCTGCCTGCACTGGGACAATTCTCTGTCGCTGTCGTCAGCGTCGACGTCGACGTCAGTTTGATTTGTTGGTGCAGCAGCAGCCACCGCAGCAGCAGCAAGTAAAACGTGACTAGGCCAATCCTAACGTTGCGGCGCTGTCGTCGTCGTCAGCGTCAGCGTCGACAACGTGAGCGCAGAGCACTTCTCATGCTCATGACAGCAAATTCAAGTGCGCCATACACACACACACACAATCATAGTTACACACATGTGCGGACTCACATGCATGTGTACACATACATACAAATACACATACATTCAGGCGACAAACGTTATTTGTGTTTTTGTGCAATGTTTAAGGATAAAGGCTCAGTTCGATTCGCATGTCACATGTTGTTGCAAGCGCTGCTCATGCACTGAGAGAAAAATATGAATTAAAATTTTAAAAAATAAAAAATTGTAAAAATAAAAAAAAAATGTAAAAATATTAAAATATAAAAATATAATGATATAATAATATAAATATATAAAAATATAAAAATATAATAATATAAAAATATAAAAATATAAAAATATATAAATATAAAAATATAAAAATATAAAAATATAAAAATATAAAAATATAAAAATATAAAAATATAAAAATATAAAAATATAAAAATATAAAAATATAAAAATATAAAAATATAAAAATATAAAAATATAAAAATATAAAAATATAAAAATATAAAAATATAAAAATATAAAAATATAAAAATATAAAAATATAAAAATATAAAAATATAAAAATATAAAAATATAAAAATATAAAAATATAAAAATATAAAAATATAAAAATATAAAAATATAAAAATATAAAAATATAAAAATATAAAAATATAAAAATATAAAAATATAAAAATATAAAAATATAAAAACATAAAAATATAAAAGACCGATATTTGTCTGGTATACTTAAATAGAATATTAATCAAATTGGTTGGTACAAAACTTGTATATTTAATAAGAATAGATTTTTAAGAAAAACAGATTCTATTAGAAACTCGGAACCTAAGGAATACTTAGTTTTCTTTGCCAAAACATTTACAAAATAAAGTTTAAAGTGCATTCCATCTTGATTTAATAATACATTTAATTCAAAAATGCGATTTTGTGATTCTAAATTCTCTTTAAAAATAGTTTTATTTACATTTCCTTTTGTAAACACATATGATATCAAAATCTGTCTATATATAGATGCAGTTACAGACACGTCGACTCGCAGCAAGTCACGTGCAGACTCACCAACAACAATATTAAACCAATAGTTTTGTATGCCGACTTTTGAAGGGCGTCTGAAAGCAAATTCAACAAAAATAGTGCAAATACTTTACACCCAGCGAAATCATACGTATTTGCCCACTGCACTATGGTCCTAAGCACGTTTTTTCTTGGCATAAAGTGCAGCATTTTATAGAAATGCAACATGGAATAAGATTTTGAAATTAAATATCTCAAATGAAATGAAAAGAATATTTTTGTAAACTTTTGGACAACCCTATTATTTTATGAGCCATGGTTTCTATGCCAGCCAAGTGATATATAACCCCAAAGTTAGTCCGACCAGTAAAAATAAGCATGGGCAACAAATTTCATAAACATAGCTCAAAAATTAAGTGAAAAGTTCTTATATAGCTTCGATCTAAAAATATGACCAACTCTTATGTATGATACGGCCTTCAAGCTATTCAACTGTTAATCGTAATTTTATCTATTTTATATAAAAAAAAAATATACACTTTTGCACCATGGTGCACAGCTAGACCCAACGATAATAGTACTTCCACAGTTGCACTTCCTTTCCATCCTTTCTTTTCTGTATGCCTGCCCATTGCCTGAAAGTATGCAACAGCAAATCCATTCGGACTGACGCGTCGCATTGCATCGCAGCGTCTGTTGTACTTGGCACGAATGCCGTTTTGTAGAACTGACTGTCTACACCGCAAAAGTATAATTCCCATGCCAGAGAGGATAGCAATTGTGCCATAGGCACATCAAGCGACACGCCCACACAGTTAGAATGAGGCTGTAGAAGAATAGTGCTCATTTCTCATTTTGGGCAATACTCTAACTTGACAATGGCATGTTTATTGTATGTGCGTATTAAAATGTTGATAGAATTGTATAGGATAATAAAGTAAAACTTTGGAAGTACATGAAAGCTTAAAGCTTACTTATAGTTTAAGGCTCTATCAACAAGAAGCTATTCTATTCGCTTTAATCAGTTGTAAATTCATTGCCCTCTCATTTCACATTGTTAGAGAAGTTTTGAAAGCACATCGCTTCAAGCATAAAGCTCGTATTTAAGCAAAGCTGTGTAGTGGATTATTGACAAAACAAGTTTGAAAGCTCATTAATGCTTTAATATCATTAAAAGCTTCGCCTGTAGTCCGTTGTATTTTGTTTCGCTTATATAGCCCATTGTTAAAACCGCTTTGAAAGCACATTTACGAATAAAAAGTTCCTTAAAAGCTTCAGGCCGTACTAACTAATTACAATTAAATTATGACGTCTTCACACTTTTCAATTTTGAAAGCTCATGGAAACTCATATCTCTCTTAAAGCTCAAGTTTCGCCAAAATTACTTGCAATTTATCCAGAATTTGCTTAATGCTTTTATTGTAGCCAAAGCTTTAAAAGCAAATATAAGATTCGAGCTAAATACAAGTTTAACGCTCAAATAACAGATTATTCTTATTCCTGACCAGCTGTATTTTGTTCAAGTTTTTTTTATTGCTAAACTCTTCCGGTGGAAACAATTTTAGGCGTCATTAGATTTCCTCATTGTAATTACACGGCCAATTGTTGTTTTAGCTAAAGTTATTTGAAATTTATTATAAGAAATTTCCTTTGCTCGCACTTTTTTTTGTTGCTTAGCTACAATATTTATGATCTTAAAGTCAATAAATAAAATATATAGCCCATAAACACATGTCTATCTTAGTACAACATGACAGAGAGCATTTTCACTTCGACAGATTATGAATAGATGTCTATAAATAATGTTTAAAGGGTGTATTACTTACTTTATAGACGCAGGCATGTACAAAATATCACAAAGTTGCGCCATAAAAGCTAAATATAATAAACTTACAAGTTTTTTTTTTAAAGAACACCTTTTAAATTGTGAGAGATATAGCCAATTTTTGTTCGAATTATTATAGTACTCTAATTGCGCTCTTTGATTTTGTATCCATTATATGTACAGGATAAATTCTGACCAAACTGAAAAGCATGTCTAAAAAAAACTGTATTGCATTCTAACAAGTTGCTTAGAATTGACAGTTTTCAGTAAAGCCGCAAAAGCTTTGAAAGCTTCTAAAATGTATAATGTGGACAGAATTAAAAAACCACTTAAAATAGCTTTCACTGAACGAAAGATTCCAAGTAAGCAAATCCGTTCCGGTGCGGTTGAAACATTATCTTTCTGCAAAAATTGCTTTCCAGCAAAAGAGAATGCAAATATTATTATTCTACGGAAATGAGAATAGTTGGTTTTATTTTTCTAGCTTTTGAATATGGAAGATGTTGTTTGAACTTAAAATCTAAAATTTAAACTTTTAATGCTGTGAATGTCGTACAGATAAATCATAGATACTATCGATAAAAGCATAGTTAGTTTGAAAGTACTTGACTAAAAACCACAAAAACGAAATTGTAAATAAAATTTGAAAAGTCATTATTGAGAATGGCAAAATAAAACGAATCATCGACACTATCGATAAGAGCATGTATATTATCGATTAAAGCTAACATGTTACTGATATTAGCATCGATCCTTAAGAGTAAAAGTCTACGATGTTACCAACGATAGTTTTAATAGTTGTTAGACTAAAAATGTGTATTAATGGTCTCAAAAATAAGAAGCCATCGATACTATCGATAAAACAATCGATGGTAGCACATTACTTTTGAAAATGTATAAAATGTAAAGTCATAGTTCACTAAGTGTTATGAGTATTGATGGCGCTGCAGCAAAATGAGCCATCGATGCTATCGACAGCATCATCGATACTATATAGTTATCGATAATGTAAATATAAGCAACAATCGTTAAGATAACCAGTCTGCAATGGAACCAATGATAGTTTTAATTGTTGTTAGACTAAAATTTCTTTTGATAGTATCATATATATATATATATAAGCTATCTATAAAATCATCGAAACTTTCGATAAAAACATCGATAGTTTGATATCACTACTATAAATTTATAATATGAAGAGTTTTAATTAACAACTGTTTATTGTATTGCAAAATAATTGAATTGCATTGAATTTTACAGCACTTATTGCTTCATAATTCCAGGAAGGGTATTCATGCAGTCGATTAATTTGCCTTTGTTTTGATTTACAGCAACGGTTTGCTTAGCATTTGCCATTTGCCTGTTCAATACAACTGTGTGTGTGCATGTGCGTGTGTGTGTGTGTGTGTGTGTGCGTGTACGTGTACGTGTGCGTTTTTGTGTGTGTCAGTGTGTCACCGGTAACTGAAATTTGTTTGCAGCTTTTATTTTGAAGCTGGCACAATAGCAACAACAATAGCAACAGCAATAAACAAACAAAATACAAACATTAAAAATTATATTTCGTTGGCGTTTTGTTTTCGCACACACACCTAAACACACACATCTAAAAACACACACACACACACACACACACACACAGGCATAGAGTGTGCCGCTTAGCTGCCGCTTTGGTCGCTAGTTAAACGCCTGCAATTGCACTCAGATCCCCTACCCAACCCCTCAGCACCCACCCACGCCCACAATCAACGCAGCGCAGTCAGCAAACGCACGAATGAGACAAAAACGAAACGAAGCATGGCAAACGAGACGAGCGCGGCGTACGGAGACGAAGTGTTGGCGTACAAAACGAACGCAAACGTTGCTCATTCGGCTCGCTGCCGCTGTCGCAGTCGCAGTCGTCGTCGCAGTCGCTGGTGTTGGGCGCCAGCCAAAAGAAGGATAAGTTACCCAGATGCTTGCAAGATTCTGTCATAACGGCTTCGGCATTCGCGCGCCTCGCATGCAGCAACAGCAGCAGCAGCAAAACTAGCAGCATTAGCAGCAGCACCAGCAGAACAGTGGTCAAAAACAGCACCAGAGCCAAGCAAAGGGTTAATAACGATATACAAATATTATTTTTGAAAGTTTCGCGCTTAACACGCGCGCTATTTTCAAACCAACTTTTTTGTTTATATTTTTTTTATTAGTGTTTGTAATCTGACTATTTGGAAAACAATTTTCGAAAGTGTGTTTTTGAAAAATCAAAAAAATATAAATGTTGTCATTAGAAAAAGACTAATAGCAATGTTATGGTTACTTTATGCTAAATACAAGTCAAGAGATAAGCAAAGTGTTGATTTAAAAAACGCGATTAATTTGAAAAAAGCGTCGAATAAAACGAAAATTTAAAATATTTTACAAATCCAAATAATCTTATTACATGTAAGTGAAATATATTGCTATATAAATTATGTATAAAATGAATAAAACTAAGTTGTTTTTTTTTTATGTTTTAAGAATTGTGTATATTATTATGAAAAGTACATTTTTAGAATATGTGTAAGTTGAAATTGTTTTCAAAATTTGCTTAGCATTTAAAAAAAAAAAAAAAAAACAAACAATTAATAAAGTAAAATGCTTAAAACAAAACCAACATTTTCGATACACATACAGCATATAATTATAAGTTTTTAAAAATGTCAATTATTTTTCAAAATAAATATCTTTAAAAAAAAAAGTAAAAAGTAGTAAAAGTTAAACTAGCATAGCTTTATAAATTGTAAAATGCATTTCCAGAATGTGTTTAAAATTTAAACTTTAAATTGAAATTCTTTTAAAAGCTTTTAGTTAAAGTGCAAGCCTTTTTTCCCAGTAAAA
This sequence comes from Hirtodrosophila cameraria, assembly GCA_949708635.1. Taxonomy (NCBI): domain Eukaryota; kingdom Metazoa; phylum Arthropoda; class Insecta; order Diptera; family Drosophilidae; genus Hirtodrosophila; species Hirtodrosophila cameraria. Next base: position 3,488,387 of record OX453090.1, on the reverse strand, counting down.
TTCATTTAAACTTAAGTTTTAAGCGGTTTTACCAAAATTGACATTTTACAAAGCGATTCAAAAATTGTTTTTGCAATCTTACACACAAGCAGTATTTTTAATATAAATTTCAAATTGATATTAGAAAGTCTCTTACAAAACGTTTAAAAATTTTCGGCAGCTTTCAGCTTTTCTTAGTCAAAATTGCAAGCCAAATTTCCAAGAAAATTACATTCTCAAAATTCTCAAGTAGTTGCAGACTTTGCATTAAACATGTTTTAAGTGCAATCAAGTACATATATGCGTGGGTTATATGTGCATGTATTCCATAAATTAATTTGCTTATTCTAATGCATTTTGGCCACAGACCGCAGACATACAGGCCCTACATTTCAGGCCCTTAACTTGGCTAAAACTTTGCATTTTACATTGCACTCAGCGTAGCTACTGCAAACAACTAATAACATGAGATTTTCTGAACATTTCTGAGAAATTGTTTTGAAAATTTGTAATTTGCGCTTTCCTGACGCATGCAAAATTCAGATAATAACTTTTGGCTAAAACTTAAACAGACTGCTGACTGATCTTTTCTCATACAGCGTCGATTTAATTCGCTTAATGCGCTGTTGCCACATTTCAAACTTGGCTAAAACTTAAGTGTTAAGTGTTTTGAATGATCTTAATTTTTGGTTTCTTTTTTAAAAGTATTGCCTTGTTAAGAGCAAACAAATTTGTAATTTTCAGTCAAAGTGCAAGTGTTGTACATTTATGAAGTTCAAACAAAAAGTTTTATGCGCTGTTGCCGCATTTCACAGCTCTGCATTTGAAGCTCAAAACTTTAACGTAATCTTTTCGTTGTAGTTGTTTATTTTTTAGAAATAATACTTTTAAGGCGCTATTAAATAAGTTTCAAGTTAAATATTATGTTACACTGTTGCCGCATTTCACAGTTATGCATTTTGAGATCAGAACTTTTACTTAACTTGAGTTTTTGTTGGCCATTCAGCGAGCAATTGAATTTTGTTGCTGCAACAAAAGTGCACAGCTTGAAGGAAAACTAAATGAATGCAATTTAGCACCCAAAAGCAGGCACATTGAAATATTTGTAAACACAAAAACCGTTTTTGTGATTTGCAATTTACAAAAGAATCTTAATATCAACTAGCTATATTAAATAATTTTCTAAAATGCTGGACAGCGGGACGTATGCGCAACATTTACAAATATTTACATGTCCGTAATGTTTGTGTTGCAATTTCATATGTACATACATACATATACTTTTTAATATGCCCAAGCAACGTAACCCCCCCCCACCCTACCCCTACACGCTCGACGCCGCTGCTTGTCAGCGTGTATGTAAACATTTTGACCAAAAAATTTGAAAACATTTTTGCGGCTGCATTTGTACAATTTATTTTTTCGGTCCAACGAAAAGTTTGTTACACTTTCAGGCCGGCGTTTCCTGGCTACCCCCTCTGCCACTGCTGCTGCCTTCGTCTGACCCTCTTTTGACTGCCTCTGTGCGACGGCAACAAGAAGAAGGCGCAAGGACAAGGGCGTGTCATATTGGACTGGCCAAAAGACAAACTTCGTGTTGACAAAAGTTGTTACATGTGCACAGCCTGGCCAAAAGATGAAGGCGGCAAAAAAAAAACCGCAGCAACTACAGACACTATTTCATATTTATATATTTGAGTTGTCTGTGTGTGTGTGTGTGTGTGTGTGTCTTGTTGCTGTGCTCGTTAGCATTGTTGCAAGTGCTATCGTCAAGTGCTTTTGTGCTTGCAGCGACTTAAAGCCAACGCGCATTGTAACCTCTATCTGCACCTGTACACTCGCTCAACACCCCGCCCCACCACCTCAATTTAATGAACTGCAAACTGCAACTGAGGCGGCAAACTCTGTGGCAAGCTCTGTGTCTGTCGGTCAGCATGTGCCTCATTATCAGGCAACCTTTCGAGGTTTCCACGGTGATATTGGAAAGTTTGCGGATGCCCTATCGACGAGTGTGTTATCAAATTGAGACACTTATGCCTCTCGACTCCTTTGACCAAGCCACAAACACGGACATACACAAATACAAGCACACACACACACACGCCACTCAGCACTGTGACAAAGTGTTGTGCAAAATGAACTAGTTCACCGTACCAAATTGACAAATTGATTTGGCACATCAAAAAGGCATCAGAAAAGTTAAAACGAACGACTTACCGAACTTAATGACTGAACTAGTTCCTTGAACGACTTAAAGAACTGTATGAACGAACTAGTTCATTAAATTGTCAATGCCGCTGGTTTTCAAATATACACACAAACAAAAATGCTGAATTGAATCAATCCAAATAAGTTGAAATGAACGACTTAACGAACTGAATGAACGAACTAGTTGTTCTTTAACATATGTATACAAACAAACAAACAAATGCTGAGATGAATGCAACCAAAGGAGTCAAAATAAACGACTTATCGAACTAAATGAACGAACTACTAATTCCGTTTGTGAAAGTTAAGGCATATCGTTTTGCTCAGGCCACAAACAGAATTTAAAACAATGTTCAAACGAACGACTCACCGAACTAAATGAGCGAACTAGTTCATGTATTTATGAATATGGCTTTGAAATGAGACCAAGTACGAGCACCAATGCTATAACGAATCAATTAAAATAAGTTCAAATGAACGAATCAGTAACATAAGCAAACAATCTGTTATATTTTTGCTTGATTCAATTAGTTATTTGTGTTCTAATTCTCAGTTTTCAGCACAAAAATTAGTTGGAAACGACAACGTCAACTAATTAATTTCCGGAACTAGAATTAGGATTGTTTATGTTAAAATAGTTAAATGAAACAATTTTGAAAATCAGCATTTCGCTTTAACTGCCAAGCTGCAGTAAACAATATTTCAGCCTAAAGGTGTAAATGGGGTTAGTAAAATGTACGAACTTGTAACTCAAACGAACGATATTGTAAGTTCAATGAACAAGAAAGTGACTCAAATGAATCAAATAAATGAAAGAACGTCACAAAAAATGAACGACTTAACTGATTTATTTGAATGAACTGATTACAATGGACAACTCCAAGGTACATCGAATTATATCACAGTGTGTGTGTGTGTGTGTGTGTGTGTGTGTGTGTGGGTGTGTGTGTGTGTATGTGTGTGCGATATTTTATTAACACAAGTAATGAGCATAAAAAAAAAAAGGTTTAAGCTGATGTGGGTACGACAGACAGAGAGAAGAGTTTTCCAAGAAAAAAAAAAACGAAACAAAAAAGAAAATACCTGCATATGTTAAATGTGTTTTATTTGACTGCCATAAAAGGATGGCCAGCGGTGTTGGTTTTTCTTGGATTTTAAGCTTCATTCTCTTTTTGATTGTGTCAACACTTTTTGCGTATGTATTTATTTTACCGGGAAATTCTTTAGAAAAACAAATAAATTACAGTTGTCAACGATAAATATTAAGCTGCACTTGGCGCATTGAGTTGCGATACATGCGTCGTATACGTAATAATGCCATCAAACCAGAGATACAATTAAAAATATCTTGCAACGGACACTTAATTGTAAGTGAATTTGCTAGATATTGATATACTGACAGGTGTTAGACAAAGCTAAATATTGATATGTTGACAGGTGTTAGCCAAAACTAAATATTGACAGATGTTAGCCGAAACTAAATTCAATTGACGTTAGCTCAACACGTGGAAATCAAAAATCAAATTCAATTAGTCTAACTTTTATAAAATTCAATTGAAATGCCCAAATCAAGAGAAAACTCAATTTCCAGCTCGTATTTTGCATACAGCGAAAATTGTGAAAGTTTGATCAAAATTCGAACTACAATGTGTGAGAAATAAATTAAAATCCAAGTTAGAATTTGAGCCAATTTGAGTTTTGTGGTTCGGTTCTGCATAAAAGTAATCCCAGGAATTATTTCGATGTATATTTAGGTGTTCATTTCAATTCCAATGAATTTCTTTAATTCTTAGAAAAGTCACTTACATGAAATTGCATTTATTGACTATATGACAAATACTATAAAATATTAATAAGTTTGATGTTTAGTTTCTATGTTAAGAAGTCAATTTGAAAATTTATAAATCTACATTTCTTATCTATATATATCAATTGGCAAGCAACGCAGGTCCCAAGCCATAAAAGCTAAAAAGCTGAAATTTTCACAGTAGTTTCGTCCAATGCCAAAAGTGAGCACTAACCTTTGATTTTGAAAAATTCAGTTGGGAAATGTGAAAAATTCGTTGAAAACCGTTGTATGCAACTTTTTTGTTTATCATCCGATCAGCTTCAAACTCTTTTTCAAAGATCTATAAGAAAGTTCATCAATGACTGCATACGAATTTTCGGAAAATTCACCCCCCTGGGTGGAAAATAAGTTATCAAGATTGTATGGTCGAAAGTTGGGCTTTTATGCGATTTGCTTCAAACTTCTTTTCAAAGATCTATATAAAAGTTTATTAAAAACTACTTATCAATTTTTCGGAAAATTCACATTCCTAGGTGGAAAGTGGGTAGTAAACAGGGCGAGAGTTAAGTTTTTGTGCGATTTGCTTCAAATTCATTTTCAAGGATCTATATAAAAATTCATCAATGACTGCATACCATTTTCGGAAAATTCACCCCCCTCGGTGGAAAATAAGTAATCAAGATTGTATGGTCGAAAGTTGGGTTTTTATGCGATTTGCTTCAAACTCATTTTCAAAAAACAATATGCAAATTCATTAAAAACTGCATACAAATTTTCCGGAAAATTCACCCCCCTGGGTGGAAAATGAGTGGAAAAAAGGGCGAAAGTTGAGTTTTTGTGTGAATTGCTTCAAATTCATTTTCAAAGATCTATATAAAAATTCATTAAGAACTGCATACCAATTTATCAGAAAGTTTACCCCCCCCCCCCCCCCTGGGTGGAAAGTGGGTAGTCACAAAAGCGAATATTAAGTTTTTGTGTGATTTTCTTCATATTCGTTTCCAAAGATCTATATACGAATTTCACAATTTCAGGCATACCAATTTTGCGGAAAATTCACCCAACTGTGGTTATATTTATTTAGATTTAACAATTCTAACTATCTTTAATATACTTTTCAATTACAAGCCAGTTCATAATGCATAATTTAAGCATAACGAATGAAAAAAAAAACAGCACATTCTCAGCTTATGTTGAAAATAAAGCGATTGCATGAAAATCAATCAATAATTAGTTTATATTGAAATGCGTTTAACGCAACGCTGCAGCAAAATTCCAAGTATTTAATACCAATAACCGTATACAAACATTTCAAGCAGAATGTGAAAGCAAATTTTAAATTTTTTCAATTTTTTGACCGCTGCATTAATAAATCCTAAGTGAATTCAATAAAACCAACAATATTTTCCACAAAAAAATATATTTTTTTTATAAACTTGAATACAGATTTAAATGTAAAGAGAAATAGTTATACAAAAGTCATATGATTTTTCAAATATTTTTGTGTCTTTCCAGTGAAAAATAATCGTAGCAATTGTATATAAATATGCACAGCATTTCATTTAATTTACACTAATTTTGATATTGATGTGACTACACTAAGAAAAAAAACTGTAGCAAAGTTTTCTTTAAGTTTTCTACCGATTGTTCCTATGACAGCTATCAAATATAGTGAACCAATTCTTATCAACTATGATGAACAAGTATAAAACATATTTTAACTATGAATTTTAATACCTATTTTGTAATTGCTTATATAATTTTGAAAGTTATAGTTAGCCGATCCAGTCACTTCCTACATTTTTATACCCTCGTCTGTCTGTCCGTCTGTTTAAATGCGAACCAGTCCCTCAATTTTAGAACTATAGTGATGAAACATGACACAGATGCTTTTGCTTGCTGCGAGCAGTACATATATAATAATCGACCAGATCGGACCACTATAACATATAGCTGCCATAGGAACGATCGCTTGAAAATAAGTTTCTGTAAGTAAAACTTTTTTGTTTTTCAAGATTTCTCGACCAAAGTCAGTATATCTAAACTAAAGCATGTTCTACACATGTTGACCAAATTTGATTCAAATCGGAACACTATAACATATAGCTGCCATAGGAACAATCTGCTGAAAAATAAGTTTTCTTTCGCAAATATTTTCTTCAAGGGTATATATCTTCGACATGCCGTAGATAACATTTCATTCTTGCTGCTATTCGGATCTAGCAGATAGAAAGATATTAAATGGGATATGTCTGTTAAAGCTGATCAGAATTATATATATACTTTATCAATACCATTACCATAAAAAAAATAAATTCATATGCTGTATTTGGCAGACAATTTCCACTGAAAATTTCATGTCCGTTACCAATCTCACAAAGTTGCAGAAATTAAAAAAAAAAAAAAAAGAAAAATAGCAGCACAAAGTATAAAATTCCATAGAAAATGGTTGTTGTTGTTACTGGTCTGGTCATTCAATAAGAATATACAATAACCATTGAAGATAAATATCATTCATGGTCAGCATGCAGAAAGTATAACGGAAATCCTATTAGTATATCGTAGTAAAAACAGGCTTTCAAATTATAAAATGCTTGACAAGCAGATACTCTGTAGTGTGTGGAATATATATATATACATAAGTGTATATTTATTAACAACTAAGTTTTGTAGCTTTAATCGAAACGGTTTCAACAAAGTTTTGCTAGTTATATCATTTGTAATTAAGTCTGAAAACTTAAAAGTCAAAACCTGTCATGATTTTAGGCTTATTAAACTCATAATCAAGCCATGTTCTTTAATTGTTTTCAGACATTCTAAAAAATTACCACGTTTTTACTCCTTGTTTCCCTTAAAAATGGGAAAAAGAGAGCTATAAAGTACTGCAAATGTGTGTAACAGGCAGAAGGAGGCATTTCCGGCCATATAAACTATATATATTCTTGATCAGAATCAACAGCCGAGACGAAATAGCCATGTCCGTCTGTCTGTCCGTCTATCTGTCTGTATGAACGCGTCGATCTCAGAGACTATAAGAGCCTGTATACCATACGCAGATCAAGTTTATTTCAAATTTCGGATGCACCCCCCGCTACCCCCGCAAATCGCAAAAAACTCCCACAGCCACAATTTTTGGTACACATGTATGTTTAATCAATGTCTTTCGGATGCGTTAATTTCATTACGATGGGATAAATAGCACAAAAGTTATGGAAGAAGCTATAACCGCCGTCTCAGCAGGCAAAAACAACAACAGGTTGACATTCACTGGACAAGTTAGGTGCACTGCTTGCTTGTGTTGCCGCTGAACTGCTTGATATGCAAGTTGGGAGCAGGCAGTTTTGTTACTTGTTCTTTATCAATTTGCCTATGCTGTCCTTAACATACAACTTCATTATACTCTCAATTAGCAAGTATTTGCTTAAGTACAGGGTATAAGAAACATAAAACAGCCACTATCGAAAAATCATAAATCAATAATGCATTTTATATTTATTTTAATTTTTTCTCTCTACTTCTGTGCTAATTTTTTTTTCTTTTTATTTTTTTTTTGTTTATTAACAAACGCAACTAACTAAAAATAAATCATTTCGACCAAGAAACAAGAAATGTATATAAACTTGCTTTTGGTTTTTCAGATATTGACGTCAGTTCAACAAATTTGTTTGACGGCCTCTTTCTCTCTCTCTCTCTCTCGCTCTTTCTCTCTCGCACTTTCTCTCTCTCTTTTACTCTATCTATATTTATGATGATAGCTTGACTATTTTATTACCCTCAGATGTATCGAAAGCTGCGGCAAGTTAAAGGCCAGCCAATAAAATTCATAACAAGCTGCCACGTTATTTTCATCAGTCACAAATTAAAAACAAAAATTCAAAAACTGCAGACTGCAAGCGGCAAATAAACAAATTAAGCAAGATAACATTTTCGATATGACGAACTATTAATACCCTTACAATAATGAATTTCATAACTTTAAGAATAGATTTTAAAACTTGTAATTGCTGAGTTTGTTTGAGATATCTGTAAATACCAAGTAAGAATGCTCTAGTCGAGTGTGCCCGACTACGAGACTCCCTGCTCCCAACTTGCATTTCAAGCAGATTAGCGGCAACCCAAGCAAGCAGTGTCTGTCAAACTGTTGTTTCTGCCAGCTGAGACGGGGGTGATCAGCTGATCAACATTGATGCAACATATATGTGTACCAAAAACCAAAGCTTTATCTTTAAAATTGTGGCTGTGTGAGTCGATTTGCGGGGGTGCGGGGGGGTGCATCCGAAATTTGAAATAAACTTGATCTGCGTATGGTATACAGGAACCTACATGCCAAGTTTGGTGTCTCTAGTCTCCGAGATCTGTGTGTTCATACAGACAGACAGACAGACGGACATGGCTAATTCGTCTCGGCTGTTGATGCTGATCAAGAATATATAGTCGGATATGTCTCCTTCTGCCTGTTACACACATTTGCAGCACTTTATAACGCTCTTTTTCCCATTTTTAATGGGAACAGGGAGTAAAAAAAACCAAAAAATTGTTATGCAATCCATTTTCAAAATGCTCCTGAGGCTAAGGTGTATAGCAAGATATACTGTTCCGATATTGATCAAATTTGGTTAGCATATGTAAACAAGAAAGAAATGTTATCTTGATGTATACCCTTGCAGAGAAGATTTGCATAAGAAAACTTATTTTTCAACCGATCGTTCCTATGGCAGTTTTAAGATATAGTCGTCCGATTTCAATGAAATTTTGTCATTATATTTAAACTGCCCTTAAGCATATGTAAAGTGAGTTTGGTTGAGTTAGCTGCAAGTTTATAAAAATACTAAGACTTAGAAGACTTGAGTTTAGTTAAGATACAATGTTAAAGATGAAAGTTTCTTATGAAAAAAAAACTCATTTTTCAAAAGATTGATTTCATTTTGATAATGCATCAATTATATTAAACAATTAGAGAATAATGCATTAATTAATTTTTAAAAAATTTCAAAGAAATTCAGTTTTGCAAAATTTTGGCGAAAGTTTGAAATACGAATGAAATTGAATTGCAATTAAATTGCAATTAATCAATTAAGACTGAGTAAATGTAAGAAATGATTTCCATGTTTTTGTGACAACGACGAATGCGCTTCTGCGAATTAAAGTCAAATTTTCAAGCAAAACTCTTTCATGGTTTTCAAAGAACGAATTCACATTTTGACACAAAATTGTATTGTAATCAAATTTCTGAAAATATTGCTAGTAATAAATGAATGGCTTTCGATATGACAATGAATGTTAATTCTGGGTCAAGCGCATCTTAATTAAATTTGCAAAATCATTTCAAAAATCAAAATTGAAACATTTAGTTCGCTGTCATATTTCGGTAGGTTTATATATGTTTTAGTGGGCTTGAAGTTATATATCAGCATATTTATATCAATTATAAATATTTGTTTTCTTCTTGATTTTGAAAGCTTACAAGCTTTTAAATGGCAATTAAGTGTTAATATATCAAACAGTTTTGTTGCAGTGCTTAGCAAAATCGGTTTAGTTGAAACATGCACACATACTCACTCTCTCTCACACACACACACACACACACATATCAAGGTCGTCAGTCATAAGTGGGCGTAACTTGAATTATTTGCACATTTGTGCGATTTATAATGAAAATTTGTCGCCAACGGCTTTTATACAAAAGATGCAGCACTCAATGCAATGTCTGTGTATGTGTGTGTGAGTGTGTGCGGTTCTTCAACTTAATACTTATACACTGAGAGAAAATATATAAAGCTGTCGATTTTGCAAGACATGTGTTTATAGTTTTTGAGCCAATATTTCGTTTCTTAACCCGCACAGAGTGTATTATAATTCGCGAAATGTGTTGCTCTTTGACGGAGAAAACAATTCCGACCATATAAAGTGTATAGTTGCTTGATCAGCATCAGCATCAACATCTTATTCGAACTTGCCATAACCAATCGGTTGGAAAATGAGTTGCATAAAAAACCAAACTCAGCCATTCCAAGTTGCCCAAATCGGACGAATATATCTTAAAGTCTTAGCTTAAAACTATTCAAAGATGTGTTTTTTTTTAAGAAAAACTATTTTGTTTATACAGTTAACTCAACCAAATTTAAATTTTATATGCAAAACTTTTCTTTAAGGTTGCATATCTTCAAATAACTTTTCATTCTTTTCTGCTCTCAAATGTTGAACTTCTTCAAAGATGTTTGATCTACATAAAGTATTAAGTATTTGTATTTAGTTTTTATATCTTAAACAATTTTCACACTTTAGCAATGAATTTTAGTATTTATTTAAAATCGCACAAAAGAAATAACTTTAATAAAATGCATTTTTTACTGGATTTTCATCATGCTAGTTTTATGGTAACATAAGATCGATTATATATATACATATATAAAAATATTTATTAATTAATTTTCATGCCACGTTTTATGCCGTTGAATTTCATTAGTACTTATCATATTCATAAATTGCTGAACCATTATCTTATAAATTGCATAAAATTACACAATACAATCAAATTCATTTCTCCAATGCAAATTCCAAAATCGATCGATGTTGCATTCTTTGTATGCTAAATGATGATAATGATATGCGATTGAAGCAGTGTTTGCTTGATTTTCCTATTGATTTTTACAATGCATAAGCACACACATTACACATTACACACACACACACACACACACACACACACACACACACACATTATGCTTACAACCACATGTGCAAAGGAACTGTGCGCTTATAAAATAAATGTAGCATACTTTTTTGGGCCGCTGACGCCAAAGGCAAAAACAATGCAACAAAGGAGCACACTGGAGTCCTGTATGACGAGTGCACGCTGGTTGCGTTTTTGTGGCACTTGCATATAAAACTAGCCAGTACATACCGGCCATGCTCGGCTAAGTTTCTGACCTTGAATCGAGTTTCGCACGCGAAAATTGCACTAAAACTGCGCTTCAACCCAATTGAGTTTTGAGAATGTGTGTAAGCCTTTTTCACACAGGATACATGTTCACAAATCCGCGAAATATGTGAGAAACTATTTTTTAGTAAGATCTTTGAAAATGAGCTTTAGTCCGATCGGATGATAAACTAAAAAAAAAGTGAATACTAAAGTTGACAGCAAATATTTGCATGGTTGTTAAACATACTTTGTGTCAGTTAGTCAGTCAGTGAAGACATGTTCGTTTATATGCACACATATTTATATATATGTATATTGCATGGCTTACGGGACAAACAAATACACTCACACACACACACACACACACAGAAAGCCCACGCAAAACACATTTACAACAAATAAATGTCATTTATTGCGGCCTCTTTGTTACATTGTCCTTTTTCATTTGACATTAGTTGTTTATTCTTTTATTATTACTTGTGTCTCAGCTTAGTTGGAATTCCGTCCGAACCCTATCAAATTCTACAAAGTATTGCAATTGCAACTGTGCAGCTAATTAAATAAGCAGAATATATGTATGTGCATTTCAAGGACTATTGTTCATACACACTTATATATATATGACTAATCAACATAATAAGCGAATCAACGAACTGTGCAGCAATTTCGTTTGACTTCTGCTGGCTGCCATGGCAATTATTCTTGCACTTTTAATTGAATCGACACCCTTTGCAATTGACTTTGACAGTTGCAGCAATATTTATATGAATGGTATAAATTATACATACATATGAGTTAAATATATGTATACATATGTATTCTAGACATGTGCAATATCGTGCTTAAAATTATACTTAAGACTCAGTCGTTGATTTTTACAGTCCAGAGAGTAATAGGTCCAGAGAGTAACAGTCACTGTTTTGAGACTAACAGTCACAATAACAGTCATAATATTAACAGTTACTGTCTGGATATTAACAGTAACAATAACAGTTATGATATTAACAGTCATCATCTCGATATTACCAGTGACTGTCTCGATCTTAACAGTCCCAACCAAAAGCTTGATATTAACGGTCAAGATAAGAACAGTCACAACAACATTCATGACATTAACAGTCACTGTCTCGATATTAACTGTCACAATAACAGTCATGATATTAACAGTAATGACATTGACAGTCACTGTCGTGATATTAACAGTCACAATAACAGTCATGATATTGACAGTTACTGTCTCGATATTAACAGTCACAAGAACAGTCTTGATATTAACAGCCACTGTCATGATATTAACAGTCACAATAACAGTCATGATATTAACAGTCACTGTCGTAATATTAACAGTCACAATAAAATTCATGATATTAACAGTCATGACATTGACAGACACTGTTTTGAAATTAACAGTCATTATATTAACAGTCACAGTCAAAATGTTATCGATCATAGAATTGTTGCTGTCCCAATTACAGATAAATTCCCAATTAATGTCACACTCCTGATAGTAAGATTCACAGTAACAGTTTTGATATTAACAGTCACTGTCGCTATATTATCATTTACATTAACAGTTCTGATATTAACAGTCACTATCTTCATATTAAAAGTCATAATAACATGTGTCATGTGTCAATATTAACAGCCACCGTCTCAATATTAACAGTCAGTCTCAATGTAAACACAGAACTGTTATCAGTTACAGTGCTACTAACAGTCAAAGTCGTTAAATTAACACTCACTGACCCAAAAACAGTTCATATTCCAGTGGCAGTAACAGTATAGATAACATTCACTGTGATGATATTAACATGAACTGTTACAGTCTTACAAATTAACAGTCACTGTCACGTTAACAGCCACACTGTTCCAGTATCAATTACAGTATCGATATTAACAGTCACAGAATGTGCTAAGTTATACACAATGCATTCAAATAACATTATCGTACATCTGTTATATACAAACCTCAATACTCACACACACACACACACCCACACACACACACACACACACACACACACACACACACACACAGAGGGTGCACCATGGTCATTAATATATGCATTTTCTGTCGACTGCACATGTCACAACACATATCAAATAAGAAGATAAAAAAAACAAAAATAAAGTGGAAAAATTAATTGAGAATTACTTGCAATGCTCAACGTCAATGTTGACAAATGTCATCTGAGCAGCAAGAACCCCTGGCCTCTATAACCACCCCTACCACCAGAATGCTACCCTTTCTGACCTTTATGATGGACAAAAAAGCTTGCTTATTTCGTCAAAGCTTCAACTGAAATGAAATCGCTAGAACGCGGCCAACACCTATTGAAGTGTTAATTGGGACACACACTAATTAGCCAAGTAATATATTTGTGCTATGTTGAATGTCCTTTCGTCCTTTCATACATTGTATGCGCAAATGATTGCCTTGAGACATTTTCGATGCCGCTAGAGGGGCTAGTCTTCAAATATTCATTAAAATCTTAACATAATTATGTTTTATGCTGAGCTTAAAAGTTTTCCAACTCATTTGTGTTGGCCCTGGATTATCCAAAATTAGTTGCAAACTTATCGATTACTTTAATGCTTAAAATATGATGAATATGTGAAAAGTTTTAACGCCGAGCTTTTCATACTTATTTATGCCTTGTGAATGAAATATTTCAACTTTGTTTGGCAAACATATGATGCAATAATTGCATGACTTTATAATTCAAATTATATTAAAAGATTTCAGAAAATAACTTTTAATAATTGTGAACAAATTGTTAACTGAGAAATTATAGTTTAAGCTCTTAGAAAATACTTGAGTCACCATATTGCATTATACTTGTAATCAATTTCAATTTCTTACCCCATCGATATAATAAGAATTAAGTGGCTCAAGCAAGACTTTATTAGATGCACAGATAGATAAAGTTATCCACTGGATAAGTTTTCCAAAACATCACTTTCCATCGATTGTTCCTATGACAGCTAAAAATATAGTTTTCCAACATTAAGCCACAGTCAACTTCATTTTAGTACAACGCGGCGTATGCTTAATGTATATATATATATATATATTTTGACTGCTGCTGCAAAACTTTGAGAAAGTGCAGGCCAAGAAAATTGAGCTTAAGCCGTTAAAATGAAACTGAAACTGAAACTGAAACTGGTGTCAGAGTTCCAGTTGAGTGCAAGATTTCCATTAGCCAAGTTGCCAGTTTTCAAAAAAAAGTCCTGCCCTTTGGCAGCAAAAAACGTGCTAAGCTTTGCACAACTAAAAAAGCAAAAATATCAAATATACATATACAATAAATATATCAACAATGTAGCTGACCTGAGCAAACATTGACGGTAACAATATAACATTTATATTTAATGCAATTTGTAAGCATTCTTTTTGCGGCTAAAGAGTTCTTAAAGCTATATTAAAGTTCTGGATATAGCCGTTATTTTCTGACTACTCTTTTCTTTGTTGCAGTTACTTATAACGAGTATTAATTACTTATTATGTATGCATTTCAACTCGTTACTTTGAAATTTTTTTACATTGTGATAAAATACATGTAGTAGCGAGTAAAATTAGCTCTCTCACTATCTCTCTCTCTCTCTCTCTCTCTCTCTCTCTCTCTCTCTCTGTAGAGCTCGCTACTTTGTCAAGAACTCGTTACTTATTGTAAGCGACACTTATGCAAACATTGTTCATCTCTAGTGCGATTCGCTACTTTGCACAAACATCGCTGAACTCCCTCTCTTTCTCTCTGTATTTCTGCAGAGCTCGCTGCTTTCTGGACAACTCGCTACTTATTAAAAGCGACATTTATGCAAACATTGTTCATCTCTAGTGCGATTCGCTACTTCGCAAAAACATCGCTAAGCTCTCACTCTCTCTCTCTATCTCTGTATTTCTGCAGAACTCGCTACTTTCTGGACAACTCGTTACTTATTGTAAGCGACATTTATGCAAACATTGTTCATCTCTAGTGAGATTCGCTACTTTCAATTGAAGCGAGTAACTTGTGTGATATTTGTAAAAGCTATGTTTTTGACAGTCTCGTTACTTTGAGAGACTAATAACGAGTAGCTTTTTTTTGGCACTCGTTACTTTTTCACCCTCTCTATGAAACTCTCGCTACTTTCGCATGCTTGCAATGATTACCATTTACATGACAAGTTTGATAACTATTCGCTACTTACAACAGCCTCTAATAAAATTTGACAAGAGAAAAAAATATTTAAATAAAAAGTTTCCGTTAAAAATTCTAATTTTGTATTCGTCCAATTTTAAGTAAATTTGGTTTTATGCTATTGCCACTTGGGAAAAAGGAATGTAAAACGCAATTGACGTCTGTTTCAAAGAATCCGCCTAAAATATTGACCGACTGCCAGCCACAGCTCCCCCGCTCCATCCAACCCCCGCTCATTCTTAACGCAGTTTGCATAACGAATGCGGCTTTTTCATTTGTGCAGATTTTCTATTTTTAATAAAGCAAACGCGCAAGGTCAGCCGCCAATTTTGATGAGCCCGGCCCACTGTTTGAGTGGCTGGGTGTTGGGTTCACGCTCCGTTCCAAAGGGTTTAGAGGCTAGCATAAAAAAATAACAAGAAAATACTGTTATCTCTGAGCTAACGAGAATATTATATACCCTTGCCGACAAATATTTCATGCGCAAGCTTATATTTCAATATAATTAAAAGATTTTTATGAAATTTAACAAACTATATCGAATAGAATCAGACGGCAATTGCTGAGTTTGCTTGAGTTAACCTCGAAAACAAAAAAGTTTCGCACACAGAAACTCAAACAGAGGATTTTCGTTGAGTTTCATTGAAAGACAAAAAGATTTTCCTAAAATAGCTAATTTTTCAAAAGTTTGTTTCAATAAGGAACTTTAACAAAACTTAATTAAGTAGACTTTGAGTTTTGTTAAAATATTCGAAAAACAAGATGAATGAAAAGCCATCTTCTTGCTGCAGATATAAACCCTTTCGCAGCTATTAGATTGTTACTATGACATCTAAAAGATATGCTTGACCGGGTTTGATTGAATGTGATCAATATTTATATGGTCTACTAAAATTAAGAAATTCTAAGTTTAAACAAGTAAGAATGCACTAGTCGAGTGTGCCCGGCTATGAAACTCCCTGCTCCCAACTTGTATTTCACGCAGTTCAGCGGCAACTTGTGCAGTGCCTGTCAAACTGTTGTTTCTATCTGTTGAGACAGGGGTAAAGATTCTTCTTCTTTGGTGCTATTTATCCGATTGTGATGAAATTTACACAGCTGATCAACATTGACATAAATTATATGTGTACCAAAAATCAAAGCTTTATCTTTAAAATTGTGGCTGTGGGAGTCTTTTGCGATTTGCGGGGGTGCGGGGGGGTGCATCCGAAATTTGAAATAAACTTGATCTGAGTATGGTATACAGGTATACCTGCCTGCCAAGTTTGGTGTGTCAAGCTCTTAAGTCGACGCGTTCATACAGACAGGCAGACGGAAGGACGGACAGACGGACAGACAGACGTACATAGCTGCTGATCAAGAATATATATACTTTGTACAGTCGGCGTGTTACATACATTTGCAGTACATTTATACTCCCTTTTTCAAATTTTTTATGCGAACAGGGAGTAAAAATATATATATATACACTCCCCGGCATAATTATTTTAAGAAAAGTATAAGAAAAATGTACTCATAATTTGAAATTACTTGATGCACATTTTGGCATGAATGGGAAGGTCAATTGAATTGCGTTTGATTGATACAAAACTTTCCTTAACCCATTAAGTACCCATTGAAACTTAAGAATTTTTGTGAAGGGGTCCTTTTTAGAACTTTCTGCTCGGGCTTAAACAAAAAATGTTTTGATGCAAAAAGTTTCTTTAAACAATTCTAATAGTGAATTCCAAATAAATTTTGATTTTTTTTCAATTTCTTAAATTACTATTTTCCACCTTTTCATACAAAATTTTTCTGAGATCATCACATACAAAAAAACATATAGTTGATAAATTTGATGGAGTTATCTTGAAGAACAAACATATTCGAGCGATCGTTCCAATGCCTGTTATGTGATATAGTGAGCTGATGCAACTGGTTCCGATATATGTACTTTGAGATACAAAAATAAGCAGCTGTACCAAATTTGACTAAGATAGCTTCAACAGCTCTTTCAGAACCGAGCAAATAAAGGAACATCTATACGAGGTGCAAGTCTAGTGACGATGCCACAACATTTCTGATAAAAGTATATTCAAATAAATATAAGAACTATTTGATATATATGCATTATATAGCCAGCAGCGTAACACAATTCGCAACGAACTTATAATACCCACTGTCTATACACTTTCCAAAAAAAGAAAGGCATAAAAGCGCACAGAATGTGGCACACAAAAGCGTTGCAAGCATTTCTTTTTGTCGAGCGTAGCCGCAAGGACACTGAACTGAACAGAACTGAGCTGGGCTGAGCTGAGTTGGTCATTTAATGTCAATGGTCAATGGTCAATGGTCAATGGTCAATGGACAATGGGCCACTAACCAGAAAGCATAGTTCCAGTTAAAGCCAAAGTCTCAACATAAAAACAAGAATAATTAAAAAGTTTGCAATCGAACGCGTTCGCAAATAGAGCGTAAGTTGAAAAACTAAAAATGCCACTCGTAGTAAGTATTGGCCAGTACTAGACTCTGGCCAATGTTCAGGTGTTGGCCAACTGGGCCCAACTTATGGCTTTTAAAAAGTTTACCAACTATTTGCGTCATTTTCGTGCTGCTGCTCCTCTGTTTATTTGTTGGCAAGGGAAGCACACTTCAACTTGCATTGCACACAGTTCCAAGGCTGAACAAATCGAAAACATCCTTAGCATGCAGAGTAGTACATAGCCAATAATAACCAGGACTTTTCTTACCTTCTTTCTTCGTATTTCTTAAACCATACACTCTTTGTCTAGCATTAATAGTATACTTAAGTATGTCTGCCACTTGTATTTATATACATATTTTTAGAGTAGCTCTTTACTTTTTCTGACCCTGAAAATGTTGACACTGACTGGCAATAAAGCTCGTCATAGCGTCCTTTAGAATGTCTGACAACTCTGGCCATGAATTCATCAAAATTTAAAGCAAAATTTAATGAGAATAAATTAACTATTGTTTTGTTTAACCATTTCTGCAAAATCTTCAACTTTGGCTCACTTCTGGACTCAAAAAAACTATATTTAAATACCTTGTTTTGTTTAAGGACATCTTTCGTTTCAAGTTCATCCACAAATTGTATGTTTCAAAGTTCTCAGATTCATTGTAAATGCACTTCCTAAACTTTCAACTCATGTAAGCTGTCAGAACTAAGCCGATTAATATCGATAAATCGATATTTATCTGACTGAAATTCAATTTAAAAAAAATATACATATACAAAATGCATACCAAATTTTTATGGAAACGAACCTTTTCTGAGTTTCGACTTGGGATAAAGTACTTTTTTCATTTTAACAATTGGTACGTTTTAAGACTTGGATAAGCTTCAAACTTTTTTAAAGCCTTTTACATTTTAAAAATTTTTCAAATACTTTGCATTAAAATCTTAAAAATCTTTTGTGTTAAGCTCACAAATGTATTATCTAAAAGTGTCTAATATTTTATAATGCCACATTATCGATAGTTGTGATTTTTCCATTGATTATGATATCGAGAGTTTGACAAAAGTATATCAATAGTTTGACATCACTCTATTTATAGTTACATAGTTTCTATTAGACCTGTTCTCATTTCCGACAACTTTTCATTTCATTTTTGGTTTGAATTAGCCATCGTTTTTCCTCTTTAAAGATTACCTTGAAAACTTTTCACTCCACTGTTTCAACAAGTAAGAATACTCTAGTCGAGTGTGCCCGACTACGAGATTCAAGCAGTTCAGCGGCAACACAAGCAAGCAAGCAGCGCACTTAACGTGCTCAGTTCCTGTCAAACTGTTGTTTCTGCCTGCTGAGACGGGGGTAATAGATTCTTCCATAACTTTGGTGTTATATATCCGATCGTGATGAAATTTACACAGCTGATCAACATTGATACAACATATATGTGTACCAAAAACCTGTGGCTGTGGAGTCTTTTGCGATTTGCGGGGGTGCGAGAGGGTGCATCCGAAATTTGAAATAAACTTGATCTGCGTATGGTATACAGAAACCTGCATGCCAAGTTTGGTGTCTCTAGCTCTTATAGTCTCTGAGATCTGTGTGTTCATACGGACAGACGGACAGACATACAGACGGACAGACATACAGACGGACAGACAGACGGACATGGCTATTTCGTCTCGGCTGTTGTTGCTGATCAAGAATATATATAGTTTACATGGTCGGAAATGTTTCCTTCTGCCTGTTACACACATTTGCATTACTTTATAACTCTCTTTTTCCCATTTTTAATGGGAACAGGGAATAAAAAGATTCGGAATTCAGAACAGCTAATAACTTTCTCTATTAATATTTCGATCGATATCGGTAATGGGAACAGGATAGAGGATTGAAAACTGTGAATATATTTAACAAAACATCTATAGTGAAGATAATTGAAAGCTATCGATATATTGAACAAAACATCGATAGTGAAGAGAATTGAAAGCTATCGATGTATCGAACAAAACATCGATAGTGAAGAGAATTGAAAGCTATCGATGTATCGAACAAAACATCGATAGCGAAGAGAATTGAAAGCTATCGATGTATCAAACAAAACATCGGTAGTAAAGATAATTGAAAACTATCGATATGGCCACGATATTTTGCCACCTCTACTACAACTATAAATGAAGGTACTTGGATGGACTTCATTGTTGCGGATCACGCAATTTCTGTTAAGCAGATTTGAAGTTGAAGTTGGAGTTGAAGTTGGCTTGTTGGCTAATCAGTAAAATGGATGCGGACAGTGTCTCGAGCAGCCTAGGACAATGGCGTGGCATTGTAATGCGTGATGTTGCACGATGATGGGGCATAATATTCTGCTGCGCCTGCAGTTTGCCGGAAAGACAAAAGGCGCTGTATTAAAAACAAAAACAAATATCAGACAACGCTAAGAGGCGACGTCAGCGTCGCGACGTCGACGTTGACGTTGACGCAAAAGAAAATGCTAGGCACACAGAATGTTGCAGCAGTGCCAGGGGCAGGTTGGGGGGGTGGTAAGCAAAGGCAGCTGTGAGCATATTTCTCAAAAAATATATACAAGGTATACATATACATTATTGTTGTTATTATGATGGGGTTTTGTTTGGAGCCAAGCTCGGACAGGCCAGAAACTGTTGCATTGTATTCCATTGTATTCCATTTCATTCCATTCCATTCCATTCCGGCAACCAACACACGCAAAATGAAAACAAAGAGACGCAGTCTAAGCCGACAAAATACACAAAAGTGAACGGCCGCAGGAGGCGAAGTGGAGCGAAGCGTGCAACACTTTTTTGCCTGCTTATTGTTGTATATGCAATTTTTGAGCCTGGGGTGGAGACGGGGGGTTCATGAAACGAGTAGCTGCGAGCGGGATTGCGTTTTGGGATCTACAGTTAGATATGGCACAAACAATGCGGCAGTGAAATGTTATACCACGTGGCAAGCGTCAACTGTTTGCATCGCGTGGCACAGTGAACCAAAATGGCATTGTTAGCGATTTGGAACGCGTAGCAGCAACGAGTACATTAAAGTAGCGAGTAAGAATGCAATGTTGAGAAATTGAGCTAAACAGTAGGTTTATTAAGCTTACTCCTAGGCAGCGATAAGTAACGAGCATATTAAAGAAACGAGTAGCAGCAACGAGTAAATGAAAGTAGCGAGTACCAATGCAACGAGGAAAAATTTAACAATAAAGTAGGTTTAATGAGCTAATTCCTAGACAGCGATAAGTAAGCATATTAAAGAAACGAGTGGCAGCAACGAGTACATTAAAGTAGCGAGTAAAAGTGCAATGTTGAGAAATTTAACTAAACAGTAGATTTATTAAGCTACATATTAACATATTAAGGAAACGAGTAGCAACAACGAGTATATGAAAGTAGCGAGTAACAATGCAACGATAAGAAATTTAACATTAAAGTAGGTTTAATAAGCTTTTTCCTGGACAGCGATATGCAACGAGTACTAGCAACGAGTGCATTAAAGCAACGAGTAACAGCAACGAGTATTTGACAGTAGCGAGTAGCAATGAAATGATCAGAAATTAAACTATGGAGAAGGTTGGTTTAATAAGCTAATTTATCGGACAGCGATAAATAACGAGTACCAGCAACGAGTATATAAAACTAACGAACAGCATAAACTAGTATTTAAAAGTAGCGTGTAACAACGCAACGATGTGAAATTTAACTATAGAGTATTTAAATAAACTTATCGAGTAAACAACGAGTACCAGAACTGAGTATAGAAAAAGCCTTTAAGAGTGCCCAACAACGAGTATCTGAATGTCGATAAACGATAAATCGATATGCCACCTAGCTACAATATTCTTTGTTTGTTATTGCTAGACACTGTGCGACATTTTAAGTAGGCTCTAGGTCTACGTCTTCGTCCGCCCCTTCGTCTGTGTCTTGGACTTGGACTTGGGTGTTAATCAGCCAAGCAAAGAATTGGAGAGAGATTTATGTATGAAGATGGTTGCAGCTGGTATGTGTGTGTATGTGTGTATATATAGTATAGACACGTGTACTTGAAAAATTTTGCATGTATTAGGCAGACAGAGAAGGCGAGAAAGAGAGAGAGAGAGAGAAGAGAGAGAGAGCGATAGAGAGCAATAATGATTTGCATATGAAGCAGCTGCTTCCAACGGGCCGCATTTACATGCATCACTTGTTCTACTTATAAATGAGAGAGTGTGTGTGTGTGTGAGTGTTTGCCAGCCGAAAGGGGCACAGCAGAGGGTAATAGGGGCCAGCAGGCAAGTGTGACCTTGATCTTGATATGTCTTCTTTTATATACAAACATACATTCATATATGCACAATTACGAGCCAAGGCAAAAAAAAGTGAAAGCCAGCTTTTCCCCAATAGGCTAGCAGAAAGTTAGTAAGTAAGCAAAATGATGACAAATACAGAAAGATAGCAAAACAAAGTATGCAAAACGGAAATAAAAACAGGCAGTAAATGCAGCAAATTGTTAACAAATATTCATAATCTTAAATAATAGAATAGCAAATAGCAAATAGGTCAAAAGCCAGTCAAAATATTAGAAACAAAAAGAAAATGGAATTGAGAAATTTTAAAAAAAAACAAGTAAGAATACTCTAGTCGAGTGTGCCCGACTACGAGACTCCCTGCTCCCAACTTGCACTTCAAGCAGTTCAACGGCAACACAAGCAAGCAGTGCACTTAACGTGCCCAGTTCCTGTCAAACTGTTGTTTCTGCCTGCTGAGACGGGGGTAATAGATTCTTCCATAACTTTGGTGTTATTTATCCGCTTTATCTTGTGGCTGTGGGAGTCTTTTGCAATTTGCGGGGGTGCGGGGGGGTGCATCCGAAATTTGAAATAAACTTGATCTGCGTACGGTATACAGGAACCTGCCTGCCAAGTTTGGTGTCTCTAGCTCTTATAGTCTCTGAGATCGACGCGTTCATACAGACAGATAGACGGACAGACAGACTGACTCGGCTGTTGATGCTGATCACGAATAAACAACTTTTTTTTCGCTGAGAGATCTCCTTCAATGTGTTACACATTTCGTGCCAAAATTATAATATTCTGTACAAGAGTATAAAATTTAGAAAAAGTGTTGCAGTTTTTGAGAAATAATCAAGCTATTCCCATTTCCATATACTTTTAATTCCAAATCGTTTTTGAAAATGATAAAAATTTAAAATTAATAAAAAGATTAGATAAAATTTTGCTTAAGCCAAAAGTTATTTTATTGAAAACTGTAAATGCATAATCAATTCGATACAGTTTTGATGAATTGAATTGTCTATGAAATTGAAAACTTTATAATTCCAAATTCATTAAATTTAATCAGTTTAATCAAAAAAACCGATAAAAAGCTCAAATTGTTAGCCTCAAGGCTTGCTTTAATTGTCATTGCGGAAAAAGTGAAATATCTGATACAGCCTACAGCTAGAATATCTTGGTAATTGTTTTGTTTCCATTCTATTTTTATATTGCAAACAATGTAACAGTATATTGACCACAAGACCACAATACCTATCAATTTGATTAACCCACACGTATTTATTTTGGGTTGTGTAATTTGATTATCGCACAATAAATGGAATTTGTTGTTCGAACCAAATTGCAGCAGCTGCCCGCATCGTGTGACATTGGGCGTATGCGTAATAAATTTACCAACCAAATATAAATCATACGCCACGTGGCACAAATTTCATTTATGTGTGTGTGTGTGTGTGTGTGTGTGTGTGTGTGTGTGTGTGTGCGGGCCTAAACTTATTAGAATCATAACAGGCACATTAAGCCATTTGATATTTAAGTTTTTGTTGCAGCAGCATTTGATATAATCACAAAACACTTGAAGCATGTTTATTTCAATTGTCGAGAGATTCAATTGGCTTAACTATGAAAACAAAACAGCAATTAAGAGTTCCAAGGAAAACTTGACAACTAATTCTGAGTAAATAGACGAATCGAAAATATTTCAATTTCTGCAGAAGAAAACTACATTTTCGCAAAAGATATTGTGATCCAATTTTGATCAAATTTGAAAACAAAAACAAGTGAGCACGTTACAGTCGGATGCACCCGACTGCGTTATACTCTTTTTTAGCCTCTTTGCGGAGTCCGAAGTGGGCGTGGCAATTGTATATTTGCTCAAATCTTTCAAGTTTTACCATCAATTTAAGTTAGGCTGGGCCCGTTCTACAGGTTTGGGAGAAACAAACATTGCTCGATTGCAAGGGCTGGGGTGGGCGTGGCAAAATTATTTTCATACAATCTATTTAATAGGGCAATAGAATTCAACATGCAAAATTTGGAGACTCTAGCTAAGGGGGTGTGGGAGATACAGACTTTGCTCATTTGCGGGAGCGGGGGTGGGCGTGACCAATTTTTTTTTGTCAAATCAATCAAGGATGTGATAAGTAGCCCTTGTGCTAAATTTGGTTACTCTAGCTCTAAAACTGTGGAAAATATAGTTTTGTGCCGTTTGTGGGCGAAGGGGTGAGGGTGCGGGGGAGATCTTGACACTTTGTCTGCCTATGGTGTATACCAACATGAATACCAAGTTTGGTTGCTCTAGCTTCAAAATTGTGGAAAAAACCTGCGTTCATACGGACAGACAGACAGACGGACGGACAGACGGACATTTCACAAGCCCAATATACTCCTTTTTACTCCCTGTTCCCATTAAAAATGGGAAAAAAGGAGCTATAAAGTACTGCAAATGTGTGTAACAGGCAGAAGGAGGCATTTCCGACTATATAAACTATATATATTCTTGATCAGGATCAACAGCCGAGACGAACTAGCCATGTCCGTCTGTCTGTCCGTCTATTTGTCTGTATGAACGCGTCGATCTCAGAGACTATAAGAGCTAGAGACACCAAACTTGGCATGCAGGTTCCTGTAGTTCCTGTCGTAGTCGGGCACATTCCACTAGAGTAATCTTACTTGTTCTTTTTTTTTCAAAAAAACTTTAAAAAAAGAGTAGAAAAAGATTAAATTATTTACAGCTCTGTCCCAAAACAGATTGTTTTTCAACTTGTGAAAATGTTAATTATGTTAATCTATAAAAAACAAATCAAAAAAGGTTTATGCAATAGCTGAATTTTCAAACAATCTGTACTTAGTTTTCTCAGTATAACTTTAAAACTATATTAGAAAGGCTTGCATATTAACACATTCATAGTTGAATCAACTCAACTATGAATGCTAATCAAGAATCAACATACTCGATGTAATGTGAAATGCCTTAAGGGGAAACATCGTGTATGTGTGTGTGTAGGGGTTATATGATAATATGTTATATATGTTATGAGAGTTAATCAAGTAGAAAATGATATTTGCCTCAAATGGAAAGCAAGTTGTGCCTTAAGCAAACACCCATTAAAAAGGTCAACATTAACATAGTCTATTTAATTTTATTCAGACAAACAATTTGGTTGCAAAAGTACATGTTCATATAGTATAAATTATATAGACAAGTAAACATTTTAATTATACTGAGAAATTAGAAATGTTTGACTTCCATTCGATTATTTATGTAAATCAAATATCTGTTGAAGGGATTTGCACTTCATTAAAACTGCAATTTGGATATGAATTTTAGGATTTTGGGCTGTTAATGAAGCCAACTTTTGATTAATATGTGGCTTTCATTTCCAATAAAAGCTTGAATTTTCGAGGCATTTGGAATTTGTGGCCAATATTTTTAATTGAAAGTCAATCGATACTTTATTTGGTCAAATTAATGCGTTACACATATATATACTTGAACAGTATATCTACCTATATATATATATATATATATCAACAGCCGTATGTCTATGCAAACTAATTTCTCAGTTGCAAAAAGTCTTCTGAAACTTTTTTCAGAAATCAATATGTTTTCAGCCACCTTAGCTATCTTAAATTTCATTTTGTTTTTCAAGAAACGAGTTTGTGTTTATTTAACTTATTATACCCTTGCAGAGGGTATTATAATTTTGTCACGAAATGTGCAACACATTGAAGGAGACGTGGCATCAACAGCCGAGTCATGTCCGTCATGTCCTTCTGTATGTCTGTTTATATGCGTTTTTCAAGACTTTGTTCTAGAGCTATCTTGATGAAACTTGACACAGATGCTTCTTCTTTCTACAGGTCGTAACTATAGTCGAATTGGCCAAATCGGACCACTATAACATATAGCTGCCATAGGAACGATCGGTTAAAAACTGAGTTTTTGTATGAAAAACTTTTGTGTTCTTTAAAATATCTCGACCAAACTCACTATATCAAAATTAAACTACGTTCTACATATGTAGACCAATTTTGATCAAAATCAGACTTCTATATCTTATAGCTACCATAGGAACAATCAGTTGAAAACTAAGTTTTCTTATGCAAATCTTTTCTGCAAGGATATATATCTTTGGCACGCCTAAGAAAACATTTCTTTCTTGTTGTCTTTTTACAGAATACCTGCAACTTTTCTATTTGTGTTTACAAAATTATAATTAAAATAAACCTTTGAATGCATTTTCTTGAAGTTTTCTCTTTGAAATTGAATTTTGCGTTGAGTAACTTTCTCTGAAATAAAAGACATTTTTGTTTGCATTGTGCTCGACTATTCAAAAGTATAATTTCTAGACAACTACTTGAATGCTTCGCAGAATGCAGTTTTTAAAAGGAAACCAATTGATGCATAATAGCTGTAAACACGAACCTTGGGCAACAATAGTTGCACAGAATTTTGCTAATTGGAGAAAAGCTGTTTCTGTCATTCTGTCCAATTAACAATTGTCAGGCGGCATTGACAAATTGTTAGCAGCCAACACTGAGAGAAATTAGATCAACCAAATTCGATAATATTCGATAATACATCTATATATAGTTCTAATAATATCGAACATATCAAATATCTGTTCCAGATTTCTTTTACGGCAAAATATTGCGAAAGTCATTTTCTACTAAATGTTCACATTTTCGCGATTTTTTAAGATTTTGAGGATTGAATTAACTTTCATTTGATTCAATTCACAAAAAGAACAGCTATAAGGAAAGTTTACAATTTCAGTTACGCAATATTTTGTTGAAAGTGATATAAATGTCTCCATTTGTTATGTTGAAAAGATACCTAGTGAAGCTCAGAACATCTTTAAAATTCATAATTGATATGAACCGAGTGTGAATTGAAATCAAATTTCTCGAAATTTGAATGAAAAAGTAACTTAACTTTTTAAATAATTGATAATTAAATTTTTTTTAAATTTAAAGTTTATTTAAACGCTCTTAAATGATTTGATTTCATAAAAAATAAACCCGCATGGGTATTACTTTAAAAAAGAACAAGACTGATTTTTCAACAAATTCTTTCGATTTTAATCGAAACTACTTTTGAATTGTTGAATTTGCTCAACAAATATTTTCAAATAAATCTGATTATTTCTTTCTCAGTGCAGCCGACAAATGGTCACAGTTGCAGTCGCTGGGATAGGGGATTAGCATATGGGGCGGGGGCGGGGGCGAGTGCTGGGCGCTTTCACTAGTATGGGGCATATTGTAATGAGCTGCATGTAAATTTTAATTAATGCTCGCCAAATAAACAGCAGACATGGCCGGGCACACGTTGGCTGCTGCATTGGCAATTAGAGTTAGTCTAGATAAGCCGCCATTCCAGACTCTGTACCCTCCAAGCACCGCTGTTGCTTCAGCCAAACGTAGCCAGCTTCAACACGGAACAGCGAGCAGGGCAAACGGAAGCGGAAGTGCAACAAAAACCAAACCAGCAGTCCAGCAAAAGCAAAAAAAAAGAAGCGACAAGCAAAACAGAGAGCAAAAGAATAGATAAACAGACAAATGTTGGGTGGCAGTTGCAGGGCAAAGGGATGAACGGGGTTGACATGGCTGATGGGGTTGTTGGGGCTGTTGGGGTTGCCAGGGCTTAGCTAGATCCACACACACAGCCAAAAAAAACAACGAATACAAAAATTGAATGCAGTTGGATTTGGTCAGCGCAGCGCTGCAAAGTATGCAACATTTTTTTGTACTCTCTCATCACATTTTTGTATTCGTTTTGATTTTTGCTTTCTTTGTATTGCTGCGCCCATCTGGACGAGCTTGAACATCATTATCATCATCATCATCTACACGCAGAGCAGCTTCATCATGTGCATTATTATTAGCATTATCATTGCAGCACAGCCACAGCTGGCTAAGCTGCTTTGCCCGTTTCTTACAGTGTTACAAAATGTTTTCGCACACAACACAAGTTGAAAACTAGTGCAGAGGTTTGAGCGTTCAACATTGCTCAAAGCTTGATTAATTGTTTTAAATCAATTAAGAGTCAAGCGAGCCATAATAAACAACTTTCAAAGTATTTGAGAGAAAGAGAGAACTAAAAGCTCAAATTTGAAGCTCTTTACCACACAAACAGTTAACAGTCTAAGTAAACAACTTTTGAAGTCACTTAAAAAGCTTCTTTAAAAAACTAAGCTTAAAGCTTATTTAACAATTGTAGCGATTTAGGCAATCAGACCAAGTAAGCAACTTAAAAAGCATTTCAAATCTTACTATGTCGAATTGCTTTATTCTGAGTTCAAGCTTAAAGCACAATTCTAATCTTAGCTGTCACATTTCAGTCACCTTTAATGTAAGCTACTTTGAAAGCTTCTTTAACAAAACATATGTTTTAACTTAAAGCACTTTCTGACACCATTCATTCGCCATATTTTGCCTAGTATTACATTCAAAATAGTAAATTCTAATTAAACAGCTTTGAAAGCACTTGAAAGCTTAAAGCTCAATACACTGAAATAGCGACTACTTTCAGTTAAAAGCTTCTAGTTAAAATTACCAACTATGCTCAAACTAATCATAAATACTGCATTTTATTTTGCTCAGTGTACTTTTTTACTACCACAATACATTAATCTTATATATTTTCAAATATAGTTATCTGCTTAAGCTAAAACTTTAATACTGAACAAGTTTTGAATGAAATTTGTTTGCTTAGAAAAATACAGGGGTCTTAAGAACAGGGGTGTGACGCTGAAGGCAGCTGGATCCCACGGCGTTGCCACTTAGCAAGGGGCAGGCGTTTCTTGTGTGGCTGCTGCATATGCAACTCATATGGAAATTTATGCAAAAATGCGGACAAATAAGGTAAAGGGGCAAAAGGCAAAAGTGGCAGAGGTGAATGGATGCCACTGTGGTTGCACTTATTACTTTTTGTTGCTGTTGTTGTTGTTGTTGTTGTTGTTGTTGTTGTTGTTGTTGTGGTTGTGGTTCTTGTTGTTGCTTTGGTTCTTGATGGTTCCAATTGTTGTTGCTGCTCCTGCCGCCTGGCTAGGCATGCCAATTACAACAATTGCAAAAGGCTTTGCAAAAATTGCAGCAGCTTATAAAATGTACATACAATTTCTCGAAAGATTTTAAGACCTGTTCTGCAGTTTGCTTTTAAGTTTAATCCATTTAAAGATCGTTACACTTAGAGAAAATGACCTTGCTAATTGTAGAATCATCAAAAAGTATGCAACTCATTTCATTTTTCGAAAATTCTCAATTATTCAAATGTGAACTCAAACTTTAATTCGAAGCCACAACATTGTACAATTGTAGTTCCGTTTAACATTCATTTCATTTAATTATGAACAATGCTACAAAGTTTGCTTAACAAACTTCTGTGTTTTCAGAATTCTATGAAAATCAGAATAATGCCATATTAATCATAAATAATTAATTATTCAAACTAAAGCTCCAACTTTATTTCTAATCCAATTCAAAATAGTTGTGCATTACAAAAACACACAGAATAATAACTAAAGTTAAGCGGAAATATAATTTAGCTGTCAATTATGCAAGTGTACGTTCCAAGCTTAATACAAATGGATTTCAAAACATTTCTTTTTCGTTTTGTATTAATTTCACAAAACATTTGTAAATGCTGTATTGAAAAGTCAAAGACAATGGAATATAAAAGCCTTTGTTTACTAGTCGGCTGATTGATGCTAAAATATAATTCAGCAAAATATTAACTTTACTATGTTCAACTTATTCAGAAAATGTATTATTTTTTCAAATATTTGTGAAATATCTCAAGCACAAAAAGCATAGCATACTTTTTAGAGCAGCGCAGAAATGAAAATATTTTTACATTTTGCTAAATGGTTTACAAAGTAAAATATTTTTTTAGAATAGATAGATTATACATGCTCATAGTTTAAACAAAAACTTAGTTCAACTATTCTTAAAGTTTCAAATTTCAATTCAAATATTTTGTATTCACTTTCTCAATGAAATTGATGCGAAAACATAGTTCAAAACACAATTGACAAAACACTTTGTGAAAAGACAATAATTGTAAGCATTGTAATCGCATTAAGCTTGTGATGTACATAGGCCTGCACATTACAAAACCTGTGCAACATATTATCTGGCATTGCCACAACCCACAACCCTCAGCCCTTAACCCTTTCCTCCTCCCTTAAGGCCAGCTAGCAACCTGCTGAATGGCATAGCGAGAAGTTCAATTAATGCACAGGTTTCGATAGCCATAACGAGTGCTTACAGAGAATGGACAGCTTTAATCCTGTGGCATAAGTCACACCATACAACACACAACATGCAACATGCAACATGAAACATGAGTGGCATCATTTGCCACACATGCCACAGTCAACATTCGACACGCATTTGTGTTAAGCCCCACAGATCTGTAATCCGGATTTCATTACAATTTTAACATTGCAGTTGCACATTGCACTGCACTTTTTGACAGTCGCTGCCATGCGGCATGTGGCATGTGGCATGTGGCATGTGGCATGGCAACGAGGCAACGAGACTTCAACTGTGGCAATTGCCAATGGCAGCTTAACCCTGCCCTCTATAAACAGTTAAACAATAAGCCATCTGTTGTGGCTTCCCCCACTCGGCTATCTGAAGTTGCCTCTTTCCTTTTTCTGCCGGTTATGCTTTATCCCTTTGCTGTGCATCCGCTTTGGATTTGGATTTGGCTATTAACATTTTATGGCTTGTTTCTTGTTTCTGTTTTCTTGCTCCTTGTTGCTTTGTTGTTTCTTGCTCAGTTTATCCAGACTGAGTTCAACGCGCATTGATTAAATTCAATTAAAACTCAATTCACAAAAAAAAAAAAATATTTGTATGTATATCACATCCTCATTAATGATATGAACTCACATATTTTTAATCAAAGTGTTTAAGTTTTTCTAATGAAACGCACTTTTGTGTCATTTTCTTAAGCGTTTTGTCAAACGAAAACCCCCTAAGAATTTCCTCAACCCATTTAGTGGTAAAAATATTGTATAGTTGTTTTGTTGCATTCAACAATAATATATATAAATATTTGCGCGTGTATTAGCAATGCGGGCACGTGGCCACACGTTGTTGCACAAATCAATTGTTGCAAGTTCTATGAAATTGCTTGCTTTCGCGTGCCTTGTTGCTTTTAAGAGGTTTCCTAGGCAGTTCGAGGAACCAAACAAAGTCTACTTGCTTTGCTTTTGACTCACTCTCTCTCTCTCTCTCTCTGTCTCTTTCATTGCTGCATTTGGTTATTTGCAATTGACTTGAATTGATTTATTGTATCCCTTTGAAGGAACAGAATCTACCTTAACCCCTTTCGAGTATGTTATACAACTTATGCTTTTCTTTCCTTTCTTTTGCTAAACAATCACAAACTCAGTTCTTTTCTATTCCTTGCTACTCTCTGCTTCTTAGATCGCCTTTGTCAAGTTTGTCAAACTCTAGTTGAATGCATATTATGTGACCATTGACAAGCAGCTGATTGAGACATGTCAATGGACATTATGCAACATCGAAGAACTTTTCGATTCAATGCAGGCAAATAAGTACAACAATGTTCCTATAAAGCTGAGATGAGAAATACTGTGACTCTGACTGTGACTGTGACTGTGACTGTAACTGTAACTGTAACTGTAACTGTAACTGTAACTGTAACTGTAACTGTAACTGTAACTGTAACTGTAACTGTAACTGTAACTGTAACTGTAACTGTAACTGTAACTGTAACTGTAACTGTAACTGTAACTGTAACTGTAACTGTAACTGTAACTGTAACTGTAACTGTAACTGTAACTGTAACTGTAACTGTAACTGTAACTGTAACTGTAACTGTAACTGTAACTGTAACTGTAACTGTAACTGTAACTGTAACTGTAACTGTAACTGTAACTGTAACTGTAACTGTAACTGTAACTGTAACTGTAACTGTAACTGTAACTGTAACTGTAACTGTAACTGTAACTGTAACTGTAACTGTAACTGTAACTGTAACTGTAACTGTAACTGTAACTGTAACTGTAACTGTAACTGTAACTGTAACTGTAACTGTAACTGTAACTGTAACTGTAACTGTAACTGTAACTGTAACTGTAACTGTAACTGTAACTGTAACTGTAACTGTAACTGTAACTGTAACTGTAACTGTAACTGTAACTGTAACTGTAACTGTAACTGTAACTGTAACTGTAACTGTAACTGTAACTGTAACTGTAACTGTAACTGTAACTGTAACTGTAACTGTAACTGTAACTGTAACTGTAACTGTAACTGTAACTGTAACTGTAACTGTAACTGTAACTGTAACTGTAACTGTAACTGTAACTGTAACTGTAACTGTAACTGTAACTGTAACTGTAACTGTAACTGTAACTGTAACTGTAACTGTAACTGTAACTGTAACTGTAACTGTAACTGACTTTCAAATTGTAGAGAACATAGTGAACTGTAGAACTGTTCAAATTGGCATTTCCCTAAGTTCAATGACTCGTTACCCGAATATACCCGTGACTACATTTGAATAGGCTCAACTCTAGCAAAGAAAAATGATAATATTTCACTTTAAGTGTCATTTAATTTGAATACAAACATAAAAGAACAAAATTATAACTAATTAAGTAGTATTCGAGAAAACATATATTGTATAAGCAGTTAAAATACAAAACGCATCTTCCGATGCTCGTTTCACTTGATCAATTATGTCTAATTATTTTGTACAAGGAGCTAAAGGACCTGAGTACTGAACATTTGTCGAATGCTCTCGGTTTCAGTTCTTGTCATTCGAAACGGCAACCAAAATCAGCGAATAATAATGATGACCAAATCAGTCAAAGGGAAACCCTACCCCACCTCCCTCAACAAAAAACACCCCAATTTGAAAAACAGCAACAAATAAGCAGCCAAAAACAGAGACTGGGTCCAAACGAGCGTTACGAAATTATTTTGGCAGTTTGCCCGTTGTCAAGGTCTGGGTCTGTGCCTGCTTGTCCTGCTCGGTTGTAGGGTGCTGGCAAGAGGCACGTTGCATGCAACGAACGGTGGAACCCAACGTTGCTACTGCCAGACAGATAGCAGTCAATAGCAGTCAGCCTTTGAGTTGGCCAAAAGGGATGGCTGCGAGTATGGGCATATTTTGTGCTTCCAGTTAAATTTGTTCTTTTCTTTTTGTACATGCCGCTTGATACCCTGTTTCCATTTAAGTTATCTTCAAGTATAGTTCCGTTCTTTGGAAATGTTGGTCAAAATAAATTAAACATAATTCAATTAGCAATGATAAAAAAAAAAAACATATGTAAAATGAATTTGAAATTGATTAACAAAATAACTGAAATGATTTTATATCCTAATTTCAATATTTTAGAAATCTTACGATATTATGTTTTATGTATATTGCTATTGAAGAGTATAGGCAAAATATTGTGTAGTATCCACATTTCCAAAAACTTTTCATTCCGAATCATTTCCGATTTTGCATAACTATTTTCGAATAAAATAGTAACATTTCAAGCTTTTTAAAGCTAAGTTCGAATACTTTTCAATCAACCGAACTTCGAACGATATTCGGAATTTAGAACAGCAAATAATTAAAATTTCAAATGTTTCGAAAGTCATCGAAAATGGAAAATGCAAAACTTGGAATTCATTATATATATATATATAAATAGTTTCAGAAAGCGCATTTCAAAATAAACCAACAAGCTAAAATTATTCTTAAAAAAAAAATACAGGGTATTTTAAAGTCAATACGTACTTGTATTTGCTTGAGGTTATATTCGTGTGCGCTATGTTTTTGTATCAATGTCAACTGTATTGATATTGCTATTGATTTATTAAGTGTCAATCTGACAAATTACACAACGGCAACATCATCAGCAATGCAACAGTTACATAGACCACCGAGAATAAGAGTAAAAGAGATAGAAAGCGAAAGTGTGGGGGTGGGGGGGGTGAGGATAGTAAGGACAATAAAAAAGATGACAAGCTGTCAAAAACGGTTTTTAGGCCTTGTGAACACTGAATTATGTACATGAATTTCAAGAGCATGTGTATGTGGCGCCATCTATTGGCTAAATTGCTATGCATACACTTTAGTGCCAATGTCAACGACAGAGGGCGCTGCCAATTGGATCATGATCTTTTCGTTAGCCCAAAGTTATTGTAATTATTCTACTTGTCGTGGGTATAAACAATAATAAAGTCTTTTTTTGCTTTCCAGTTATACTTTTTATAGAGGAGGTTTCTCAACTTCGAATTCAACGTTTAACAGAACGATAAAGTCGTGATAAAGCCTTTCGGTTTTCTCGTGCTGTTTTTATCAGACTGACAGATTATTTTCATGGTCTCGTCACACTTGGAAAAAACTACATCTCATTTTCCATTCCTACACAAAACTACGCAAATAACTTTCAGTTAGAATATCCTTAAAAATCTTAACCGAAGCATTGAGAAACAGACTCAAATCATTATATCCATAAGCTGTCATAGCTAAGCACTTGTAGTATAAAGAAGCTATTTTGATTTCTCCTTAAATCACAAAATAAAAAAATAAAAACAAATAACATACTAACTGGTATTCTTACTTTTGTTTAATTCACTTTTCTTTGCCATTTTTGCGCTTTGTTATTCAAGACTATACTCGAGACAAAAATAATTCACCGCAATTGCTGGAAAACTGGAAAATTACAAGTAGAGTACAACAAAATTTCAATGGCAACTTGTTTAGTACTTATGTTATATAAGGAGAGCAGCTGCTCAGCCAGGCGGCAAATGTCCTGCGGCGACGAAAAAATATTCTCCTACACTCGCTACCAATATAACATTCCATCCAACTCCACCTAACCCCAACCCCTCTTCAACCGTTCATGTGTTTCAGCCAGGTACTAACAAAATCTTCAACACAGAAACTGCCCTAAGATTTCGTAAGTAGCTGATGTAACTGTAACTGTGACTGTGACTGTTAGTGTAACGGTTACTGCTGTTTTATTTCTAATTGAAATGCGGTTTCATTTTGCGCCCTGTGAAAAAGTAATTTAAATACTCTAGTCGTTGCTGCACACCCTGCAAAATTATCGATAATAATTATGAAGACAACATATCAAACCAGGTCGATATTTTTCACAAATCAATCGATAATATCGATAAAAAAAAAAAATATCGATTAATACCTATGCATAATGTATGGTAGTCATTGTCTCCTGAACAATGACTGACTTTTAAACATTGACAGTGA
Organism: Hirtodrosophila cameraria; assembly: GCA_949708635.1. NCBI lineage: Eukaryota > Metazoa > Arthropoda > Insecta > Diptera > Drosophilidae > Hirtodrosophila > Hirtodrosophila cameraria. The sequence goes on along the minus strand of OX453090.1, from coordinate 3,453,315 downwards.
TACGATTTTGTTGACTGGGAATCGAACCCGGGGTTTTGTATAGATCAATAGATTACCGCTAGCTCTTTCATTTTTGTTGGAACAAACATGCTACTCAGTAATTGCATTGTGTTAGCATACCCTTTTGAAAAAGATTTTATAACAACAGGGTGCCAGGAGCTGAACTTTGATTTGGTCAGATGTTGAATACAGCTGCAGTGTACTCGCCCTAAGGACATGTGCATTCTCTCTGTGCTACTAGGTCCCTGTGTCTACCACATCCTACCACCGCCTGCTACTGCTCCTACAGCTCCTCGTATCCTGTACCTTGTCCTTCGGAAATTGCACAATTTTGAGCTCAGGCATAGAACTGCTGCATTTGCCATTCTAGGTGTTGCATATTGCGGTTGAGTTGTCACTTGAAATTTAGAATTGAATTGCTGTTTTAACTGAATTATTACAGTTGCTTCACCTGGCCATGGTAACCAGGAAAGGAATTTAATAAAAACGTAGTCTATTCAATGATAAAGAAAAAAAAACAGCTTGTTAATTAGATGCACTTTGACTTGACACAAAATAGTTGGAGTTCAAAGCTATTGTTCCTGGAATTGTTTGTTTCTCTTATTTGTGTAGCTAACTAGATTCAGAAAATGTCTTGTAACCAGAAAAGCGTAAAATTACAATTTTTCTATTTGTAAACATGCTGTATAACAACAAGCTTAGCGTGTGCCTTACACAAAAAAAAACTGTTTCACTGCAAAGATTCTTTCTTGGAATTATTTGCAGCTCTTTTAATATGTTGTAAGCAGAAAGGCATAAAATTAGAAATAGTTTCTATTCGATGCAAGCAACATTTATTACAAGTATTGTAATATAAGTATAGTTTTACGCCAACTTCATATGCCAGCCTGTTTTGAAATCTACTTTTACTTCAATTCCATAAAACAAAAGTATGAAACACATTTAGGATTGTCAAAAATTTAGAAGAGGACTCTTCGATTCCATATACTATGTAATTGTAAGCATGTTTTTTAAATTGAAGTTCAATCAGTTCAGTTTTGTATCAAATAATAATTCTAATAACAATTTTTAAATTTAAACTTATTTTGGAAAACTTTTGTGCACTCGAAAGTTAGATGTTCCTTCTGCTAGTTGCTTTTAAACAATTTAAACACATGCAAGTAACATTTCCTTTTAGTTAGACAAGATATTTATGAAAGTTTGTTATCATCTTTAAGTAACCAGCTAGCTGCTCAACTATTTATTTGGCTAGCAACTGGCTTTACTATCTTTATACATCATCAACTTGGCCTGCTCTACATTGTTAACCCTTAGGCAGACTGTTGCACTACATTTTGCAGCACAGGACCCCCCATCGCCTCTATTGTCAAATCGCGCGAAAGTTTTATAAGGTCGCTTAGGCCCCAAAGCAACTACAAACCCACAAAAAGCAGAACAGAGCAGAGCCCATACCGAAATTCAAATCCAAACCCCATTTAGCTCCGTCTCTCTCTCTTTCTTTATGTTTCTCTTTGCATCTCTCTCTCTCTCTCTCTCTTTCTCTCTCTCTCTCATCCTCAACGAAATGGCCTTTTTAATGAGCTGACTATCTCAACCAATTTGGCTGACTATCGCTTAACATTCAGCTGAAAATGATGAACAAAATAAAGAATATTTCTTATAATTATGCACCAAATGAGTTCCCCACACCCCACACCCCACACCCCCTACCCCTACCCCAACCACTCCCCCCACTGACTTTTAGCCCCATTTAATACTTGCATTTAGCCTTGATAATTGGGTTAGCAATATCCTCAATGTGCTTCAATTTCGTTTTAATAATACAATTCTCAGTATTTCGGTTTGCATAAGAAAAATGCATAAAATAATGATGCATTATTTAATCATTAAGATCCTATTTCTAATTCTGTTGCAGCTTTAACAAAATGCTAAACTCTTTAAGCCCCATTTAATATTTGCATACAGCCATGAAAATTGTGTTAATATCATAAACAATTCATTTATATCATCAATAGTTGTTTGAATTTCATTCGGAAATCTCTAGAGATTTGGTTTCGGTTGGTTTTGCAAGGCCATAGGGTTGCCAGCTTGCGCAAATAATTATGTTTTATATTTTTTCTCACTTTTATTATACATTTTGATGAACTTATTTATTAATTTCATTTTTAATTCAATTTCCAATGAGTTAATTTATATTTCCAATTGTTCTTTTAAACATCTATTATATTATACTCTTAAACTTTCAAGAAAGTGGGCAAGCCCATGTCTTTTAGCTGAAAACAAGTTGGCATGCTTTATTTTTGCTTGTCAAATTGTCAGACAGAAAACTCAATAAATCAAAGTAGGCCTGAATATAATTGTAAAAGAATACAGAACATTTGTAATATTCAACTCTTTCAACTTAATACATTGCTCAAATTTCTTCAAATTCAACTTTTTATATTTTATATGTTTTTAAATATTTATAACTTAATTTGAGCACTGGAAATGTCTGACTCACGTAAAGACAGCAAAAATGCAGACCAAGAAATTCAATCTATATTGAAACTATCAGATGCGGAGGCAATTCTTGATTTAAAAAACATATGCCAGGACTTGCAACTCATTAAGGATCAACGTGCAAATTTGGAAAAGGAGCTGGCCAATGAAATATCTGATAATCAAGAGGCAAAAACAATAACCAAAGATGACCATGTTCCTCTTCAGCAGGATCAAGAAAATCGAACTTTATCTACGACAACATCAAGTCAGGAGATGCTTGACATATGTCTGGAAGAGTATTATAACTTGGATGCAGAGGTTCCTGAAGAAACGCTTCTTGTTCAAGAGGAGTGTAAATTAATCAAAGCACAGAATGAACGTACTCAAGAGAATCAAGAAAACTTGGGCTTGGCTATAACTACATCATGTCAAGAGCTGCGAGAGCTACTTCAAATGCTAAGAGAGACTTTCAAGTTGGACAAAGTGGGAGCTCATAGCCTGGACGGAGAGGTACCTTCTGGCAATCAACAGAAGGAAACCATTACTAAAAAACAGAGTATACGTATTCAAAAGGAACCCGAGCATTTTTTAACTACGACTGCATTACGTCTGGAAATGCTTGATACATTTCTGGAAGAGTATCATAACATGGACGGAGAACGATCTGTTGATCTAGAGGAGGAGTCAATTAGCACAGAACAAAAAGTACGTATTCCACGAAACCAAAAGTTTTTATTCTCATTTATGACTTAATCATTTCAGGAACTGCTTAAACTATTTCAAGTATCTGAAGAGTTGGACGGAAAGTTAGTTGATAAAACATCTTTTAATTCAGAGAAGAAATCCATTGTCGAAGAACAGAATGGATCTACACAACAGGACCAAAAGATGCCCTGCTCCTCAATCACTACATCGCGTCAATGTAGCTTGGAAAAAGAGAATGAACATGTTAAGAACGATCATCAGGACCCAAAAACTGCGAGCTTCTCCTTAACTACATCATGTCCGGATCGACTTGAACCATTTGAAGTAGTGAAAGAGCCTGACAACTTGGAAAAAGAGGTGGTTCAAGAAACTTCTCTTGATCAAGGTGATGATACATTAACCAGAGGACAGTACATTCCAATCGATAACGTTCAAGTGAACCAAGAATCTTCTACATCTGTGTCAATATCATGTGTTGAACTTAACCAATTATTTCGAACATTGCAAGTTGAGTGCCATCCAACTTCTGCAACAGTGTCATTGTCATCTCGTGAACTAAATGAACTGCGTTCATCAGTAAACCAGCTTGCTCACATTTTACAAACTTTTTTCAAGCCTTGTGAAACATCAGAATCTCAAGCAGTAAACGATGTAGTTCGAGCTGTGGAAAAATTTAGTGAAAAAACGGAAGAATATTTTGATAATCAATCATTTGAGTCCCCTCCGGAACTTAACAAACTGCGTTCTTTTGTAAAGGATCCTGCTTCTGTATCAAATCGTGACATATCAGACACTCAATCTAAGCAACTTCCAAGTCGGGAAATTCAATCTATGGAAGATGCTGTTTCTATATCATCCTTGGAACCAAGTGAAAAGTCAGAAGAGTATTCTGAGCACAGTCCATGCCTGGAACGTCAATCTATGGAAGATGCTGTTTCTATATCATCCTTGGAATCAAGTGAAAAATCAGAAAAGTATTCTGGATACATTCCACGCCTGGAAATTCTATCTATGGAAGACGGTGTTTCTATACCATCCTTGGAACCAAGTGAAAAATCAGAAAAGTATTCTGAGCACAGTCCACGCCTGGAACGCGAATCTATGGAACATGCTGTTTCTATATCATCCTTGGAATCAAGTGAAAAATCAGAAAAGTATTCTGGATACATTCCACGCCTGGAAATTCTATCTATGGAAGACGGTGTTTCTATACCATCCTTGGAACCAAGTGATATAGCAGAAAAGAATTCTGAGCACAGTCCACGCCTGGAAATTCAATCCATGGAAGATGGTATTTCTATATCATCCTTGGAAACAAGTGATATAGCAGAACACCTGCAACGTCAATCTATGGAAGATGGTGTTTCTATATCATCCTTGGAACCAAGTGAAAAGCCAGAAGAGTATTCTGAGCACAGTCCATGCCTGGAACGTCAATCTATGGAAGATGCTGTTTCTATATCATCCTTGGAATCAAGTGAAAAATCAGAAAAGTATTCTGGATACATTCCACGCCTGGAAATTCTATCTATGGAAGACGGTGTTTCTATACCATCCTTGGAACCAAGTGATATAGCAGAAAAGAATTCTGAGCACAGTCCACGCCTGGAAATTCAATCCATGGAAGATGGTGTTTCTATATCATCCTTGGAAACAAGTGATATAGCAGAAAAGAATTCTGAGCACAGTCCACGCCTGGAAATTCAATCCATGGAAGATGGTGTTTCTATATCATCCTTGGAAACAAGTGATATAGCAGAACAATCTATAGAAGATGCTGTTTCTACATCATCCTTGGAACCAAGTAACATAACAGAATCGTATTCTGAGCGCCGACAGCGCGTGGAAATAAAGAAAATACTTCAGTTTATGAAGGACTCTGTTTCTATTTCATCTCAGGATTCTTCAGAAACTCATTTTGAGCAACATAATCGCCTGGATCTGACTGAAATTCTTCAGTTCATGAAGGATTCTGTTTCGATGTCATCTCGGGAATCAAGTGATTCTAATAAAAGACGTTCCGATCTGGAACTAAGCGAAGTTCAATCTATGAAAAGCCTTGTTTCTACTTCATCTCGGGACTCAAGTGACTTACAAGAAACGCAATCTTTGGAAGACACTGGTGAGTTAACGGAAAGTACCATTCAGCCTAGTCAAACAGAGACTATATCATTGTCAAAGTTTTGTGAAGAGTTGAAAACATCTTATTCGTCATCTGAGTTTATAATTGAAGCAAACGAAATTGTTCAATCAACGCAAGAAGAAAGATCGGGCATACATTTTGAACCAAGGCGGAATACTCAACCATCCCGGAATCCGAAACTGAATGTTGAGACGCGTTTTTGCTCATCTTTACCTCGAAAACTTACAAGACCTCAAACAGATGACACTTTGCCAAACTTTGGATTGGCACATTGGGTGCCCCCCAAGCCTAACTTAAACAAATCAACTGAGTATAGAAAGAAGGAACTTGGCATCAAAGAAGGCAGGACCTTTGGCAACTTGCGCTTCGAACTGCTTCGCCTATGCAAAGAAATTGTTAACCCATATGGCATACCAATGTATGACTTTACTGAATCCTGGAAAAGTGGTCATGCTTTTTGCGCGCTCATACATGCGCACCATCCTGAACTTATTGATGTAAAGTACTTCAGATGCAAAAGTTCTATACATACTTTGAAATATATCGAAGGCGTAGTCAAGTCGCTGGGAGTTCCATTTGAGGGAAGTTTAGTTCAACTGCTTCATCGCAGGCGTATTAACTATGTGGAAATTGTTGAGTTTGTGAATATGCTGTATAATCATTTGGATCCTTATTTAAAACTTAAAGTGGCGAGTGAAGACAAACTTGTTTATAGTTTATAAATTATATTTTTTAAATTTTGATTAAATTTCTCATTGGAAAAGTTACAAAAAAACAAATCAAATAGATTCTAACTGATATTTAAAACAATACCATTCGATCATTTTTCTACTCCAAATGCATTGCTTAGTTAATATATTAACTTTTATATTCAAAATTCTATTCATTAAGTTAAGTAAATAACTCATCTATTAAGTGTTACGCATACGACATGTTGTACTGGTGAAGTGTTGCTTACTTTGCGGCTGTCTGGTGACCACAACCACGAAAATGAGCTCAATACAAACTTGATTGTCAGTTAAGCTTGGCTCTGTTTGAGTGTGTGTGTGTGTGTGTGTGTGTGTGCGTGTGTGTGTGTGTGTGTGTGTGTGTGTGTGTTGATGAGCCGAGCCAATTTGTCAAGCAGCGTGAGTATCTTTTATGCACATATTTAACCCTGCCAAGTATGCACAAGCATGCTTGCGCAAACATGCTGTCTCAACGAAAACAACAATAATAAATAAACAAACACAGCCGGAAACCCGAATGCTGCTTAAATTGACAAGTTATCGACTAAAAAAACACCCTGTACCCTGTTGAGTTCTTGAATCAGCGAATTTTGATACTTTGGCAAGCAAATATTTATTATAAGTTTTATATATCTGATTTCAAAAGTTGTCATCAAATCTTGAATCTTAACCCTTTGGATTCAAAACTTAATTCATATATACATATATATACAATATCGATTTTTATGTAATTTCAACATGTAAAAACCTTGCTTTAAGTTCAGAAAAGTGATTTTGGTTTAAAAGAAAAAAACAAAAAAACAAAACAATGTTTTTAAGCCAATTGTTCCTATGTTTTAGTTGTCCAATTCTGACAAAAAGCAGCAAGATAGTTTTTAAACTGAGAGACTAGTTTGCATTTAAACAGACGAACAGACAAACAGACAGACAGACAGACAGACAGACGGACAGACATAGCTTGTTCGACTCGGCTGTTAAGGCTGATCAATAATATACATACTTTTTAGGGTCAGAAAGTTATGCTTAAAGGGTAGTTAAACTTGAGAGAACAATTTTGTATCTAACTGAACTTTATCAAAGGGAAAAACTTAGACGTAACATAGAGAAAGCTGCCCATAGAACACCAAAAAGCATATTTGATACAAAAAGAATGAAAACTTTTACCTAAATTATGTAAATACAAAAGCTACTAACTGTGAAAACCTTAACTGTCAGAAATATACTTATATATGTTTTATTATAGCTATACTTAAGTAAGTACTAAAGTTGTTTGCAGACTTCTTTCGAGTTACGTGCTACCTGCAATATAGTACTTTTATGCTCAACTTTCACTTTATGGTTTTGCAATGTGTCCTTGAGCCTGAACAGGATATTTTAATGCTTCTTCTTGTTGTTGTTGTTGTTGTTGTTGTTGCTGTTGCCACTGCTGCTGCTATACCAAAAATGCCTTTGAGTGCATTTTATATAATTTCATAAGAATTTAAATTTTGCAAGTTGTCGCAACGTATGTTACTTTCATAACCAATTCCCCGGTCCCCTCCCCCAACCCAACACACACCTCATTGCTTCGTAGACACCCAGGACAGCCACTACATGCTATTCGTTATCCTGCTTAAATGTGCACAGCATTTACTATGTTAGCCAAAAGACTTAACGTGGCCCAGTTGCATTTCCCCAAAGCTCTGGAATTTTTCTTGACTTACTTAACATTTTTGAAAATCCAACTCAAATGCCATTAGTTATTAAGTAGGATGACATTATTTGCGGAAATGCTGTACAAATATTGACAGTGCTATCAATCGAAAAACAGAGTCTAAAATTTGCTCAAACAAATCGCCTTTTTCATTATCGATTAATCAAGCAATAATCGAATTAGTTTTTGATTCATTTCGATTTTCTAAAATTGATTTTATTTTACAGCTCTATGCTCTCAGCGCACACAAACTGCTTATCAATTAGTAAATCCTTTCCCAGAACACAAATGTAGGGCCAAGTTAGCGCTAAAAGCCAAACATACAACTGATTTCTCTCTGTGTATGTGTGTATCTTTACCTCAGCCAAATCAACAGAGAGTAATCTGAGCAAAGTCTCTGTCAAGCTGTGCACTCAGCGATACTGTACACCTGCCAGGTGTAAAGGATATAAAGCACGTAAAGGATGTATAGGGTGTGGCCAAAAGCAAGTTAAAGCCAACAGCGACTTCTGCCGCTGCCGCTGCTGCTGCTGCTGCTGCTGCTGCTACGATTTGGGTCAGTAAGCAACGACGGCAGCAATCAACTCAAGATTTAAGCAATTGAGCTCTGATGTTCCCTTAACACACAATTATAATTTTAAAATATGTAGCTCATTTATTTATGAATTCTGTGTCTGACATCGGTTTGCGGTTAATGAACCTCGTTTTAGATTTAGATTCAATCCAAAGTAGAGCTGGAATTGGCATAGAAATTCATTACCAAATTCCGTCCGTTCTGGAAATCTCTGTATTTTTTTCTCACGATCTCCAACTTGCATTCCATTCACAATGCAAAACTGCTAAGTGTTCAACCGATTTTTTAAAAAAAAATTTTCCGATCCCGAAGTAGCTCTCGGAACCCATAAGATAACGTGAGATTCCCGTCCCGATCCCATATCTAATACAAAGCATGAAAATACTTTTCAGAGTTTTTCAAGTTTTTTCAAATAAATTGTATTCTATTTATTTCTTAAAATTTACATTTTTAACGCTCTCAAAAGTTTTTTTACTCCCTGTTCCCATTAAAAATGGGAAAAAAGGAGTTATAAAGTACTGCAAATGTGTGTAACAGACAGAAGGAGGCATTTCCGACTATATAAACTATATATATTCTTGATCAGGATCAACAGCCGAGACGAACTAGCCATGTCCGTCTGTCTGTCCGTCTGTCCGTCTGTCTGTCTGTCTGTCTGTCCGTCTGTCCGTATGAACACACAGATCTCGGAAACTATAAGAGTTAGAGACACCAAACTTGGCATGAAGGTTCCTGTATACCATACGCAGATCAAGTTCATTTCAAATTTCGGATGCACCGCAAATCGCAAAAGACTCCCACAGCCACAATTTTAAAGATAAAGCTTTAATTTTTGGTACACATGTATGTTTAATCAATGTCTTTCGGATGTGTAAATTTCAACACGATCGGATAAATAGCACAAAAGTTATGGAAGAACTTATTTCCCCCGTATCAGCAGGCAGCAACAACAGTTTGACAGGCACTGCACAAGTTAAGTGCACTGCTTGCTTGTGTTGCCGCTAAACTGCTTGAAATGCAAGTTGGGAGCAGGGAGTCTCGTAGTCGGGCACACTCGACTAGAGTATTCTTACTTGTTTTTTATGCTTTATGAGACTGTTTTTCTTAAACTAAGAAACCAATTTGAAGTATCTATGAGTAGCTACATAAGTCAAGATTTGATTGAAACAAAAAGATATCATAATTATAATCATAAAAGTAGACTGTTCAATACTTTAAAATAACTTATGCATTTCAGTTTTTATAAGCCACTTTTCATTTATATTTCCACATACTTTTTTTATACCTTTTTTCAATCATATCTAATAACTCTTTTTCCTTTTGGCATTGTTATCTAAGCGGATGTGGAATTGCTTTTGTGACATATTTAGAACTGAGCTTGGCTCTTCGAGGGGTAACTTGGACCCTTTGCCAGGGCCAATCAGAAACAGAATGGGAACCAAAGAACCAAGACCTTGGCTAACCTTGTCAGTATGCAACTGACAAGAACATGTGTACTTAGTACTACCAACATGGCTTATGTCATACATTTGTGTTATTATTGCAACTCTGATTGATAATAATGATTATAATAATGAGTATGATAATTATGATGATAATAAAAATGATATCCGCAGGTGACTTGTCAGTTCACGTTTACATTGTGTAGCTGTCGACTATATCGTGCTATAAATCTGCACATCGAGACTGCATTTCCAAACAGCATTTATTTATAAACAACAATAAACTACGTTAGCTTGTAAAGCAAGCAATGAAAATGACAATAATAAGTTAAAGAAGAGAAGAGAAAAACTGCCAGAGAATGGCTAACAAAGGCTCCTGAAATAAATATACAATTAGAATGCTTGTTTGTGAGTCAACTGCAGTTTTTTAATTAACACTCAACTCTGTATTTATATATATGAATACACAGCTATAGTTGATGAAACTATTGTTTATTGTTTGGCTGCAATGATAGCTTTTAATCTTAATCAATGGATTCTTCTTGTTTAGTTACATATTTTGCCATACAGTATTTAGTCTTTGTGTCTCATGTATTCCATTATAACATGAATGTCATACAAAAAAGTAGAAATTGAAATCAAAAAACTCATCGCCTTAATTGAGTAGATTAAAAACAATGCAAAAATATTTAATTAAAAATAAGATCTTAAAAAAATGTAAGCCTAGGTTGCATTTTCATTACCTGAAAACTGGGATCCTTAAAAAACAACTGAAGAAAGCTTTAGGTAAAAGCACCTGCAAGATAATAATCAAAGCGCACTAACTGAAAGCTTGGACTTCTACAAAAAGACACTTAAAAAGCTTCGAAAGCACATGCAAACTTTAAGCAAGATTAACTAAGCTATAAATACTCACTTGAAAATCTAATTTTAAACTAAAAGTATCATCTTAAGAAGCTTTCATAATACATGAATTATTTGAGCAAGAGTAAATAAACATGCAACATGCAAATATTTTAATCCAAGTTCACTTAATCTAAGTTTAGTTAATCTAATTTCAGGCAATTTAAGTTCAGTTAATCTTTGTTTAATCTATCTAAGTTCACTTTATTCAAGTTCACTTAATCAAAGTTCAAAGTTAATCTAACTTGCAACTTGCATGTGATTTAAAAGCTTTGTAAAGTTGTTCAAGTTTGTTATAAATTAAGCATTAAGTTCATTTATCTTTGTTATATGAAACTTAAAACTTATTAAAAGCTTCATTTTTTTGTAAGAAAAGATTCAAGTTTAAGCTTTTTGTTGACTTATGTTTATGTTAAACGTTTAACTTTCATGAATATTAAAAGCAATTTTATAATTCAGTTGCTTTTAAAGCTTTTTTAATTTTCATGTGCATTTCAAAGCTTTTCTGAACGTTCGAGTTAGCCGACGATTCAGCTTTTAGAAAAAAAAAGAACTGAGATTCAGTGAACTTTGATAAAGTGAACTTGGATTAAGTAAACTTGGATTTAATGAGCTTGGATTAAGTAAACTTGGATTAAGTGAACGAAGATTAAGTGAATGAAGGTTATGTAGATTTAGTGAACTTAGATTAAGTGAACTGAGATTCAGTGAACATTGATAAAGTGAACTTGGATTAAGTAAACTTGGATTAAATGAGCTTGGATTAAGTAAACTTGGATTAAGTGAACGAAGATTAAGTGAATGAAGGTTATGTAGATTTAGTGAACTTAGATTAAGTGAACTGAGATTCAGTGAACTTTGAACTGAACTGAACTGAGATTCAGTGAACTTAAAGAATAAATCTAAAAACATAACTTAACAGCTTTCTTGAAATACTCATCTATTTGTGTAATGCTGTTAATATAGCTACATACATAATGCGAATTGACATAGTATGATTATGCAACTGTTACATATTATTGCAATTATTTATTATACAATATATTTTTTTCTTCCTTTTAGTGATGCCATTCAAGGACAAATAATGTAGTTGCCTGGCAACAAGAACAACAACAACAACAACAACAACATTAGCATCATCTTACAGCATATTCTACAAAAGATAGGAAAGAATATATATTTACGGATTTTTGAAAACGCTGTTCATCAACACGATGCTGGCGCAGTTTCCCTTCAGGAATATGACCATTAATGGCAGGCGGGTGGGTCACAGACCACCCACCACCAGGATGATAACAACAACCACATCAACAACAACAACAACAACAACAAGTGCAACAATCGTTGAGCCAATTTCGAACACGCTTAGCGATTTGCTGAATGTGGCCAATGGCTCTGCTATTGAGGCCATTGAGGCGACTGAGACGTCAACTGACAGCTTGTCCAGTACCGTTAGCAGCGTGAGCAGCGTTATCTGGAACTCAACATTCTCAACCGCTTCGGCGAACAACCTTGAGGATTGCGCGGCGATGTTTGCCAACTTTACGCCACCGCAGCTAGGTGAGTTTCTAATTGAGCAGCAGCAATCGATAGTATCAATAGTTTTGCTATCGATATTTTTCCTTATTATCGAAACTTCTGAAGTAACATGGATAAAGATTAAGTAAATTGTGCTTATGACAATTCGGTGTGCACTGATTGATGTAAGAGTATCGATAAAAATCGATAATTTGCTTCGCGTCACTATCGATATTATTTCTTAGTATCGATTCTCCCGAATCAGCCTATAGATCTTGACACTTTGTCTGCCTATGGTACATATCAAGTTTGGTTGCTCTAGCTTCAAAACTGTGGAAAAAACTGTGTTCATACGGACAGACGGTCATTTCACAAACAGCTCTAAAATAGAAAATAAGTTAGCTACATACAAAAACAATCGAAACTGCATAAGCACTATCGATATTTTAAGCTTTACTGGAAACCAACGCAAGCCCATTTCGTCACACAACAAAAACTATCGAAACTTTTCGCAAGTAGAAAGTAAAAACCTTTCTTCACAACCCCGAAAAAACCACATGGGTATTTCGATAAACATTATAAAATTGAATTGAAACTATCGATACTGTGCAGTAGTCATTTGTCTCTTAAAGTCAAAGTATTTTTTTGTACTTGCAAAATAAAACCAGTTAGCTTATCATCTACCAGAGCTCTACTTTTGGTTCTATATTTTTATTATTAAAGAATTAATATTAAAATTCAAAATTATTAGTTGGACTGGCACTTCGATTTTGAGCTGTTCTTATCAATGTGATTTTGAGTTGTTTAAATCATTATCCGTGAATTCAGTGTCGTTCCGACTTAGCTCCGACTTTGATGTCCTTGGTATTAAGCTATTCAGGCTGAAATCAGATGTGCACTCACAGATCACATTCGGGGGACATGCATCTGCCGAGAACAGATGCGGCTCATCGAAGAACTCTTGTTGACAGACAGGCAGCATTGGCTGTCCTTCGGGCATCCTCCAAGCAGCCAATCTCTCACGGAGCAGTTTTCGGTCCTCGGCCGTCATAATTCCCACATTGCCCACACGTTGGGCTTTGGCACTCACGGCCATCACATAGCGTCCTTGCGATTCGCATTTCAGCGCTATGTTCATTATGATCCTTAGCATATTCAGACTTCTTTCGGCTTATACTTATTATTAATATAAAAAAAAATACAAATTAGAAATAGATTTTTTTTTTTTTGTTGCTGTTGTTTCCTTGTACGAAATTTAGCAATAGTATCAATAATATTTAAAAGCAAAAAGTCGTATGTACAAAAATTTGAATTTAGCTCGACTTTTTATAAAAAAAAATTTTTTATTTTCTAAAGAGCAGCCGAAACGAGCACGGAGAATTACAATTTGTACTGAATTTCACACAAACGTGACGTATTACATCAAATTGACATTATATACATGGCTAGCTTTCAAAAATATATTGCATCGATTCTTATTAGAAATTAGCTAGATATGAAGCTATTTTAGGAAACAGGTTAAACATCGATAGTTTTTATAGTTAAGAAACTAACCTACCAGCATATCGATACAGTCAGCATTTCGATACAATCGATACATCGCTTCATTTTGCATAAAAGACTAACTATATCGATAAGCATATCGATAACTTAACTATAATTAATAAGATCAACTGAATATAAAAGTGCTATTATCGATCGTTTATATGTATCGATACATCAATTAATTTTACACAAAAAAAACATGGACTATTGCTGAGAAAGCAAACTACTAACTACAGTTATGTTAAGCATATCTATAACTAATCGATAATTATATGAAATATAGATATAAAGCTACGATATTTTTGATAGTTCAGAAAAAAACAGTAATTAACTATTTTTAAGTCTATTTATAAGTCTATAAAGAAATAATCGATTGCTTATAGTATACTATACTATCGATAAATTTTACACAAATGTAACATAAAGTCTAGCTGAACATGTAACAATTACTGGGTTAAGAAAATCGATCCGATGAATTCCGATATTTTTGATGGTTGAGAAAAAAAAACTATAATTGAGTATTTTATAGTCTCTAAAGAATAAGATTCAATACAATCGATCAATTTTACACAAATTCAACATAAGCTCTGGCTGAAAATGCACACAAGTAACTGTAATTTGGTAAAGTAAATCGATAACTTATCGATACTTAACTGAAATCAGCTAGATTTAAAGCTACTATAATAGAAGTGTCGAACAATCAAACGGTACGTTATTTTTTGGGAGTTGAGAAAAAAAAACTATCAATGAGTTTTCGTTGCTCTCAAAAGAAATAAACCTTCCTTTTTATCGATAAATCTATAGTTACACAGCACTAGAAAATAGATACGCTTTGTTATGTCTGTCTCTTGTGCCACATGCCCCATGCCACATGCGTTCATTGCTCTCGTTTTTTGTCCAGTTTACATTCATATGTATTTTATAAGAGTCTTGACCCTTTTCCTATTTAATTAGCTACTCTCCGTTTGTTTGTATATCAAATCCGTTGCTTGCACTAAACTCTCTTTCTATTTAACTAACTATCTCTGTTTTATGCAGGCATCTTCTGCAACTGGACTTGGGACTCGCTGCTCTGCTGGCCACCAACCCCAGCCGGCATCCTGGCCCAATTGAATTGTCCTACCGGCCACCATGGCATTGATATTCGCAGTAAGTAAATAATAAATAAAAAAATATATAAATATTTACAGAGTCCGATGAATCCTAGATAACCTTTCAGAGAGATTTCACAGTTCATACGGACTAACATCGGTTGAAAATTATGTTAAAAACAAGTCAGAATGCTCTAGTCGAGTGTGCCCGACTACGAGACTCCCTGCTCCCAACTTGCATTTCAAGCAGTTCAGCGGTAACACAAGTAAGCAGCGTACTCAACTTGCACAGTGCATGTCAAACTGTTGTTTCTGCCTGCTGATACGGGGGAAATAAGTTCTTCCATAACTTTGGTGCTATTTATCCGATCGTGTTGAAATTTACACATCCGAAAGACATTGATTAAACATAAATGTGTACCACAAATTAAAGTTTTATCTTTAAAATTGTGGCTGTGGAAGTCTTATGTGATTTGCGGGGGTACGTTGGGGTGCATCCGAAATTTGAAATGAACTTGATCTGCGTATGGTATACAGGAACGTACATGCCAAGTTTGGTGTCCCTAGCTCTTACAGTCTCCGAGATCTGTGTGTACATACGGACAGGCGGACAGACAGACAGACGGACATGGCTAGTTCGACTCGGCTGTTGATCTTGTTCAAGAATATATATAGTTTATATAGTCGGAAATGCCTCCTTCTGTCTGTTACACACATTTGCAGTACTTTATAACTCGCTTTTTCCCATTTTTAATGGGAACAGGGAGTAATAAAATACTTGACCGGGCAATGCCGCGTAAAGCTAACTACTTACAAATATATACTTACACATATTAATGAAATCGATTTGAGTAAATGCAAATGAAATGAGTTGATTAATTAATATGTTGTATAGAACTGAAACAAGGATGCATTGTGCGAAGTTGGCCAGGTGAGTGGCCCAGTTGACGTGGCTTAAAAGTTGCTTAATGGCGTTTTGGCCAACTTTGTGTAGCCATGCCCACAAGCCTAATTGCGGCAATTTTGTTAATAATGAGCAAAAGGAGTTGGCAATGAGCTTGCAAAATACATTGGCCGTTCCCATAGCGCTAAGCCTGGCATTTTGTATCCTTTGGGCCATAAACAAATAACTTGGCAGCAGGGTTTAATATTTAATACCCAAGAACTGACCTGCTTTTACGCAGGCAAAAGACAAAATGGAATGGGTCCGACCAATCTACAATTGTTAACAATCACACAAATGCTCAATTCAATTGACATAATTACTGTTAGTCCAAAGCTCGTCATTGACAACGCTGACGTTGACATTTGGTTGGAAGCAAACAGAAAACGGAGAAAGAGAAAACAAAACAACAAAAAAGAAAAAAGAAAAACAACAACAGGATAACAGGACAACAGTTAGGGGCAATAAGAATCAAATGTTGCACAACAATATGAACTGAGGGCAATAAACAAAGTCCAACAAAAACTTTGACTTGCTAAAAAATAACGAAAATAATCGCTGTAACATCGAGTTTGCATAGAAATTTGGAATATATAAGTTTGCATTTAGACGATGATTTAACGTCATGACGTTTTTTACTCCCTGTTCCCATTAAAAATGGGAAAAAGGGAGTTCTAAAGTACTGCAAATGTGTGTTACAGGTAAAGTATATATATTCTTGATGAGGATCAAAAGCCGAGACGAACTAGCCATGTCCGTGTGTCTGTCCGTCTGTCTGTCTGTCCGTCTGTCCGTATGAACACACAGATCTCGGACACTGTAAGAGCTAGGGACACCAAACTTGGCATGTACGTTCCTGTATACCATACGCAGATCAAGTTCATTTCAAATTTCGGATGCACCCCCCCCGCATGCCCGCAAATCACATAAGACTCCCACAGCCACAATTTTAAAGATACAGCTTTGATTTTTGGTACACAAATATGGTTAATCAATGTTGATCTAATGCGTAAATTTCATTACGATCGGATAAATAGCACAAAAGTTATGGAAGAATCTATTTCCTCCGTCTCAGCAGGCAGAAACAACAGTTTGACAGGAACTGGGCACGTTAACTGCGCTGCTTGCTTGTGTTGCCGCTGAACTGCTTGAAATGCAAGTTTGCATTGTTGCACACATACTTGCGACCCCTTTTTAGAAAGACACTCATTGTATTGGAAAGACTTATATAAATAGTATTCAAACTTTACTCTTTGAATTTATTTACAAATATGAACAGAGTTCGCGAATCGCAAGTGCCTGCCAGATGGTAACTGGGGTGGTCGACCCAATGTAACTGAACTAAATCCAGCAGGCTGGACGGACTATGGGCCATGCTATAAGCCCGAGGTCATACGCCTTATGAAGGAGATTACGGATGTAAACGTAAGTAGCTAATGAAATGTTCTAAAACAATATAATAATAATATATATTTATAGCTTTATATGGATATTGCTCAGCGTACACGCACTCTTGAAATTGTTGGACTATGTTTGTCCCTTTTCGCATTGATCGTTTCACTGATCATCTTTTATTCCTTTCGATCATTGCGTAATAATCGAACCAAGATACACAAGAACCTATTTTTTGCCATGGTACTGCAGGTGATTGTGCGACTGACACTATATCTTGATCAGTTCCGACGTGGTAGAACCGAGACAGCTACCAATACAAGTCTATCGGTTATCGAGAATACCGTAAGTATATAGATAAAGATCACTCTTAGAACTCAAATAACTTCAACTTTTATAGACCGGTGACAAAATGTATAAAGCATACTTTTAGGAGCGCATTCAAATTAAATGAACGTAGAAATTTATGCTACTCCAAAAAGTAGGCTACATAATTTTCTGTGAACTTGATTTAAAATTGAAATTCGAACCAGGACTGGTAAATTTGATTATAGCTAGATTGAAAGCAGGCATACCAGATCAGATAAGCTCTGAGATAGTTTAAGGATATACGTTAAGCAGCTGTAGACTAGGGCTAGAGCACTGGAAACCTTTCTGATCTAAAAATATAACTGTCTAACGAGAGGAAGGGTACTTTAGAGTAGTCCCAGATATTATATAGTAGCCCTTGTGCTAAATTTGGTTACTCTAGTTATAGAACTGTGGAAGATATAGGTTTTGCGCTTTGTTGAGGAAGGGGTGGGGGTATATATCAACATGTATACCAAGTTTGGTTGCTCTAGTTTCAAAAATGTGGACAAAACCTGCCTTCATACGGACGGACAGACGGACAGACTGACATTTCTTTTTTTTTTCAAAAAAATTAAAAAAAGGAGTATAAAATGGTATGTGATATAGGGATTCAGTTGCAAGGAGGATGCGCTCAGGCTTCATTTCAAGTTGACTAGATCATGTTAAAGGATAACCTAACTAATTAGCATTCACGCTATATACTCAAAGACAGTTATTATAAATAATATATGAATTGTACTATATGCAGCCCTACTTGTGTGAAGCATCCTATGTACTTTTGGAATACGCACGCACGGCCATGTTTATGTGGATGTTCATAGAAGGCCTCTATTTGCATAATATGGTAACTATAGCGGTATTCCAAGGCAGCTTTCCACTCAAATTCTTCTCGCTGATGGGCTGGGGTATGCCCGTTTTAATGACCTTCATTTGGGTGCAATGCACAGCCATATTTATGGATACCTCATTGGGTGATTGCCTGTGGAATTATAATTTAACGC
The DNA here is from genome assembly GCA_949708635.1 of Hirtodrosophila cameraria. Lineage (NCBI taxonomy): Eukaryota > Metazoa > Arthropoda > Insecta > Diptera > Drosophilidae > Hirtodrosophila > Hirtodrosophila cameraria. The sequence continues at coordinate 3,434,805 of OX453090.1, read as the reverse complement.
CATACTATTGGATATTGGAAGGACCACGTCTTGCTGTCATTTTGGTAAGTCCATCTATAAAACAATATTAAACAATTGATATCAAGTCTTTTGGTTTTTTGTTTTTTTTGTTGTTGTAGCTCAACTTTTTCTTTCTGGTGAACATTATACGCGTTCTGGTTGTCAAGCTACGTCAATCGCAGGCCTCTGATATTGAGCAGATTCGGAAATCAGTACGTGCCGCAATTGTGCTGTTGCCCCTGTTGGGTATTACCAATTTGTTGCATTTGGTGCCGGCTTTGAAGACCGCTTGGAAATTTGCTGTGTGGAGCTATGTGACCCATTTTCTGACTTCGTTTCAAGGATTTTTTATTGCTCTGATCTACTGTTTCCTGAATGGCGAGGTAGCTGGCACTGTAGAGCTGGAAAGCAATTGATTATGCTATCGATATCATCGATAGTTTTTTTTATTAAGGAGCCACTTTGAATATAGGAAGATCCAATTAGTTGTTGTTTGTTAATGTCAAGTATACGAATTGATTTGAGATCATATAATACAATTGATAGATGTATAAATAACGTTTATTCGATACTTTAATACTATCGATAGTTAAAACTAGAGATGACAACGAGACGAGAATTCTTTCTGTATCCACAAATTTGGAACAAATTTCAAAGTCAAATGCAGAAATATGTTAATAGAATTCTTTAATAATAAACTTAAATTTTTTATAGAAATCAGATATTAGGAATTTGAATGAAGTTTCAATTGAAACTATCTATATCAAAATTATCGAATAGCAACACTATCGAATGCTTTCCAGCTCTATTTAAACAAAAAAAAACTTGCAACAATCAACTGCAACTGCGTCTCTTCTAATTTTGTGGCAGGTTCGTGCTGTGCTTTTAAAGAGCATTGGCGTTTGGCTAGCTGTGCGTGGACATCCCGAATGGGTTCCCAAACGTGGCTCCATGTACTCGGGCGCCTACAATACTGCGCCAGAAACTGATGCGCTGCCCCAATCGGGCGGTGCGGATGCGTTGCAACCGGGCAAGAAGTAAGTTTTTAACTGTTGTTGCTGTTGCATCAAACATAAAACAGAAATATAGTAAAGAAAAACAGATTTAACATTTTTGTTTTTCTATTTTTTTCTGTGCGGTTCTTGTCTGTTGCAAAACTGCATTTTTGAATTTTCTTAGATATGAGTAATTAAATATTAAAGAAATTTAAGTTTTTTTTTTCAATCTGAATACTAAATAATAAACAAAATTTCACTAACAAAACAATCAATAAAAACAGATTTCAAAATATGCAGTATTTTTGAAAAACCAATTTTTTTTTAATTTTTACTAAATTTTGTACTCTGAATATCAAAAACATACTAAGCACAGTTTAATGAAAGATCTGATCGAAAGATTAAATTCAAGATTTCTGATCGAAAAATAAAACTCATGATTTCTGATCGAAAGATCGATCGACCACATAAAACTCAAGATTTCTGCTAGAAAGATAAAACTCAAGATTTCTGATCGCCAAATATAACTCAAGAATTCTGATCGAAAGATTAAATTCAAGATTTCTGATCGAAAAATAAAACTCATGATTTCTGATCGAAAGATAAATCTTAAGATTTCTGATCACCACATAAAACTCAAGATTTCTGATGGAAAGATAAAACTTCAAGACTTCTGATCGATAGATAAAACTCCAAGAAATGTGCATTATTTTGGAAGTAACAAATAAAACTCCAGAAATAATGGTTAAAACCATATAAAATCTTATTCTAGAGAAAAAACTAAGACAACCATTTATTCTAAATTTTAATTATGATCAAAGAATATTGAATAAGAATAGTAACTAGATTTGTGTTTGGTATATGATATAATAACATGTATGCTTCAATCTAATTGCCACAGGGTGTCGCCACCGAACAAGCGCAACAGTCGCAAGGCCAGCAGCGCTAGCATCGTTATTACCAAAGGGCCGCAAACACAACGTTTAGTTCGCAACAACAATAACAAGGCTAATGATGTTGTAAATGAGCAAAAGGATGACACTGCATCGGTATCGGCCGTGGAAACGCAAATACGTAGCAAGGATAATAAGCCGGCTGGCCGCCGCCCAAATTGGTGGATCGTCCTTTGCTTACGCGGCCAAAAGGTACTGAGAGTACCGCCAGCATCGTCCGTACCACCCGAGTCAGTTGTATTTGAGTTGTCAGAGCAGTAGGCCAAAAATTATAGTTCTAGACAAATAGACTTAGTTGTTAGTAGCCTGTAGTATCCTTAGTCCTTTAGCGCTAGAGCTTAGCAAAACACACACAAACACACTCCTCTCTCTCCCCCATATACACGCAAACAAACAAAAAAAAAACACCTACCCTGTACGGCTTGCTTGCATGCTGTACTGCCTACACTATACAAAAATCGGCACACTTTCTGAATTCATGTTACTTTTTTTTGATCAAATCTGGTCCAGTTTTCACTTTTCACAAGACTTTACGCAAATGAATTTCGTTTCTAATTTGAAGGAAATGCAGTTAAGCAAAGTTTTGACGAAATTCTTGAACCGTTTAGTGTTTATTAAAACCATCTCCAACCTGTTACTAAGCTTGCTTCTCATAATTATAAGCTTACATACTATTTTCTTTTAAATCTACAATCATATTTAAGTTCGTACACATATTATTTATTTTGTAATCTTCATCTGGCCAAAACTAAGACTATTTTTATTTATCATAACTACCAAAGTAGCCCCTTACAATTGCAGACCTAGAAACCATGGCGAACCCAATAAAATCTTATCACTCAGCTATGTTATTTATAGCATGGTTACCAAAGCTTTCTTTTCAGCAAATACAATGCGTAGGCACTCTGGCAGCATGTCCTTCAACAATATATCTGAAAATCTTAACGCTACCAATCAGTGTGACCGCAAATACAAATTCTCGACAAATACAAAAAAAAAAAAAATATATATATATATATTATTTTATTATGTTAGCTTATTATTTTATAAATAGTTTTAATGATTATGTAAATATAGTTGCATTTTATACGAAAACCATTTTGAATGATTTATTTTAATTTTTTTTTTAAGTTCTACTTATTTCACAATTTGGTCACACTGTTGTTGCACTCTTATCTGGTAATATTTGCAGCGTTGCCATTTAGTGCAATTATTTTATACTTTTCTTAAACACTTGCAGAGTTTATTATGAGCTTGTCAAAAATTGTGTAATTGCATCTCAGAAAACATATGGTATATATATTCTTGATCAGCATCAACAGCAATGACGATCCATACACTTTTGCCTGTCTGCTTTATGTGAACTAGGCCCCCTAATTAAAGCTGATCACGCTATTTAGTTCATAAAGCTGCCATAGGAAGAATCTATTGAAAAATTTCATCAAAATCAATCAACTTTGCCGAAAATTGAGATTTTCTAGTAACAACTTTTTAGTTTTTCAAAATATCTTAATCAATCTCATCAATTTTGTTTCGTTATACTTTATACAGTTTAGTTTAGTTTATTTAAAATCAGAAGACTATATCTTATATAAATTTAGTTTAGATGAGAACAAATTTTTGTATATTTGTGGCGAAATTTGAGTTCTTATGCGATTTGCTTCAAATTAATTTTCAAAGATCAATATGAAAATTGATTGAAAACTATATTGCAATTTTCCCGAACAAATTCACCCCCTGGATGAAAAATGAGGGATCAAAGTTAAATGGGCGAAAGTTTAGCTTCAAACTAATTTTCAAAGCTGCACATACAAAAAAAGAAGTAATCTGATTTTCCATCTTTCAAAAACTTTGACTGAAAAGTCGGAAAATGGTTGGAAAACTGTTGCATGCAACTTTTCTATTTAGCAGCCGATCAGCTCTATACTTATTTTCACAGCTCTACATAACAAAATATTACAAAAATGATTTTCAAATTTTTGAAAAATTCAGAAAGTTGTTGCATTAAAACTTTTTGGGAAGGCCAGTTTTCATCTTTTTTTTACGGCACGTAGCACCGCACACCGTTAAATGCTAGTCTTTAATAAACATATACTTTATATAGTTTATAGAATCGGAACAATCGTTTAGAAATGTAGCTTTTGTATGAAAATCTTTTGTTTTTCAAGGCATCACAAGCTTTTTAAGCTTCATATATGTACATATATAGTACATAGCTACATATAGCTAAGTCAAAGTTTATCAAATAGGACAACTATTACTGTAGTACAAAAAATCTGTTAAAAACTACATTTTTTTTGTGTGGAAAACGTCTCTGCAAGGGTTCAAAATATATACATATACATTCGGCAAGCCGAAGCAAGCTTTTCTTTCTTATTTTAATTATGTTTTTATTGCTGATTTTTCTAAAAAAAAAAATAAAAAAATTAATCTGATCACAGCGTTGATTGCACAAATTTGCAATTATTTAAATAATCGAAAGAAAAAAATAATCGATAACAAAAACAACAAAGTTAATGCCTATTCTCTTATTCTCTTTCCATTTACAATATGCATACACTGTTCCTTTGCGCCATTTTGTTTGTTTCTACTTTCTGGCTTCTGCATTTTTGTTTTTGTTTTTTTTTTGTCGATGTATCTTTGATTTTGTCATTCGCAGAACAAATGTGTGATGCAGAACGCTCAAATACCACAACAAATATTTATGACGCCGCAGTTGCCCGCAACGCCAATGTGTATAACAACAACAACAACAACAACTACAGCGGCAGCAACAGCAACAGGTGCAGCACCAATAACGGCAACAACAACAATTGATGCACTAGCAACAGCAACAGTTGCTATGGCAACAGCAGAGGCAACAGCTGCCGCAGCAAAAACAACAACAAAAGCAGCAGCAATTATCTAAAACTTAAGACGAACTCTAGTTGTTTCGCTCTCATACTCTTACTTACGCTCTACTTGTCTTTGTCTTACACCATGGCTTAGCTTAGCTAAGCTTTTTAAGCGCGCAACTGTACTTAACGTAACTAAGCTGAAATGTGTGCACTTTTAATTTTAAAAAAGAAAAGAACAACAAAAATATAATTAAATATAGTTTTTTTTTTTTTATATATATTTAAATACTGCAAAATATTGCAAAATGTTAACCTAAACCGGGAAAGATATACTATATATGTATACATATATACGCGTAAAAAAAAAAACGTTTCGATACGATTCGATTCGTTTTGTGTTTTTTGATGTTATATGTACTATGCTAAAGCATACAGAACTTTTTTTTTCTATATACATACAATACATACGATAAACTACTAAATATATACATGTGTCGTTATATTCATATACAACAAATATATAAAAATATTAAAAGAAAAAAAATCAAATCAAAAAGAACGCATGTAGTAACATATTTACAAACATATAGCGCAATATCAAAATCTGATCAAAATTGGTTTTAAACTAGAATTGTATAGGTTTAAATAACCAAAGACGTTAAAGCATATTTTGGACTCAGAATTTTGTATGGAGTTATGCCTCTTCACATCATTGTTGTCTTTGGTTAAACCTAAACTACATATGTAACTGTGGCAACCTAATGGAGTAGCTCAACAATAAAGGATTAAGTTGTTGAAATGCAATGTTAATCTCAGAGATATATAAAATATATTGTAAGATTCAGTTTTTGAAATGTATCTTCAAATCTACTTGAAAAACCAATTATAATGAAAAGAATTTGGTCGAACATATTTTGCATGAAAACTTAACTTGTCTGTCCAAATAAAGTTTATATTTTAACAGAAGTCGATTAAAACTATTAATTAATGCACTTTTATTCAAACAAAATAAGTATATTTAAAGAAAAAAAGAGAAAAAAGAACATCCCTTTTGGCAAGAAGTTTCAATATACCAAAAAATTATAATTTACGCTACTCGGTTTTTTTGTCACAGTTTCATACGATCTAAAAATTGAATACACCGGCAACTATTTTTCGAAAAAGAAACAAAAATCAAAAAAAAAATATTAAATTTAGATTCTTCGTCTATATATTTGCAAATACCAAGTACTTGATTGAGACTCTTAAGCCTTTTAAATGAAAACATCTACAAATACAAGCTTTTAAAATTGAAATGGGAATGAGCGTAGTTTTGCAGAATATCTATACAATAAGTACATATACTAAATATAAAGACAGGGCTGATGAAATACGAATATATAAAGAAAACTCTAAAACAGAACAGACCAAATAAACTGTTTAGTAACTCCGTATTGCTGTTCGATGGAAAGTCTATTATGAACAAAATAATATTCTATTGGTCAATATAATTGTTAAAAAGATCACACCATCCTTTAAATATATAGTTTATATCTATTGAAAAATCAAAAATATTAATGCCTTTATCAAAAAAACAATTATTTTTGAGTTGTCTTTTTAAATTTACAATACCTATTCAATGATATGCCCTATTTCCAAAAATACGACTTCTTAATCATAACAACATTGACCAAATAAAAAACCCATTCACCTTTTCGACTTTATACATAGTGATCAATTTCAATCTTTTAACATTTTTTAAACATTTTTTTTATATTTATACTGTCCATTAAATGATATGCCACATTGAAAAGATCTCAACTAATATATATTAATATTATTATAAAAAAAAAACCTATTGCTAAATCGATTATAGTCGAACCTTTAATCTAAAGAAAAGCTAATAAAATAAATCGATACGAATCAGCTCTGAACTTACACTACTTCGTAAAAGCTTCGTCATCGCTCGTATTTGTTCGTTAAAATTTGTCGTTCATTTGATTGGCTCGTGTCTTGTGAACATTACTAGCTTACTAGTTCGTTTACCAAATGTAACTGTGGAACCAAAAGAAGTGAACTTTAAATAGTACCTGCGAGTACTTAAATGCATAAATAAAGCATACAACAACACTACAAAAAAAAACAAGAAAGAAATGTTATCTTCGGTGTGCCGAAGATATATACCCTTGCAGAAAAGATTTGCATAAGAAAATGTATTTTTCAACTGATTGTTCCTATGGTAGCTACAAGTTATAGTGATCCGATTTTGATAAAATTTGGTCAACATGTGTAGAACGTGCTTTAGATATAGTGAGTTTGGCTGAGTTATCTTGAAAAACAAGAAAGTTTTTCATATAGAAACGAATTTTTCAACCGAATGTTCCTATGGCAGCTATAAGATATAGAAGTCCGATATCGATGAAATTGTGTCATCATGTTTAAACTGTTCTTAAACATATTTAAAATGAGTTTGGTTGAGTTATCTTGAAAAACACAAATGTTTTTCATACAAAACTAAATTTTCAACCGATTGTTCCTATGGCAGATATAAGATATAGAAGTCCGAGTCCAAGTTTCATAACTATAGCTCTAAAACTGAGGGACTAGTTCGCATATAAACAGACGGACAGACGGACAGACAGACAGAAAACTATAATACCCTCTTCAAGGGTATACAAAAAATATATATATATGTTTTTGTAACTGCTAGTACAATACAAGTATACATTTTACATACAGATACCATGAAATCAGCACACATACGTAATAAATACTAAAAACTGATGTATGTATATTACATACAACAAAAAGAAAATATGTATATAAATTATACATACATTTGGAAAGTACAAAAATGCAGTCACAGTACTTGGTATGCAAATCTTAACCAACTAAGTAAAATATTCTATATAAACATAATCTCTTAGCTATTAAGAAACATTTACACTGGCCGCAGCAGCAGTAGCAACAGTAGTTCAAAGCCCCATTTACATGCCGTGCACGGATGCGTCTGGTGGAAACAGCTAATTGGCTAAAAACAAAAACACATTTTCCTAGCGCAAAATAAATAAGCTTTTGTGCAACATTAAAGCCATCAACAAAAAAAAAAGAGAGCAAGCCGAATTTAAAAACAAAAATATTTACTATTGCAACAAAAGGAAAAAAAAGAAAACTGAATACTACTTAAAAAGAAGAAGAAAGAAAACACACACAGTGGTAAATGGCAAACTATTACGTGTATAAGCGAACAATATCAACATGAATAAACATTGATGGTTTTTAAATGTATAATATATATGTGTTTTAATCTTAATTAATTATTTATAATATGCATGCGCGAACTAGAACTGTAGCAGGCATTGCAAAGATCAAGAACAAGTTCAAGAAACAAGTTCAAGAACAAGTTCAAGATATGAAAAATTGAAAGATGATCTGCCGCAAGTTCAAGATCAAGAACAAGATCAAGAACAAGTTGAAGAACAAGTTCAAGAACAAGTTCAAGAACAAGCTCAAGATGTGACAAATTGAAAGATGATCTGCCGCAAGTTCAAGATCAAGAACAAGCTCAAGAACAAGTTCAAGATGTGACAAATTGAAAGATTATCTGCCGCAAGTTCAAGATCAAGAACAAGTTCAAGATGTGACAAATTGAAAGATGATCTGCCGCAAGTTCAAGATCAAGAACAAGTTCAAGAACAAGTTCAAGATGTGACAAATTGAAAGATTATCTGCCGCAAGTTCAAGATCAAGAACAAGTTCAAGAACAAGTTCAAGATGTGACAAATTGAAAGATTATCTGCCGCAAGTTCAAGATCAAGAACAAGTTCAAGAACAAGTTCAAGATATGACAAATTGAAAGATGATCTGCCGCAAGTTTTTTTTTTGCATATCTGATATTCTAATATAACTTTCGTTATATGCGGTTTTTTCAAATTTTTTTTTTGCATACGGCACGTGCTATAGACGACATAGACAGTGACCATGTTTGGGGCCCTGGTACAACCATATCGATGACGCTGGAATGCTATAAACTATAAAGCCAGCTAAATGAGACATTTTAATGGGCCATCAAAAAAGTACACAATTAAAACATAAAATTCATAGCAAATTAACAATTGGCACACACACACACAGACAAGACAGCAGCAACAGCAACAACAACAACAATAACAATATCAAAAGAAAAACAAAAATACATATAAGAGTAATTAATTTCATTAGCTACAACAACAACAAGAAGAACAAGAGGCAGCAACAACGAACCAGATCAACAAATTAGATCACAACTCACAAAATAACAAAAAAAAATTTAAAAATTTTGAATGATGCAGCTTGGTTTTGGCTGAGGTAGTGTGTATGTATGTGTGTGTGTGTGTATGTGTGTGTGTGTGTGTGTTTGATAGTTTCTTGTGTTATTTGGCTAAAACAATAGATCCTCATCGCCTTCGTTTTCAAGTATATTTTGTGCCTCCTCGCTGCTGCAGATATTGTAGCCCTGGCGTCGCAGCTCCTCACGTTGACGATCCGCCAATTTGCGTGCCACACGCTTTTTATCCTGTATCTTCTTCAGGCGATAGAACTCCTCGCGTTCCAACTCATCCAGCTCACTGATGATATACTCAATGGTGCGATTGAGGCGAGGTATTATAACTGTAAGGAATATAAATGGATTATTAGGTTTATAAGTCAGATATTGCATATACCTATATACATACATATGTATGTAAGTATGTACTCAAGACTGTTTCCATTTCTTTTTTGCAGTTACATATGTTTCTATAGGTTTTCCTTGGCACAAAGGAAACGACTTTAAAAAACGGTTATGCAAAATTCAGAACAGTTAAAAAAACAATTGCTTTATTTTGAAATTGGCAATACAATCAAATAGCTTTCATACCACTAGACATCATTTTCAAAATCGTGACTTTAAACGTTCTTGCGGAATTCAGAAAAGCAAAGCATTTACAATTGATTAGTTACGAAAATTACTTTAAAATTAAATGGTTTTTTGTTTAAGCAAACACTTTTTGAGCCGTGATTTCCAATGTTTTTGCGAAATTCAGAACAGCTACCAAAATCGTGATTTCAAAAGAAGAAAAGCTATGCTTTTCAATTTGAGTGTTTTCCGAAAATTGAAGAAGTGCACTACTTCAAAGACTCAACTTTTCAAAAAGTGATTTCAAACATTTTTGCTGAATTAAAAACAGCTTACATTCAACTTGATGGCAATTCGCAAATGCAAACAGTTCTGTTCAACTACATATGTAGTATATCTATTTGAAAGCTCACCGTGCTCAATGGCATTGACACGCCTGTTGGTAACCTTGATGACATCATCCAGGGTCACAAAGGATGTCTGCAATGAAGCCAACTCCACCAGCAATCGTACAGCGCTTTGATAATTCTTTTTTAGCTTGGCCAACTGTTGACCACCACGTGCCAGACCGGCTAACTCGTACGTATCCACACCATCCATATATGGCTCAAATAAGGGCAATGTAACACCAGCGACATTATCTTTTTTGGTGCGTATCTTTATCTGAGCCTTGGTCACATTTTGGAGCACAATTTGATTGATGTCACCAGTGGTGAATTTGACCTCAGCCAGTGAGAAGGCGGCTTCCTTCATGACCTGACCCATTAGCATTTTTGTCTACAGCAGTTAAGGTTGTTAAGAAAAAATTAAATAAAAGATTATAATCACTTTTTTTTTTTGTTTTTAACTTAAATGTTTAGGGATTTCTACGCTTGAACGAATAAAAACAAACCTTTTATACAAAATAATATGATTCATGATAATAATACAAAATATTATGTTTATGTTGAGTACTCGCATGTAATTAATTTGATATAATCTTGAAAAATATTGTATTAACTTGACAGTATTTGTATTCTGTTCAATTAAACCTCAAGAAAACTATATTAAAGATAAAGTATATAGTCAAGGATGCCGCTGAAGAAACTCTAAAAATTCGAAAAAAATGATTTTCAATCAAAAAAGGTTTCTAATTCATGTTAACACTTGCAAGATTTCCTGACTACTATTCAAAATTTCTTTTTCCTCATAGCAACATCGAGTGAAAATGATAAAAGATCAAAAATAAAGTTTATTCTTGAAAAACTTTCAGAGTTCTTTAGGACGATTACACAAAATTCCGAATTTATGTGCTATTTATATTTATATTTGAATTCAAATAACTAGGGAAAGTAGAGGACCAATGTACCAACGATTAAATAATATGTCAGTTTTGGTACATTTCTATGAAATTTAACAACCCAGCAGAAATGCAGGTTTAAGCCTGTTCCAATTGGAACTCTCTCTCTCAATTTATCTTTCTCGTCTCTTTTTGCTTACCCACCTCAATGATCTTGCCCAGAATTAAACGAAAGCGCATCTGTAGAGCATCTGCCTTCTTCTTAAGTAGGCCATGGCCCTTTGTGGCGCCCGCTAGACGCGATTTCATCAAAGTTTGTGCACTGAAAGTTACAAAAACAAAGAACGGTAAAAAAAAATAAGTAAGGATTTCAGCGATAATTTTCTCTCTCTTGCGCTCTGCTTTTTAGGCAGTGTGTACTCACCCGCGCGATGGAAATACGGGCAAACGATCTCTGGCAGCCATTTTGGTTGTTAACAGTTACGTTTATTTACCGTTACAATTGCAAGACGTTTACTGCCCACGCTGCCTCCTTTCTCTGACTGTCAAAATGATGTTTGGGTATTTCTTTTTGACAAATTTTAGGTACACAACAAGAAGAAGCTGATCAGCCACAACAACAACAAGAGCAAAAACAATGCATAAACTATAAATAACAACAACAAAATTATTAACTAAATATATGCGACAAAAAAAATAAATATACAAAAATAAACGGACGAGACCACGAGTAAGAAACGCGAACGAGGCGCAAAGCAAAGCACACGACAACAAAATGGGCCAAACGACAAAGCTACGACAAAATAATAGCAAAAACAATCGACGTCTACGTCAGCGTCAGCGTCAGCGTCGACGTCGACGTCCAAACGGACAGCGACGCGTTGGGTGGACAATATAAAGCGACCGTTGGGCCAGCCGATCAGCTGATTTTACCCATCAGCAGCTGTCAGCGATAGATGGCGTCCAGTTAGAGATGTGCGCGTGAGAGACCCTCAAATTGTTTGAGGCGTGAAAAAATAGTTTGATTTGGCTTCAATTTTGAATTAATAGATTTACTGTTCTGATTTAATCTGAATTTACTGAGCACATTTTAAACATGACAGCTGAGTCGAATTTCTGTTGAGAGTTTGTAAAAGTGAATATGCTTACAATACAAATACAAATATTCAATTCAGAAATTTTATGAAAAACAAAATATATACAATTATTTATTACAGGAATATTAATTCGATTGTTTAAACTTTAAAGAATGGAAGTGCAAGCTTTATACATTTATTATAATATATATATAATAAAATAATGATAATATATATTATATAGTAAAGTTTTTCATATGAAAACTTAATCTTGGATCGATTGTCAAGTGTATAAAAATAGTTTCCGCTTTTGAAAAATATCAGTTTTATAATAAAACTAATTTAAACATAAGATACTTATATATATACATATATACATATAGTTAAAAATTTCAACTTCATTCGATGAAAACTGTTAAGTCAAAAGATATTTGAAAGTCGACTTAAGATGTTTTGGAAAATGCATTTCTGTTTGCAATGAGAATCTTGAAAAACAATAGGTTTGCTCATATGCGCTTTTATTTACATGTTGTATATAAATATTATCTCTCGGCACAAATAAAAAAGTTCTGACGATTTGAAATCACGCACATCTCTAAGCCAGTGCTGCCAAATCGCTGCTTTTGACCGTTAAAGCGAATTGATTTAAATTGATACTGATTGCCAACAATACGCAGAACAATTTTTTAGACAGTGGCCTAAAAAAGCTAAGTATATATGCCAAATGTCGAAAACACGCGCTGCCATTTCTATTGTCATCGAAATTCGGCTTTGACCTGACAATGGGACACGGTCATGGAAAATAAGCATAGGGTGCAAGAGAAAGAGAGATGGATTTTAGGTGGAGTTGTGGGGGGTGTCAAAGTCACGCAATTTGAATATGTGTCTTCTGCCGTCATGTTTATACTCTGTTGAACCAAAAGTTAGGGGACTGGAGTATATTGGGCTTATGCAATCGCAAATTGTAATCAAAAATTCAAATTTTGATCTAAGAAAATGTCTGTATACTTGTCAATATATTATACATAATTCGAAATTGAGCATACATTTATTTTGAAAACAAGACAGAAATGTTATCTTAGGCATGCCAAAGATATATACTCTCGCAGAAAAGATTTGCATAAGAAATTTTGTTTTTCAACTGATTGTTCCTATGGCAGCTATATGTTATAGTGGTCCGATCTGGCCAATATGTACTGCTTGCAGAAAGTAGAAGAATCTGTGCCAAGTTTCATAACTATAGCTCTAACTGAGGGACTAGTTCGCATATAAACAGACTGACAGACAGAAGGCCAGACGGATAGACAGACGGACATGAGTCGGCTGTGGATGCTGATCACGAATACACAAACTTTTTTTTCTGAGACGCCTCTTTCAATGCATTACACTTTTCGTGACAAAATTATAATACCCGATGCAAGGGTATAATAAGGTTGCGATTTCTGAAACGCATTTTCTTGAGATTTAAAAAAGAAATTTCCAAAAAATGTTCTGGAGAATTTTCAGTCCAATTTGCTTAGACATTGAAACGGCAAAAATATTCGAAAATGTTTCAAAGGCATTGTAAGAAAAACCACTCATTAATACTAGAATTATAAATAGTCTTCTTGACAGCTGAAAAAATTGCACCTACACACTTAATCAACAGTAAGAAAGAGTATACCGCAGTCGGGAGCAAACAACTACAACTATTTCACTTGTTTTTTTTTATTTTTTTTTTTGCTGCTTTGACAATGTGCACGTGAACCGCCTTATATAGTATGTATGTTTGTACATGGTATGGTATGGTGATAATATTCATTAGAATAATAAACATGGGATTGGGGTGGCCAATTGATGGGGCACTCAGCCTCAGTTTTCGACAAGCAACAATTGCTAAAGGGCATTGTTTCGTTGGGGGAGAGATGGAAGGGGAATAGATGTGTATTGTGACACGCCTGAAAGCGATTTATCCATTGCTAAAACAATTGTTATGGCATTCAAATTCGCAATTGCACGGCCACACAATACTCTAATGACCCTTGAGATATTTAAGTGTCGGTATATATGGTACTTGAGTATATTATATCATAATAATAAAATATAGGTCTTGGGTACTATGGTTCCATATATGTAGAGTTAGTTACGCCATAAATGTATGGGTTTGTGAAATGTCCGCCTGTCCGTATGAACGCAGGTTTTTCCACAGTTTTGAAGCTAGAGTAACCAAACTTGGTATACATGTTGGTATATACCATAGGCAGACAAAGTGTCAAGATCTCCCCCCACCACCACCCCTTCCCCCACAAACCGCAAAAACCTATATCTTCCACAGTTTTAGAGCTAGAGTAACCAAATTTAGCACAAGGGCTACTTATCACATCCTTGATTGATTTGAGAAAAAAAAATTGGCCACGCCCACCCCCGCCCCCGCAAATAAGCAAAGTCTGTATCTCCCCCACCCCTTTAGCTAGAGTCCTTAAATTTTGCAGGTTGAATTCTATTGTCCTATTAAATAGATTGAACAAAAATAATTTTGCCACGCCCACCCCCGCCCTTGCAATCGAGCAATGTTTGTTTCTCCCAAATCTGTACAACGGGCCCAACCAAACTTAAATTGGTTGCAAAACTTGAAAGATTTGAGCAAAAATACAATTGCCACGCCCACTTCTGACTCGCGAAAAAAAGAGTATATCGCAGTCGGGTGCATCCGACATTGATATATTGATATTGTTTATACAGCTAGACTATTAGAGCAGAAATAGTCGCTTTTTACACTCTTGAAGTTATATGCATTTTTCAAACCGAAAATATCATCGCCATGCATTAAAGTCTTAAAAATTTAAATCGAGATCTTAGCACTTTGTCTGTCTACTGTATATAGGCATTTCCACCAGAAAGTCCACCAGCACCAAAAATTTTAAAGTCATAATTAGTACCTGTTAGATATGGCTAAGATATTATCATGAGCAAATCGAATGCAATCTGCAAAATTGACTTTTTGCCCTTATTTGTATACCCTTTGCAGAGGGTATTATAATTTTGTCACGAAATATGTAACGCATTGAAGGAGACGTCTCAGACAAATTTGTATATTCGTGATCACCATCAACAGCCGAGTCATGTCCGTCTGTCCATCTGTCCGTCTGTCTGTCCGTCTGCTTATATGCAAACTAGTCCCTCAGTCTCAGAGCTATAGTTATGAAACTTGGCACAGATGCTTTTTCTTTCTGCAAGCAGTACTTATGTCAGAATCGACCAGATCGGACAACTCTAACATATAGCTGCCATAGGAACAATCTGTTGAAAAATAAGTTTTTGTATGAAAAACTATTTTGTTTTTCAAGATAACTCAACCAAACTCACTTTACCTGTGTTTAAGGACAGTTTAAACATGATGACAAAATTTCATCATAATCGGACGACTATATCTTATAGCTGCCATAGGAACAATAAGTTGAAAAATAAGTTTTTGTATGCAACTATTTTCTGAAGGGTATATTTTGCTTGCCAAAGGATCAAAATTCGCTGATTCAAGAACTCAACCATAAATATTGCGTACAGGGTGTTTTTTTAGTCGATAACTTGTCAATTTAAGCAGCATTCGGGTTTCCGGCTGTGTTTGTTTATTTATTATTGTTGTTTTCGTTGAGACAGCATGTTTGCGCAAGCATGCTTGTGCATACTTGGCAGGGTTAAATATGTGCATAAAAGATACTCACGCTGCTTGACAAATTGGCTCGGCTCATCAACACACACACACACACACACACACACACACACACACGCACACACACACACACACACACACACACACACACACACACACTCAAACAGAGCCAAGCTTAACTGACAATCAAGTTTGTATTGAGCTCATTTTCGTGGTTGTGGTCACCAGACAGCCGCAAAGTAAGCAACACTTCACCAGTACAACATGTCGTATGCGTAACACTTAATAGATGAGTTATTTACTTAACTTAATGAATGGAATTTTGAATATAAAAGTTAATATATTAACTAAGCAATGCATTTGGAGTAGAAAAATGATCGAATGGTATTGTTTTAAATATCAGTTAGAATCTATTTAATTTGTTTTTTTGTAACTTTTCCAATGAGAAATTTAATCAAAATTTAAAAAATATAATTTATAAACTATAAAGAAGTTTGTCTTCACTCGCCACTTTAAGTTTTAAATAAGGATCCAAATGATTATACAGCATATTCACAAACTCAACAATTTCCACATAGTTAATACGCCTGCGATGAAGCAGTTGAACTAAACTTCCCTCAAATGGAACTCCCAGCGACTTGACTACGCCTTCGATATATTTCAAAGTATGTATAGAACTTTTGCATCTGAAGTACTTTACATCAATAAGTTCAGGATGGTGCGCATGTATGAGCGCGCAAAAAGCATGACCACTTTTCCAGGATTCAGTAAAGTCATACATTGGTATGCCATATGGGTTAACAATTTCTTTGCATAGGCGAAGCAGTTCGAAGCGCAAGTTGCCAAAGGTCCTGCCTTCTTTGATGCCAAGTTCCTTCTTTCTATACTCAGTTGATTTGTTTAAGTTAGGCTTGGGGGGCACCCAATGTGCCAATCCAAAGTTTGGCAAAGTGTCATCTGTTTGAGGTCTTGTAAGTTTTCGAGCTAAAGATGAGCAAAAACGCGTCTCAACATTCAGTTTCGGATTCCGGGATGGTTGAGTATTCCGCCTTGGTTCAAAATGTATGCCCGATCTTTCTTCTTGCGTTGATTGAACTATTTCGTTTGCTTCAATTATAAACTCAGATGACGAATAAGATGTTTTCAACTCTTCACAAAACTTTGACAATGATATAGTCTCTGTTTGCCTAGGCTGAATGGTACTTCCCATTAACTCACCAGTGTCTTCCACTGATTGCGTTTCTTGTAACTCACTTGAGTCCCGAGATGAAATAGAAACAAGGCTTTTCATAGATTGAACTTCGCTTAGTTCCAGATCGGAACGTCTTTTATTAGAATCACTTGATTCCCGAGATGACATCGAAACAGAATCCTTCATGAACTGAAGAATTTCAGTCAGATCCAGGCGATTATGTTGCTCAAAATGAGTTTCTGAAGAATCCTGAGATGAAATAGAAACAGAGTCCTTCATAAACTGAAGTATTTTCTTTATTTCCACGCGCTGTCGGCGCTCAGAATACGATTCTGTTATGTCACTTGGTTCCAAGGATGATGTAGAAACAGCATCTTCCATAGATTGTTCTGCTATATCACTTGTTTCCAAGGATGATATAGAAACACCATCTTCCATAGATTGAATTTCCAGGCTTGGACTGTGCTCAGAATACTTTTCTGATTTTTCACTTGGTTCCAAGGATGGTATAGAAACACCGTCTTCCATAGATAGAATTTCCAGGCGTGGAATGTATCCAGAATACTTTTCTGATTTTTCACTTGATTCCAAGGATGATATAGAAACAGCATCTTCCATAGATTGACGTTCCAGGCATGGACTGTGCTCAGAATACTCTTCTGGCTTTTCACTTGGTTCCAAGGATGATATAGAAACACCATCTTCCATAGATTGACGTTGCAGGTGTTCTGCTATATCACTTGTTTCCAAGGATGATATAGAAACAGCATCTTCCATGGATTGAATTTCCAGGCGTGGACTGTGCTCAGAATTCTTTTCTGCTATATCACTTGGTTCCAAGGATGATATAGAAACAGCATGTTCCATAGATTCGCGTTCCAGGCGTGGACTGTGCTCAGAATACTTTTCTGATTTTTCACTTGGTTCCAAGGATGGTATAGAAACACCGTCTTCCATAGATAGAATTTCCAGGCGTGGAATGTATCCAGAATACTTTTCTGATTTTTCACTTGATTCCAAGGATGATATAGAAACAGCATCTTCCATAGATTGACGTTCCAGGCATGGACTGTGCTCAGAATACTCTTCTGACTTTTCACTTGGTTCCAAGGATGATATAGAAACAGCATCTTCCATAGATTGAATTTCCCGACTTGGAAGTTGCTTAGATTGAGTGTCTGATATGTCACGATTTGATACAGAAGCAGGATCCTTTACAAAAGAACGCAGTTTGTTAAGTTCCGGAGGGGACTCAAATGATTGATTATCAAAATATTTTTCCGTTTTTTCACTAAATTTTTCCACAGCTCGAACTACATCGTTTACTGCTTGAGATTCTGATGTTTCACAAGGCTTGAAAAAAGTTTGTAAAATGTGAGCAAGCTGGTTTACTGATGAACGCAGTTCATTTAGTTCACGAGATGACAATGACACTGTTGCAGAAGTTGGATGGCACTCAACTTGCAATGTTCGAAATAATTGGTTAAGTTCAACACATGATATTGACACAGATGTAGAAGATTCTTGGTTCACTTGAACGTTATCGATTGGAATGTACTGTCCTCTGGTTAATGTACCATCACCTTGATCAAGAGAAGTTTCTTGAACCACCTCTTTTTCCAAGTTGTCAGGCTCTTTCACTACTTCAAATGGTTCAAGTCGATCCGGACATGATGTAGTTAAGGAGAAGCTCGCAGTTTTTGGGTCCTGATGATCGTTCTTAACATGTTCATTCTCTTTTTCCAAGCTACATTGACGCGATGTAGTGATTGAGGAGCAGGGCATCTTTTGGTCCTGTTGTGTAGATCCATTCTGTTCTTCGACAATGGATTTCTTCTCTGAATTAAAAGATGTTTTATCAACTAACTTTCCGTCCAACTCTTCTGGTACTTGAAATAGTTTAAGCAGTTCCTGAAATGATTAAGTCATAAATGAGAATAAAAACTTTTGGTTTCGTGGAATACGTACTTTTTGTTCTGTGCTAATTGACTCCTGCTCTAGATCAACAGATCGTTCTCCGTCCATGTTATGATACTCTTCCAGAAATGTATCAAGCATTTCCAGACGTAATGCAGTCGTAGTTAAAAAATGCTCGGGTTCCTTTTGAATACGTATACTCTGTTTTTTAGTAATGGTTTCCTTCTGTTGATTACCAGAAGGTACCTCTCCGTCCAGGCTATGAGCTCCCACTTTGTCCAACTTGAAAGTCTCTCTTAGCATTTGAAGTAGCTCTCGCAGCTCTTGACATGATGTAGTTATAGCCAAGCCCAAGTTTTCTTGATTCTCTTGAGTACGTTCATTCTGTGCTTTGATTAATTTACACTCCTCTTGAACAAGAAGCGTTTCTTCAGGAACCTCTGCATCCAAGTTATAATACTCTTCCAGACATATGTCAAGCATCTCCTGACTTGATGTTGTCGTAGATAAAGTTCGATTTTCTTGATCCTGCTGAAGAGGAACATGGTCATCTTTGGTTATTGTTTTTGCCTCTTGATTATCAGATATTTCATTGGCCAGCTCCTTTTCCAAATTTGCAGGTTGATCCTTAATGAGTTGCAAGTCCTGGCATATGTTTTTTAAATCAAGAATTGCCTCCGCATCTGATAGTTTCAATATAGATTGAATTTCTTGGTCTGCATTTTTGCTGTCTTTACGTGAGTCAGACATTTCCAGTGCTCAAATTAAGTTATAAATATTTCAAAACATATAAAATATAAAAAGTTGAATTTGAAGAAATTTGAGCAATGTATTAAGTTGAAAGAGTTGAATATTACAAATGTTCTGTATTCTTTTACAATTATATTCAGGCCTACTTTGATTTATTGAGTTTTCTGTCTGACAATTTGACAAGCAAAAATAAAGCATGCCAACTTGTTTTCAGCTAAAAGACATGGGCTTGCCCACTTTCTTGAAAATTTAAGAGTATAATATAATAGATATTTTGTTACACTTGGCGGGAAACAAATTTTAAAAGATGTTTGCTTATAAGTTTAAAAGATCAATTGGAAATATAAATGAACTCATTGGAAATTGAATTAAAAATGAAATTAATAAATAAGTTCACCAATAAGTATAATAAAAGTGAGAACAAATATAAAACATAATTATTTGCGCAAGCTGGCAACCCTATGGCCTTGCAAAACCAACCGAAACCAAATCTCTAGAGATTTCCGAATGAAATTCAAACAACTATTGATGATATAAATGAATTGTTTATGATATTAACACAATTTTCATGGCTATATGCAATTATTAAATGGGGCTTAAAGAGTTTAGCATTTTGTTAAAGCTGCAACAGAATTAGAAATAGGATCTTAATGATTAAATAATGCATCATTATTTTATGCATTTTTCTTATGCAAACCGAAATACTGAGAATTGTATTATTAAAACGAAATTGAAGCACATTGAGGATATTGCTAACCCAATTATCAAGGCTATATGCAAGTATTAAATGGGGCTAAAAGTCAGTGGGGGGAGTGGTTGGGGTAAGGGTAGGGGGTGTGGGGTGTGGGGAACTCATTTGGTGCATAATTATAAGAAATATTCTTTATTTTGTTCATCATTTTCAGCTGAATGTTAAGCGATAGTCAGCCAAATTGGTTGAGATAGTCAGCTCATTAAAAAGGCCATTTCGTTAAGGATGAGAGAAGAGAGAGATGCAAAGAGAAACATAAAGAAAGAGAGAGAGACGGAGCTAAATGGGGTTTGGATTTGAATTTCGGTATGGGCTCTGCTCTGTTCTGCTTTTTGTGGGTTTGTAGTTGCTTTGGGGCCTAAGCGACCTTATAAAACTTTCGCGCGATTTGACAATAGAGGCGATGGGGGGTCCTGTGCTGCAAAATGTAGTGCAACAGTCTGCCTAAGGGTTAACAATGTAGAGCAGGCCAAGTTGATGATGTATAAAGATAGTAAAGCCAGTTGCTAGCCAAATAAATAGTTGAGCAGCTAGCTGGTTACTTAAAGATGATAACAAACTTTCATAAATATCTTGTCTAACTAAAAGGAAATGTTACTTGCATGTGTTTAAATTGTTTAAAAGCAACTAGTAGAAGGAACAGCTAACTTTCGAGTGCACAAAAGATTTTGAAAAAAAGTTTTAATTTAAAAAGAGCATTACTTGTTAAAATTATTTTTTTACAAAATTATTATTTGACACAAAACTTTAAGCAGAAGGACAAATTTGCTGTTCGTATTTTTGCAGCCTAATTTCCAGTTAAAAAATTCAAAGAAAACTTAAAAAGAAACGGGGCTTTAATGAAGAAAAATACTTAACCGAAGCATTGAGAAGTCGGCCCATATAAAAGCTCATATTTTAACAGATGTATCCTCTATAATTATAATCCTTGGGGTCGATTGGTGTGATTTCTTTTACTCAATATAATGCTGCTTAAATACTTCGCAAATAAGAAAAAAAAGAATTTAATTTCTTCAATTTTATTCATGTTTTGTCACAAAAATGTCACGTTACGCCATTACAGCATTGCGCACATACCAACATGTAGGCCAAGTTTAATAAGACGGAAGTTTCACAAACCAATTAAATTTTTTAATAAAAGAGTATAAAAACATAATAGGCAGAAGGAGACATTCCTGATCCTGTAAAGCTGCCATATGAACGGTCGGTTGCAAATTGCTTTTTACTCCCTGTTCCCATTAAAAATGGGAAAAAGGGAGTTATAAAGTACTGCAAATGTGTGTAACAAGCAGAAGGAGGTGTTTCCGACTATATAAACTATATATATATTCTTGATCAGGATCAACAGCCGAGACGAACTAGCCATGTCTGTCTGTCTGTCCGTCTGTCCGTATGAACACACAGATCTCGGAGACTATAAGAGCTAGAGACACCAAATTTGGCATGCAGGTTCCTATATACCGTACGCAGATGAAGTTTAT
The DNA here is from genome assembly GCA_949708635.1 of Hirtodrosophila cameraria. Classification (NCBI taxonomy): domain Eukaryota; kingdom Metazoa; phylum Arthropoda; class Insecta; order Diptera; family Drosophilidae; genus Hirtodrosophila; species Hirtodrosophila cameraria. The sequence goes on along the minus strand of OX453090.1, from coordinate 3,413,070 downwards.
TTCAAATTTTGGATGCATCTTAAGCCAGATTCACAAATCGAAAGGTCTGACTTTGGCTCGAAACAAAAGCCGAACCGCAGTCATTTCAGGATTGTTTAATCATAATTACAGGATACCTTCTAGCCGAACTAGTTTTAATTTGCTTTATTTAAACATACATATGTATGTATGCATGCATGCATGTATGTACAGAAATAAGTCTTCAATATTCACAATTAATAATTTTATTTACTGATTTCTGCGGAAAAAAAACTTCACAAATGAGAGTATTTGTTGTGGGTATGTGTGGATGTGGCAGTGTCTGTGTGTGTCATGGCGTAAGTCATATAAAAGTCAAAAAGCTTATGTATATGTATGTACATATGCACACGCATATGTGTGAACATACATATGTACATTAGGGTAGACTTCTCAAGTATGTTATTTTGAAGTTCATATTCGCAGTCCCTTATCCTTTGTGATTTGACGTATAATAAGCAATACAAAATCAAACAAATGGTAGAAAAATTAAAGATTTCGTTGTAGAAATGTTATTTTTTTGTTGGAACTTAAGGAGGCGCAAACTTAAAATTAAATTGTTTTGTAAATATATTTTTGTTACAAAAATTACAAAAATTAGTACAAATGTTAGCTGTGTGCTTTCGACAATATGCTTTTTGGGTCCACTCTAATGTAGTTACATGCATACACACACAATTGTTCTGTCACACACACACACACACTCGCAGCGCGTGAATCAACAGTTGGCGTTGCTGTTCTTGTTGTTGTTCTTGTTTCTGCTGCACAACAAAAAATGTCCAAAATTTGATGTGAAATATTTGCGAATAGCGTGTGTAGCGCAGAGGGGGATTAGAACAAAAGAAGCTTTTGCTCCTTTTTGGCATTTGTTATGGCCTTTAGTTTTGCCCATAAGTCACAAACAGGCGCCTGGACTGACTCACTCAACGAATCTCTTACTCTCACACACACACGCATACACACACACACGCTTGTGTTAACAGAGTTAGCAGTGAGGCGCGCGCCCAGAAATCTTTTTTCGTTAGCAACGGCATCACGCTTAGGGGGCTCGTCTAAGCGACTTGTTGAGCTGCACGCCCCCACGCAGACGCCACTGTGCAAACATTTTTTCTCGCTCAACGCACAGGAATAGACGACGACGACGATGCTGCTGCTGCTGCTGCTGCGACGCTTCGACATTGGCCGCAGTTCGCATTTCGCAGCGCCCGCAAGTAGGTTACATATTTTTTATCAGGCTGCCGCAAGCAAGAAAATCTAAATACAGTTGTAATCTATAAATTAAAAAAAAAACTTTAAAAGTAAGTTAATATTTAAATGTTATCGGCGATGACAACAACAAAAAGAAACAATAAAAAAAAAAACAACAACAAAAAACTGTTTAAGGCAGGTGATGTGAGGCGCGCTTTGCTTTGTTTGCGGGCGGGGTAAGCGGAGAGAGGGGTGCGTGTGTATGTGATAAGGCTCTGTCATTTAGGCGTCGTAAATGTTTGATATAATGCGATTGTAATCGCAGCAGCAGCAGTAGCAGCAACAACAAACAACAACAAAGGAGTAGCGAGAGCGACTGTGCGAGTGAGCGTGTGAGTGAGCTGGAGCGCAAGAGAGTCCGAGTGCAATGCGAGAAACAGAGAGAGAGAGAGAGGGAGCGGGAGAGAGTGTGAAATGTTCTCTAATTGAGTTATAGAATAAAAATGTCAATACGAGACAACAATTGTTTATGTATGCGTAAGCACTTGCACACATATACATATATAAACGTTTATTAATGCGTTCGTGCGTGTCTGTGTCATTATAAATGACACTCAATTACACTTTGCACTTACAACTTGAGTGCTCTTGTATTGTTAGCAAATCTGTCAAACTTTTCCATTTAACACTTTTTTTCAAGCATACAATCTAGGGTAATGTCTTTTTTTTTTACTTTTTACACTCGTTTTCATCTGTAAACAGGTAAATGTGTTAACTGAAAAGATATACATCTATATTCTTGATCAGAATCAAGAGCCAAGTCAATCTGGCCATGTCTTTTTGAACCTTTAAAGTTCAATTCGTATAACTTTCTGTTCTGAACTCGACAAAATATTTAAAGCATACTTTATTTTTCAAGAAATGGTAAATACCTACTTTAATTCATCAAATATTTTGGATAAAACTGATTTTGAAATAATAAAATCTCGAAATTTTTAATCGATCAATCAATTTAGTTCAAATTTTTTCGAAAACGTTTTTTATATTGTCAATTTTTATATTAAAGCCAAACAAAGTTTTGGAAAATTAAATGAATCGGTTTTGATCAATACCTATAGAACTTAACATTTTGAGCTAAATTTGATTTTGAAATAACTGATTCGATTTAATTTTTTTTTTCTGTTATTTTATTACTTTTTGTTCAAAATTTGAACGAAAATGTTTGTTTTGGGATTTCAGAGTTGGTTAGAGGGTATCGCGTAGTCGGCAATTTAGAAATAGAATTTTAAAAACTATATAAAACTAATAGCCATGTTTTAAACTTCATAAATTAGCATGTTCGAATTACAAAATTTAACTTTTAGTTTCAAATTAAAAAGTGGAATGAAAAAGTGTACAAATTGAGAATATCTACGAAAATGAATGCAATAAGCTTAAGAATAAAACATGGAATGAACACTTTACTTACATTTCGTAAGACCAGCAAGTGTCGTCGTTATGTATGCTAACAAACCAGTTCCAAATGTCACTTTCGTATTGATTTCACAAAAAAGTTGGTAGCATACTTACGTATAACTTACACATATTTTAGTGAAGTTAATGCAAAAGTTAATGTTGGATAAAGTATATTAACTTCTTTTTTTGTTTAATTTAACAACTTTAATCTAGTCTCATTCAGTCTTAAACATAATATAATCGAAGACTTATAAATCTGTATAACTGCATTATAATACACAGCTTGCAACTAATAAAAAAATCGAAATGGAATACAAACTGATTACTGCCGAGCATTACGACCCAGTTTTGATACATTTACGAAAGTATTTCTTTGCCGATGAACCATTAAATCGTGCCGCAGGACTCTGCCAAAATGGAGGTGGCAACGTTGAACTGGAGCAAAAAAGCGTAGAAACGATGCAGGAAAATCTCAGTTTGATGGCCATCGATGCGCAGGAATCAAGCAAAAATAAAGGACAAATCATTGGAGTTGTACTCAATGGTGTTGTGCATCCGGGCGATACGAAAACAGCGCTTGAGAAGCTCAACGAAAGCGAGGACAGCAACTATAAGAAAATCTTTGAATTACTTTATAAGCATGCACTTCAAGTGGATCTATTTGAGCGATTTGGTGTGGATCGCATCTTTGATGTACGCATTCTATCCGTGGATGGACGCTATCGTGGACAGGGCATTGCCAAGGAGCTGGTCCGAAGAACCGTGCATTTGGCACGCAAAGATGGCTTTCAATTGATGAGGGGCGATGCCACTGGCATATTCTCACAGAAAATACTTATGACTCACGGTTTTGAGCCATTCTCGGAGCAGCTATATGACCGATATAAAGATGATGCTGGCAAGATCATTTTGCCGGTGGAGGCGCCACACATGAAGCTACAGCTGCTCATTAAGCACCTCAATAAGGATTAAACGCAGTAACTTTATTTTATATATATCATATTTATATATATATATATATATATATGTACTTATATATCTCGAAAATTGTTACTCATAATCATAAGCTGACAAAACAAAGTATAACCTCATCATAATATTTAAGCTTGCACAACATAAACATGCAATTCCATTATAATCAATTTTTATTTCATTGGTTTTTTTTTGTTGCTCTTGGATAATGAAGATTTTAAAAAGGGTTCGAAAATATTTCAAAAATTGCAAAATATAAAGTTAATTTTAAATTTTTGTTTAACAGACGTAACGTAACACAAAATTCACGATTTTAATCAACAAAAATCTCATTTCTTAACTGCAACTATTAATATATTGGAAAACTGATGAAATTACAAAAAATCCTTGTTTTTTCTTCAAAAAAACGAAAAACATCGCACAAAAACCTGGACTTCGAGCCAATTAGACACAACTCTTAAAAAAAAAAATAAAAAATAAAAAAATTACGTTTGAATAATACAAAACTTTCCTTAACCCATTAAGTACCCATTGAAATTTTCGAATTTTTGTGAAGGGTTCCTTTTTTGTCTTTTTTCATCGGGCTTAAAAATGTTTTCAAAAATCTCTTTGCATATATTTTTTATGATTGTTTTTTTATGGGACGATCTCAGAAAAAATGTTGTATGAAAAGGAGGAAAAAGTGCGCTATTTATGATCTGAAATTGAAATTTAATTTTTGGTTGCAATTTTTACATCAAAATCAAAAATTAGTGGCTATTATTTTCCAGGCAATATAATACAATTCGAAAACAATTAATAAATCGACATTTTTATTTTCAAACATGATTTTATACGAAATTTACTTTGTTTTGAGGTTTTCCTGCTGTGCGGCACAATTTTTTTATACGATTTTTTAACTATTGATTATTACATTAAGAACTTCTTGGAACATATTTTATAACAGTAACCAAAAATGGAAAAAATGTATTTTATATTTTTATAATAATTAAAAAACCTTTATTTTTTACTCATTTTGCAACGTTTGAGATATTATTTGATACAACAAAACTTGAAACATAATAATTTAAACACAAATTTTATTTTATAACTTGGAACTGTTACGATCCTTGTTTATATACTTTAAATCAAAACACTTGTTATAAAATGCTGCCCATTTTTTTCCAGTTAAATTGTGTAACGTTTTTTTTTTTTAACTTTACGAACACGACATAAGCAAGCCTATTCCGAATTTCGAACTGGCCCTATACAGATTGTGAATTTTGATAAGCTACATGGTAACTTTTACAAAGTACATTCAGTTATTACAAACGTTACACAACAATTTTGAGCTCAAGCATAGGTTAACATGTTCAAAATAGGCCCAAGTGTTCAATGTTTCCAAAAATATTGTTATTTTATGTATTTCTCAAGTTACATTTGCTTGTTACAATTTATAGCAAATAAAAAGGGGACCAAAGTGTAAGCCTAAATAAATTTATTAACATATAATAATATAAATATAATTAAGTATACGTTTGTTAAACGAAAGCATAAACAATAATTTCTATTGAGTAAAATGCATTAATATCTGTGGCAAAAAAAAAACAAAAACCAAGCAGCTTTTGGCAATTTGCATTATTTTAAATTGAGTTTTATAGCTATTATTATTATTAATATACTTGAAACATTTTTTGTTATATTAAAATTAAACTTGACTTTTGTTTATACACCGTTTAACCAAAGAGTTTAAATTAAGTTAAAACTTAAAATAAACTATGTATAAGCCAAAAAACTTATATTTCAATTATTTCTTATGTTAAACATTATTTCGCTTACGTTTGCTATATTCCAAGCTGAAAAACTGAAACAAATCTTAAGTACAAAACGTTCCAAATACAGGATGCTTGTTAAAAACCTTTCAAATAATCAAAACTAATAATATTTAAGATTAAAACAAAAAACTCATTATACACAATATAAAAACAAAACAACAAAACTTGCCACAGACATATACAACTAAACAAGTTATAAATATTTACAATAAACGCAACAAAAAAAAAAATATTTAAAAACAAGCTGATCAAAACATATTTGTATACTATATATAGTATGTTTAGTAGTAGTAGTATATAATATATTATATAGATTAGGTACATTTGGTGAGTGGCCCAGCCTAGCACAAGCGAATTCAATTCCTACTACAAGTTAATATCACAAGTCGCAGATCCAAATATATACGATATATAACTCTCTGAAAAAGTCTGGCAAACTGCTGGGCAGGTACTATATAGCATATAGCATTGGCATCGGCATTGGCATTAATATTATCATCAATATTGATCTATTGATTAGCGTTAGTTTCCTGCTCTTTTTCATATATAAATATAATATCCTGATCGGTGCCAAAGGCAGTGCGTGCTGTATCCATTGCTTCAGATAAACAACGACATATATCTGAAATAAATATTTAACATTTAATAAGTAAGTTTTATATACATATAGTATTTCAATACTTACGTCCATCGTGCACCTCAGGATTATGATAGTATAGCTTCCGCGTGGTCATGTCATAGCCACAAAGGACCACATAGTGTCCGGCGTAGCTTTTGGGTAAGCGTGTGTTTTGGGCAATACAAGACAGATGAAAACAACTTGATAATGAGTAAAAGTAAAGACTAAAGCGATGCTAAAACACACACCAAGTCAAAACTCTGCATGAATACACAGTTAACACTTATCAGTAGGGGGGGGGGGGGGATATGCCATAACGAAATGTAATCAATAAGTATTTGTTATTGACAGCTGCTTTGAATTGAGTAAATGTTGAATGATTCTTCTGGACATTTTCAAGCTTCACAATTTTTCTTTTATTCTTTTGTTATTCAACGGATAATTGGATTAATTTGATTATAATCAAAGAATTACAAGCTAACAAAAGAACAGAACATGGTTTTAAGAGAATAACTGATTAAAACTGAACAAGAATACAAAAGAATTATGTTCAATTAAAAAAAAAACTTTGCTAACTGAACAATTAAGAACAAATGCATTCAATCATAAAGAAATCAATTATTAGCATATGGAACCACTGATTAAAAATAACTACTATGAAGAAACTACTATGTTCAATTGCTCAGATCAACAATTTTAATTTATTGTTCACTTACAGAAGAAATATGTTCCCTTTTTCACTAAAACCAAATGATAATCAAAGTAAAAGTTATCAATTAATATGAAATATGTTTACTTGCTCTATTTAGTGAACAAAATTACATTTAACACTTACTCATGAACTATCTAAAAGAACCACTTGGCAAATATTTACAACTGAACACTAACATAAGTAGGAATACTTTGTTTGGCTAAGTCCAGTAAACTATTCTTATTGGTTCATGAGCAACTCATGAGCAACCCAACATTTTCTACTAGTATTAGTTCTTAAAAAGAACAGTTATGAAGGACTAACTCAGTTCATAGAACAGTACTTTATTAACTCGTGAACTACCCAAGCACAAGTAAAAAGATCCAGATCATAAGAGGTCACTAAACAACAAATAGCACTCAAGAACTATTTTAGTTAGGATCAGTTTATAGAGCAACTTGGTCAATCTACACTTTGTGTATGCACTCACTTCTACGATCTAAAAATAACCAGATCATTAGTAGTTCTCACTAAACAATAGAGAACAAAAAGTTCTCCCAAAAAAATAGACAGCAGGAAGAACGTTGTTAACTTAGCTCAGTGAACAACTCTATTTTTGGTAGCCTCACTTCTATGAAGAAGAAGTAAGAAGAACCAGATCATAAGTAGTTCTCAATAAACAATAGAGAACAGTTAAGAAGTTCTCATAAGAAAAAAATGGACAGCAATTAAGAAGGACTATATTAAATTAGCTTCGTGAATAACTCTATTTTTTATAGATTCACTTCTATGAAGTAAGAAGAACCAGATCATGAGTAGTTGTCAATGAACAATAAAGAACAACTAAGAACTATTCTAGTTAACTCAGTTAATAGAGCAACTAGCTTTAGTAAGCTAATTTTACACTAACTTCTATGAAGTAAAAAGAACTAGTAAAGTGAACAACTCTATTTTTAGTTCACCCACACTCATGAGCAACTCTGATGTTGTTAACAGCGTACCATCCTGCACTGCTTGTGTATTCGTGCAGAGCTTCTTCTTTCCTCCTCCTTCTCCACTTCCACCACACTTACCCAAACTTTTCAAGGGCATTGCGTTTGCATATCTCACAGGTGAGAAGGGAGGCATTAGTCAGCAATATGACTGGACCATTGCGAGCGAGATGCTTCAATATAACATCCATATCGACAGTGCGCTGAAGGACACGCAAGCCATGTGCCCGGGCATCCTTGAACTTGCGTGTGACGCGCTTCTCGTCCTTGTCAATGATTTTGGAGTAATACATATGCTGCGCATAGTTGGGATCGATGCCAAGTGTTTGGGTATAATACTCATGTCGGACTTGATAGCGCTGCAGCAGGTAACAAAGATCAATTGTCCAGGTGCTTGAGCCAAAGCCTTCGTCCTTGCAGATGGCCTCGAAATTGTTGAGAAACTGTTCACGCTGCGTTGTGGACAGTATCATCAGTATGCAGGATAGACCGCAGTCCCAGTTATATCGTTGCTGATAATGTGTTAAATTATAGTGTTTACTTTGCGGCAGAATGTTCATGTTGTCTTCTCTTTGCTCCTTTTTGTTGGGGTTTGTTGTTCGACAATGTCGCAATCTCTTTTCTTGTTGTGTGTGTGTGTGTGTGTATTGAACTTGAAATTTGGAATTTATAATTTTGTATGCCTGTACGCCAAATTTTTGTTACCGATTTTGCCAAATAAACAATAAACAATATTTTTATGCTATCTTCATTTTGTTGTTGCTTTTATTAAACAAACGAGTAATGTTAAACGCAACTAGCGCAACGTAAAGTTAACATGGTAAGTTAGCGTTAACAGTGGCTGTTTAAACTAACAGCGCACGTTAGCGCTAAATGAGTAACATAAGCGCAAAAATGCGTCACGTAAGCGGAAGAGAAGAACAGTATCAAAACAATTTTATCAAAATTTTATGCAGATTTTAAACCAGGAAAAAATATAATTATAGCTATGATACTTTAAATTGCAATAATAGTGCGCAATCCATTTTAGCATAACGACTGCTTAACATTAGAGATGAGCGTTAACTGTGACTTAATCTTTATCTTTAAGTTGCTGTGACAAATATCAGCTGTGAAAGTGATGTTTACAGGTATATGACTATAATGTCAGTTATGTTTTTGATATATTAGATTAAAAGTTTACAGTAATGTTTAAAAGAATTACTGCGTTTATAGATCAATGTTTTAAATTCAGTTCACGCTTTTAGTTTATCATGAGTGTATAAACACCGAAAGCATAAGTTTTTCAACATTTCAAATTTTACTATGAGAAAAATACACAAATTAGTATTAAAATATTAAAAATGCAATTATAATGTACCACTCTACAAAATCGTTCTGGAGTCAGTTCCTCTTTGAGCTTTCACAAGCAAAACAGTCGCGAGTTCTTGCACGAAACAAAAGTCATCATGTAAATCAAGTCTAACTGCAAAAATGGTGACAGTGACATTTTGTTGACAGTTGACATCTCGCACATATTGTTTAACATTCGATGAATTTGTAAAAAACTATCGCACATCTCTAGAACATAACATAATACACAAGTGTGCGAATTCCATTAAGTTGCGCACGGCCAGAAACGGCCAGGTCGGGTAAATATTAAACAATAATCCAAAATTCTTGTATATGTAGGCGACCAAAGCAAAGAAAATTTTTGTATTTAGGTCAGAAGCGAAACAAACGGTGACAGTCAAAATACCAAAAAAAAAAATATTTTTTTTAAATATTTGTGTGTGACATGCGTGTGTTTGTGTGTGTGTGTGTGTGTGTGTGTATACATATATGTATATATTTTTCATATGTATGCGTGCCTGTGCATATGTATAGAAGTGTGTATATGTGACCTTCGTGCAATCATTTAGCTTGGCCGACTTTTGCCAATTAAACATCAAAGTAACAGCATCCTGGCCACAAACCCATATACACATACACATATCATTTTCAAGCACAAACAATTAACTTAGTGCCTAAGTTTGTTGCTGTTGTCATCAAAATGTTCTTGCCGGCTGGCAAAGTGCATTAAAAGCAGAGCCACTTTGCCGTTTCTATGTTGTGCATAATTAGATTTTACAGCCACCTGAGAGAGCTTTTAACATAGCAGACAGATAGCAATAACAGCAGCAGCAACAACAACAACAGCAGAGGCAATAACAATAGCAGCAATAACAACAGCAGCAATAACAAAAGCAACAGCAAAAACAACAACAACAGCAGGAACACAACTGCCGCCGCAACAACAACAATAACAGTGGCAGCTAGAAAACCACTAATGAACTGTCTATGCATTTTATAGTAGACAAAACAACAGCAACACATTAAAAAAAAAAACAGCTATCTTCGGCATACCGAATAAAAATACACTTGCAGAAAAGTTAACAGTTAGAGAAAAAAAGTTGATTTGAAACGGTTAACAGTTCCGATTCCGATTCGTGTTCCGGTTTAATTTCTTGTCTTGGAAATATCTAGTGATGGTACAAAAAATATGATTAATCGGTTAATGTATCAGATGATTAATTTAATCAATCAGTTATTAACTTATGCTAAGGAGATTTTTAGCTTGCATGATTTGTTAAATAATCAAAAGACGATTTCGTTACAATTAAATCATACGTTTGATAATTGATCTGTTAATCGTGTCCTAACTAGAAACCAATCTATTCATTATTTTTTAGTAATATATATCTTCAATTTATTCCAATTAAATTTGTGGCTTGCATGATTTGTATTAAAAAACTTTACTTACTGTAAATTTTGACGATTAATTAAAAAAAGTAATCGATTAATTTGTCAAATTATCAAAAAGCGATTTTCGATTCATGAATTGATTGATTAATCGTGCCAACACTGCAAAACAAGTCCTTTTCAATGCATCAGACTTTAAGAGAGAATGTTAATACCCTGCTCTGGCAAAGGGTATATTAACAGCAGCTGTAAAACAACTAATTAACTATCTTTTATGCATTTTACAGAGAACGACGATAACCTAACAGCAACAACAACAACAAACACGATATCAATATAACAGCCGCTTCTCTGTGTTAATAGAAGACGCGACGTTTTTTATAGCAAACAAGTCTAGTCAAAAACAAACAGACCAAATGAGCGCACACTCGAGCTAAACGCGAACCAAAAACAAACCCACACACACACACACACCCACATACATACATACATAAAAAAACAATCATACACACCCACACACACACAATAAACTAATCAAAAATGCGTGTTGTGGCAATGGTAAGTGGCGGCAAGGATAGCTGCTACAATATGATGCAGTGCGTCGCAGAAGGTCACGAAATTGTCGCACTCGCCAATTTGCATCCCAAGGACAGAGGTAATTTTTCAATTGTCAGCTCAATCACAAACAACTATACTATATGCATATATATATATTTCAATTGTTTAACCAATCATTTAACGTCTTTACCCAGATGAGCTTGATAGCTTTATGTATCAGACCGTTGGACATATGGGCATCGAAATACTTGCTAGCGCCATGGGTTTGCCTCTATATAGACGCGAGACGAAGGGGAAGAGCATACAGCGTGGCAAACAATATGTACCCACCGATGATGATGAAGTCGAGGATCTCTATAGTCTGCTCGAAACGTGCAAGGTAACAAAATGATTAAACAAAATGTATATACGTATATACGACTATATAGAAGCCCATAAAGCTAAAGATTTCAACCATAGATTAAAGCTAATCGATTGTACGATGATTTTTATGACGCTTGCATGTATGGCATACCCTGTATTTGAAAGTATTCTAAAAAGGTCATTCAAAACGCAAGTGTAAAAACAAAATTAAGTCATATTACAGTCATTGCTCGCAATTTAAAAAACACTGCGGTTTCCGAAATTTCCAAAAATATTGTAATTTCCGTAATATTCAACCTTCCAAAATATTACAATTTCCGAAATATTCCAAGTTCGGAAATATTCCAATTCCTGAAATATTCCAATTTCCAAAAATGTTAGTTTCAGAAATATTACAATTTCCGAAATATTTAAATTTCCGAAATATTCCAATTGCCAAAGTGTTCCAATTTCCAAAATTTTCCAGTTTTCGAAATATTCTAAGTTCCGACAAATTCCCATTTCTGAAATATTCAAATTTCCGCACGTTTTTTTTTAAGGAAAACTTTGATTTTTTTTAAAGATATCTCAAATTAAATGGTTCAAAATATTTTATTTAAAAATCAATTTTTTGATATGAAACTAGTTTTGTTTGATTGTTTTTTGGTATTATTAAATTTGATTTGAGGATTTTTGAATCAACTAGAATTCTTGTATACCCTGTACGCTCAGCAGCTAAACTTGAAATAGAAACAAAATTCAAAACAAGATAATAACAAAAAAGCAAAAACCAAATGAGTAAAATATCATAAATGAAAATAAAAAAGTATATTTATTAACAAATATGACGACGCTTGGCAACTAAAATCATATTCATTAGACATTATCAAAAACTATATATATATTTATTCTAATCTGATCTCAATTTCGAATACTACAGGATATCTGAAAGTGTCTGTCAAGCAATTTGCCAAGTTATTATTATTGTTATTGTTGATTATTGCCTGTTAAATGTCCTTGAACGAGTTGCGACCCACAAACAAGTAACAAAAAATACAAAAGAAAACAAGTAAGAACGTTGCAGTCGGGCTCACCCGACTGCGAAATACTCTGTTTTCTGTACGTAAAAATTTTTTTCTCCAATCTATCGAAAAGTTCAAATGGAGTCATACTGCAAAATTTGGGGCTTCTAGCTATAAGGGTGTAGGAGATACAGGTTTAGCTCATTTGCGGGGGTGGTAGTGGGCGTGGCATATTTTTTTTTTGGCAGGTCGGTCAAGGGTGTGGTCAATAGTCTTTATGTCAAATTTTGTTACTCTAGCTGTAAAACTGTGGAAGATATAGGTTTTTGCGGTTTGTGGGGGAAGGGGTGGTGGTGGGGGGGGGAGATCTTGACACTTTGTCTGCCTATGGTATATACCAACACGTATACCAAGTTTGGTTGCTCTAGCTTCAAAATTGTGGAAAAAACCTGCGTTCATACAGAAGGACGGACAGACAGACGGACATTTCACAAACCCAATATACTCTTTTTTTCCATTTTGGAAAACAGAGTATAAAAAAAAGTTCAAATAATTGCGGAAATTAGTTTCGCCATGTGAAATTCATAATCTAATCGACCAAAAAAATGTCACCAAGCACGTGAACTAGGGCAATATATATATACATATATATATATATATATATATACTTTTTTTGATAATATAGCGCTTCAAAATTATTGATGCACACCGCTCGGAATGACGAGCAATAAATAATCAACCAATCAGAGTTGAACGAAAGCCAAATTACTTTTTCTTTTTTATTTTCCTTTTTGCCATAGGTCAAATTGATTTAATTGGTTCAGTGTCATAACTCGGAATGTCTTTGATTTATTATTGACATTGAAATACGTTATGTAGGCTGATTGCAACATACTTTTAGTTCAATTTAATATCTCAATTCAACAGATATGATGGCACATCAGTAGATCATTGTAGTTAGGCTCAAATCGATTAACAATCAATTCTTAATGAGTTCATAGCAATAACTTTCAAAAACATGTTGCTTCATTTGATATGTGCACTCTAGGTTAATAGTTTTATCAACAAAAAAAAACCAATGCTAATCAAACATATCGAACTAATACGCTAGAACTATAACTGATAAATCAATGTTTATTGAAATGTAATTGAAATATTTGATTTGTTGCAGCATGAACTCAATGTTGATGCGGTGGCTGTTGGCGCCATATTGTCAGACTATCAGCGCGTGCGGGTGGAGAACGTGTGCAGCCGTCTCAACCTGATATCCTTGGCCTATTTGTGGAGGAGAGATCAGACTGAATTGCTGCAGGAGATGATTGACTGTCAGGTGCATGCTATTATCATCAAGGTATGCTATGCATATGCGTTACACAAGTGCTGCAAGATCGATAATCGATAAAAACCATACATCGATAGTTTGTATACGCATTAGTTGACACTATCATCAACAAAGTTTGGTTTTCTAAATACACTTTAAGACTTAATTGATGAAATGCGATAGTAAAAAAAACGCCGACTAATCGATTTTAATCGATTTCTAAAGTTTGTGCACGTAAATTCCAGTTATATTGCAGTTGTAAGTGTAATCGATAATAACATAAGTATAGTTTTTATAACAAAAACCAAAATGGGATGAAAAGTGAGCGATAGTCAAGTAAAACAATCGATAACGTAATTTTAGTACTATCGATAGTTTTACAGCACTAAAGGTAATTCAGGTATTAGTAAAGTATCGTTAGTCATAATATCGATATCGATAGGAACATAGATATTCTTATAACAATAAATAAAAATGTAAAACTATCGATAGTTGAAAAAACAATTGCGATCGCACCGAACAACAAGTAAACTAGTATTAAAAGTATCGATAGCTTATATAAACAACCCATAGGGAGTGCACACGGTCGATACTATCGATAGTAACATAAAAATGAAAAACTATCGATAGTTGAAAAAACAAGCTTGAGCCAAGTTAACAATAAGTATATTAGTAATAAAAAGTATCGATAGTTTATATAAGAGAACCAAAGAAAGCGCACTTTCGATTCTATCGATTGTTAATTCGATTGTCTTGCAGCACTATAAAACACCTAAGCACCTATCAAACTTATATGATCTAATTTTCATTGTGTATTTGCAATAGGTGGCTGCATTGGGCCTGGTGCCGGATCGTCATTTGGGTAAATCGCTGCGCGAGATGCAAACTCATCTGCTGAAGATGCGCGATAAGTACGGTTTGAATGTGTGCGGCGAGGGTGGCGAATATGAGACATTTACGCTCGATTGTCCGCTGTTTAAGCAGCGCATCAGCGTGGAGGATATACAGACGATAATTAGCAGCGCCGATCCGATATGCCCCGTTGGCTATATCAATTTTACAAAGCTAACATTACAGCCAAAGGAACAGCATGCTGGCGGTGATGTTGTATTTGTTAAGAAATCGCTTGATTATATTAGCGATCTAAATGAATCAACATATAGTGATCTAAGTGATCCCGATTTTAGTGAAACCGAATTGGAATTAATTGAGAAGGAGACACGTTTGCGTGAATCTTTAAGCCAGAATGAGCTAATCTCGCGCAGCAATTCATTTGGACGTCATTTGGCCACATCATCATCATCGCCCATACCCATTGTCACGAAGAGCGCCAGCGTCGACGAGCCCATACCGGCGGCCGGCTGCTGCATAGCGGGCAGCGCCGGCTCTCTGCTGCTGCTGGCCAATACAGCTGCAACAAATCGACAACAGCAGCAATCGACATCGACATCAGCCTTGGGTGGCGTCGGGATTGGAATTGGAGTCAACAGCGCATTGCAGGCAAACAGCTGTTGCGGTCTTGGCAGCAATCATCCATTAGGCAGCAGCACGGCCGCCGTCTGCGGCTCGCTGTCGTTGGCCATCTCCTCGCTTGGGCTAAGCACCACACAGTGCTGCATTAATAATAATGCGAATGCGGCGATGACGACGATGCCATTGGGCATAACGCAAACCAATCCACCCAGTCCCATCAAATATGAGCGTGAATTTCGTCCACTTGCCAATCAGGCCAAAGCGGCCATCAATGCCAAAGGCTGGATGTGGCTGGCGGGCATACAGGGTAACACACACACACACACACACACACACACACACACACACATACACTCACATACTTTTGCAACATTATAACAAAACAACAAAAGAAAAAAAAAAAAATAGATTTCATTACTCTTTTTTAATATTTCACTCTATTTATTATCTTTTCGCTCTATCGCTATTTATACCCTTGCAGATGTTATTTGTAAAAAAAAAATTTCGAATTTTTGTGAAGGGGTCCTTGACTTTGACTTTTTTTTCGGGCTTAAAGAAAAAATGTTTTGATGCAAAAAGTTTCTCCAAACAATTCTAATAGTGACTGCAAAAAAAAATTTTTCAAAAATCTCTTCGCTTATATTTTATTGTGATTTTTTCTATGTGATGATCTAAGAAAAATCTTGTATATGAAAAGAAGGAAAACTTGGCTAAAATAGTAGTTTTTAGCAATTTTCAAAAATGCAAAGTTTTTCAATAATTTTAAAGACCATTTTAAATATTTGTTTTGTTGCGACAACACATTTTTGAAAATCAAATACACAAATAACAAAAAAGTTCTTTGACTGAGTTTTAAACTTTATTTTGTATAGATCATTGAAAACGAGTTTCAGTCCGATCGCATAATTAACCAAAGAAAAAGTTGCATACAACAGTTGTTTGTGAATTTTTGAAACTTGTAGCTAGAATTTTTCAGAATCCCATCTGAATTTCCAGCGTAAGATAAAATGCAGAGGTAGAAACTCATACATATCTATGTACCATCGATCAGATCCAATAACTATATCATATATATGTATATGTTTCTCATGAATCTTAAACCAACTTTGTTAAGGTTTTTACGTATACAAGATGGAAAATTTGACTGTTTTTTTCCTGTTATCTGAATCCAATTTTAACATACTATATAGACTATAGCATATAGTCAAATCTGATCAAAATTGAAACACTATAACTGATAGCTGCAATTGGAACAATCAGTAGAAAAATAGTTTTTTGTGTGAACAACTTTTCTTGCATTTTTTTTGGATAGCTAACAATTTATTTAGAAGACGAAACTCTGCAAGGGTATTAAAAGTTCGGACAAGCCGAAGCTGTCTATACAATAAAGTGCTGTGATTTATTTTAGGCTGTGCCTCGAACTTGGAGCAGGGCATGCAACAGGCATTAACCACGCTGCGTGGTCTCTGCCAGACCAATGGCTATGAGCTGCAGGATTTGTGCTTTACAACGCTTTATGTGCGCTCCATTGCTGAATATCCGGCACTAAATAGCTGCTATTTACAAGCATTTGGATTCCATAATCCGCCCACACGTGTGTGTGTCGAGTGTCCGCTGCCAGATGATTGCCATGTGATTATGGAGGCAATTGCATATCGTGCACCAGCCACGCATAGTGGCGATGATAGCGAGGAGACGCAGACGTTGCTCAATGGACGCCGGAATACGATGCATGTTCAAGGTATTTCACATTGGGCGCCAGCCAACATTGGACCCTATAGCCAATCGACGCGGGTAAGTGCACTCGAAATTTTCAAATCTTATCTTATCAATTTAGCTAAAGTTCTATGCATTCAATTGTTCAGATTGGCGACATTACGTACATCTCGGGACAGATTGCTTTGGTGCCAGGCAGCATGACAATCATTGAGGGCGGCATCCGGCCACAATGTAAACTAACCTTGCGTCATATTAGTCGCATTGCCAAGGCTATGAATGCCCAGGGACAGCTCCGTGATGTCGTCCATGGCATTTGCTTTGTCACCCATCCGGCATTCATTGGCGAAGCTCGACGCCAGTGGGAACGACGCACCACGAATGCTATCATGGATTATATTGTGTTGCCGGCGTTGCCACGCGATGCTCTCGTTGAATGGCAGGTCTGGGCTCATACCCACAATGATCGTTTTGACTGTAAGTTCACTATATCAGAGAATGGTTCTGGTTTTCACTTTTTGTGGAATAGTCAATTTATTATAATTGTATGGAATTATTCTCGATTGCTACTAAATTTGATTATAGCACAAAGTCAAGTGAATTTATATCGTAAAGTCATGTCAGTAGTGAAAATGAGAACACTCAAATGTAATTCACTTTCACAAAATCTTACTAAAAATTGTGAATTGTCCTTCAAATATAAATGTTTGCATTGTGATAAGTTTAAATTCATCTCTTAATAGCTATTGTAGTTCAATACCAGATTTAAGTTAAGTGAATTCAGTTCGCCAAATGTTATTAAACGTGAAAGTGGGAACGTTTCCTATATGTACTCTTTTATTGATTGTGGTTTGTTAAAGCTAAAAGCTGAAATTGCAGTTTCCAACCTATTTAGTTTAACCACGATCAGTCGTCATTCCACTCTCTTCAAAATAACATATACTAATCTATATTCAGATATCAGAACAGCTAATAATTCCTAATCCGCATCTTTTAATTGAAGTCGGAAATGGGAACAGGCTTGAAATATATATAAAATATATTTTTAATAATAACATTATTGATTATACAAATCTGATAGTAAACTTTATTTGAAACCATTTGCAGATGAGGAAACTGGTTGCTCAGTTAGCGATTATACCATCTCGATACGTCGTCGCTGGAACTATGAGAACAATTGTGCGGCAATTGTTTGTTATGTGGCAACAGGACTTGCTTCCTCGACCACACAGCTGACGCAGCTGAGCGAGGATGTGCTGAGCAATCATTGCCGTTTGGCTCAAAGCCTAAGCGTTGAGCATATGGACGAGATATTCACCTACATTGTTAATCGTTTGCTCAAGGATTATCCGATAACAAAGCGGCAGCGTCTGCTGGAGCAGCAGCAACTGTTGCAGCAGCAGCAGCAACGTGATGCGGCGGCGGATGATGAAGCCACGCCCACAGAGACATTGCCACCAGTTGGCGCTGGCGGTGATCAGCAGCAACAGCAGCAGCAGCAACATCAACATCAATCATTAGCAGCAACCAATCCACTGCCAGCGATACATTTGAAGCTATTCTATCAGGTGAATGCGGCACCTCCAACAGATTTGCTGCTGCAAGCGTTGCATGATTTCCGGCATAAATGCCAAGAGATGGCATCGATAGTTTATACGGTGTTGCCGGCGTGCAGTCTGCACAACTTTAGTACGTTCCTGTCCATATGCGGTGTACGGCATGAGTAGAGCAGTGGCAAGATAGAAGGAGAGAGAGAGAGAGAGAGAGGCAAGGTCCAACGTCTCAAAAAGTTTTGAAAGGAAAAGCCGCTAAAAAAAAACACGCTCACACACATACAAAACAAAACTAAACTAAACTAAACTAAACCTAAGAGAAATGCATGGGCGTATGGCCACGCCCACATTTTGTTGATATTGTTAACTAGCCTCTGTGTATCGTATTTAACTATATATTTAATATAACTATTTACAACCAGCCAGTCAATGATTACAGAACCGTGTAGTTAACTATAAAAGAAAAAAGTGAAAACATTGTTTCGGACCAACAACTACAACAAAACAAACAACAAGTAGCAAAAAACAAAAAAAAAAAAAAAAAAAAAAAACAAAAACAAAAAACCACAAGTGTTTCAAAAAAAAAATGTTTAACAAAAGATAAATTTAAAAAACAAAAAACACAAGAAATTACAAATTTAAAATTAAAAGTTCAACTTATAATGCAACAAATTTATAAACAATGCAAAATTCTTTTGTGCACACTCTACTACGCCCAATTGTAACTGCAATTCGTAACTCTAACTGTAAACTACTATATATACTCGGATAACTGTTATCGTAACTATTTTCGATGTGCTTTATTTTGTGTTTAGTTTTTCTTTCGCACAGGTTTCGAATTTTTTGTAGTTTATTTATATAAACACTTAAACACTTGTTCTCACTTCCACTTTCGAAAAATTTCAAGAGTTCCAGAACAAATCGAAATTGCAGCGAAATTACATTTGAAAAGTAAGCGTGGAATTGAGAACAAGCCTGATTTAAAAGACCATTTCTTTTTTTGTATTCTATTCTTTTTGATGAGATTAGCTCAACTTTTTGACCAAAAAAACTACCAAAACGAATTGCTTTTAAAAGTCGTTTAGCTCTTAAACAAAAACAAAACTCTAATCTTTAAATATTTATATATACATATATATGCGGGGCACATGACTTTTGGAAAATATTTCGTCATGCCTACAATTTTTATTATATGAAAATATCCCAATATATATATTATATAATTATAGAAAAACAAAAAGCGCCATAAAGAAAAACAAAGTTTTTTTTTATACATATATTTTTTTAATTTAAACAAAGTGTTTTGTTTTTTTTTTTTCTTGGCAGGCAAAAACAAATTTGCCTGCTTGCCTTTGCCCCACGCCGCCCCCTCCTTTATGATTAATATTTATGTATACACAAAACAAGTCAAAATAGTCCATTGGATTTTTGGATCTGAGATTTAGCCAGACGCAGTTTTACTTGGTAAACAAACAAAAAATAAAAGAAAAGTATACTATGCATAAATGCTTAGCGAATTTCCCTGTTAGTCAGATGCATATTGAACAGTCTTTTTACAATTGTTAACAACAATTGACAATTTGCACAAATGATGAGAGAACAAACAAATCGAACGAATAAGCAAACAAGCTTCGTGACGAAAAGTTGAAAAGAAAAATTGAATGTATGTTGGCATGTCATTGATAATGATTATAAAATGCTATTATTGTTACGGAAAAAAAAGAAAACAAATAAATATATTGATATCAATTGCGAGTCATTACATTTCGAATATCATAAAAACTAAACAACAACAACATGGGGGTCTTTTATTTAATAGAATTTTACAAAAATCTTATAAAAATTTGATAGGAAAAGTAGGGAATGAATTCAACACATAAAATCCTGTTAAATCGGAAAATTAAGTCAATCTAGCTTCAAATTGAACTTCCCTTAAATGTAACAAATATCCCTAATGCCCTTAAGCTTGTGAGCTCAATTCACTTTCCAAGAGAAAGGAAATTTTCCCAAAACATTCCGATTTTCGTTTTTGCCATTTGAAATCAGTTGATGTCAATTCTACTCCAAGGACAAGTGGGAACACTTGAAGGAAATTCACAAAAATCATCAAAGGCAGTCATAATTGCAGCATCTATACATGCACAATTGACTAATTTTTGAGTTTTTTAATTAATTCGGATTTGAACCGATCTTAAAGTCGATAAAAAAAAGTGGATTGTTTTTTGTAGTTTTTCAAAATAAAATGTCAAAATAAGTAGCCAACTTATCTAACTTGCTAAGATCTATCAAAAGAGCTGCTGTTTAAAATTATATAAGCAGGAGATCTTAAGATAAATCAGAATATTAATCAAAAAGGGGGGACTTTTTTTTATAAAATTTAAAGAATTCTTCAAAATAGGTTTAATGAATAAAAAAAAAAACAGTGTGTTATGACCTGCGAAAAAAAAGCTAGGCCACTCTTAAAAATATATAACATAAATCATAAAATTTATCAAAAAATGGGGCGTTTTTTTTAGAATTTCGAGAAAATCTTAAAATAACTTTACGCACATACCTGGCTAAAAAAACCAAGGCTGCTCTGCAAAGTGATTTAAAACATGTTAAGATAAATAAAACTCGATATCGTGCATAAAATTGAGCTTTAAAAAATCTGTAGTCTTAGAAGAATATAAAATAGATCTAAAAGTTCATAGAACTCCCCCTTTTCAAGATTTAAACAAATAACGGTACTCATTTGTATCTATAAAAGTAACGAATAATCTAGAAAATGCGTTCGAACAATTTTCTAGAAACCCATGTCTACAAAATTTTCGAATTTTAGGTACACGTCAGTGATTGCCAAAATGCAGGCAAACATATACTGTGATTATTTGTATACAATTTTTGCACCATAAAAACATAAATTTCACACAAAACAAACAACAAGCGAGCAAGAGAGGGAGAGAGTGCAGTCAATGTCATCAGCCATGATAATGTTTGAAGCCCCCCGAAACACAGACCGACACAAAGCTTTTGGGAAGTGAGCGCGCGCTCTGCTCTACACCGTTCTCTCTTTCCACACGCACGTTGGCGAACTTTCCAGTGTTGGCCAATCAAATGTTGCGGTCAGCGCCACGCAAAGCCAATCAGAATTGCAACAGACACTGACGTGGTGTACACGTCAGGGCATAATCAGAGCGTTTGAATAAATAGCCCGACAACGGGGAGAGCAACAAACAGTTTCAATACAGACATCAAAGAAGTAACACAGAACGGCACATTGAAAATCGTTTAATTTATTGAAATATACATACATATATACATACGTGCGATAACAAAATAACAAAATTCTTCTTTTTTTTATAAACAAACTGAAACTGTGTGTGTACAAATGTAATTAACTAAACAAAGCCAAAAAAGACAACAAAGAAAGCATCAAAAAGTGACAAATTATTTATATAGATATTTATTTAGTGCTCAATTAAATTTAAGTTAGAAAAGTAAGTATTTAAATAACAGTTGTGCAAAACGACAACAATCGATTTATTTTTTTGTGTGTTAACTTTGATCGTTTGGCAACACTGTTTGCAAAGTTAACACTGACGTGTACTCTGCTCAGTGTATGTGTGCGTGCATGTGTGTTGTGTGTAGAAAGCGCCGGCACAAAGCAGCAGCAATCGGCAACATTCTTTCAGTTCTATTCGAAACGTCAAGAGAGAAAATTTGAAAATTATAAGCTCAAGCTAGTTTCAAGTGTAAGTTGATTCTTCTCTGCTTTTTTTTACCTTTTTCGACCAGTTCCAAGACATATATTTGTAACGTAAACTGAAGTAAAAGTAAATGCAGCTAATAATAATAGACACGGTGCACATGGAACTTCCATTATAAAATGAGGGTGTCGCGGTGCGGTGTGTGTGTGTGTGTGTGTGTGTGTTTGTCGCCATGTTGGCAACGCGGCCCACAATTCCATTTTATGCAAAAGCACAACTAACTAATGTCAAATGCACTAAGGCACTCAACTATACGCCAATAGTTAAATGCAATTAAATGCATGAATACATTAAAATATTCATAATGTGTTGCACTACGTCACGGCCAGTGTGACACCTCCGCCGTAACAAAATTTTCATGACGTGTAGCAATTCAGCACATTGCCGTTACCCGCCAGCCGTGCATAATTAACATATATACAAAAGAGTTGTGTTTAAATGCGTCAGCAACAAATTAGCATAAAATAATTCATTAACTATTTCAAAACGGAAAGTTCATTCACCGACTGCGCGAGCCACATTATTTGCATATTTTAGTGCGCCCTTCAATTTTTAACGCCTTGCGAACGTGTGCACACACTGGTCAAGATTGAACTCCTTGTGGAAGTGTGCACACACTGACTATATGCCGCCTACATCTACATATCATTGTTGTTGCTGTTGTTGGTTTCGCTTAATATTCTGCAGACAATGAATTGACAACACATTTAATTTAAAACAAATGCAAATAATAGCAACTATATGATACACAAACTCAATTTGAAATGCAAAAGCCAAACACACAAACAGAGATGCGCCTGCGCCGACTTATTGGTGTGTTTGTGCGTGTGCGTGTGTGTGTGTGTGTCTGTGCAGTCATTCAATCAGCTTTGTACACGTCATATAAAACAAATCCCCGTTATAATACTCCCTTAGCTGACAAAAGGTACACGTCAGAAGAGTCAAAGCGAGCGCTTGATAAGTTTTTATTAGCTTTTTCTTATTTTGGGGCTAAGCAAACGCAAAAGTTAAGGTAAACGTGAACGTAAGCATTGGAAATAACGTAGGACAGCTGTGCAAACGATGCCGGCAAAAGAGAGAACGCCCCCGCCTAAACTTTCACCGGACGGGGCGTGGGAGCAGTAGTTTGTGCATTTGGTATAGTTGTAGCATAGTTGTTGTAACACGTTTATTAAGTATGCAAAACGCGGCAAGGATGACTAAATAAGAAATTTATAAATAATTGAAGAGATATGTTTAAAGCCAAAAAGACAAAAACCAGTTTTTTTTTTGCTGCACACGCTTAAAGTTTAAAGAGAGTCGCCGGCAACTGATTTGTGAGAGTTTAAGAGAGAGAGAGAGAGATTACTAAAAAGACAGCAGAAAGAACCAGAAAAATGTTTCCACGTATACAAAAAATTCTATAGCAACGTTGCTGCTGCTGCTGTCGATGTCGACGCTAGCAGAGCAGCTGCGTCGGTCAATGTCAGTGTGAGCTGAGCCCAAAGCAGCGCAGCATTAACAGTTGTTAAACGGTTAGCCACGCTGCTAGACGTGTTGCGCTCTTTCGGCTCTTACTTCAGGTGTGTGTGTGTGTGTGTGTGATATATATAAAAATTAGTTTACCTTTACTTGACATTTTTATTAGGCCAAATGTGTGCCATAAATTGCTTAACACACGCCGCTTCTCACCTTTTTTTTTTTTCTTTTTAAAAGTGGCACACTTAACGGTATTACCTGTTGATGACAGTGTCAACGCCAACGTCAGCGATTCTTTTTTTTTTTTTTTTTTTTTTTTTAGCATTTTTGGCTGTCTGAAGCACTCTCTTGCTCTCGCTCTCTCTCTCTCTCTCTCTCTGTCTGTCTATCCACCCCTCTTTGTGTGTGTTGACGTGTACAAAATAGTATTAAGCTCAGCTTTCGCGCATTTTATTAATCGTTGCATTTCTTCTCTCAATTTTTTGCAGTTTTTTTCTGTTTGGTATTAAAGACTAAGCATTAAAAATTAGTAATTAAACAAATAGGAGCTCTCCACAATGAAGTTATGCATTTTATTGGCCGTTGTGGCCTTTGTTGGCCTCTCACTTGGTGAAGAAAAGAAGGAGAAGGATAAGGAACTGGGCACCGTTATTGGCATCGATCTGGGCACCACATACTCATGGTAAGTTTTCACAAATCTCTTTCATGCCGCTGTCATATTCCAATTGGTCTTATCTGAACATGTGCCGATTGCCATTTGTCAATTGCCAATTGGAATCGTTGCCAGATCATATGTGTAATGGTTGAATTGGAATACCCTTACATGTAGTGGGCTTAGCTAGTTGGTTTCTGGGCAGATTTATTCCAAATTCAATGTCTAAATAAAGAAATTTAGTAAATTTTGCTCTTTTTACCTGTCATTTTAACTTTTTTATGCTGTTTTCGATGTTTTTTTTATTGTATTGTTGGTTCTCTTTTTTTGTCTGATCTGACTTTCATCTTATTACTTATTATTTGAATAGTGCAGTTAAAAGTCTCCCCGACTCTAACTTACACACCTTATGCACTTTATTTCCCCCTCTCCTAAATTGATCACTTTTAATAAATCATTTTTCTTCTCTCTTCTTTTAAACAATTACAGCGTTGGCGTTTACAAGAATGGACGCGTCGAGATCATTGCCAACGATCAGGGTAATCGTATTACACCTTCATACGTTGCCTTCACCGCCGATGGCGAACGTTTGATCGGTGATGCGGCCAAGAATCAATTGACCACAAATCCCGAGAATACCGTCTTCGATGCAAAGCGTTTGATTGGACGCGAATGGTCGGATACGAATGTGCAGCATGACATTAAATTCTTCCCCTTCAAAGTTGTGGAGAAGAACTCCAAGCCACACATTAGCGTCGATACATCCCAGGGTGCCAAGATCTTTGCACCTGAGGAAATCTCAGCCATGGTCCTTGGCAAGATGAAGGAAACTGCCGAGCAATATCTGGGCAAGAAAGTCACACATGCTGTTGTCACCGTGCCTGCCTATTTCAATGATGCACAGCGTCAGGCTACAAAGGATGCCGGTGTCATTGCTGGCCTTCAAGTCATGCGCATTATCAATGAACCCACTGCAGCGGCTATTGCCTATGGCCTGGACAAGAAGGAGGGAGAGAAGAATGTTTTGGTCTTTGATTTGGGTGGCGGTACCTTTGATGTATCCTTGTTGACCATTGATAACGGCGTCTTCGAGGTGGTGGCAACCAACGGTGATACACATTTGGGTGGTGAAGATTTCGATCAGCGTGTTATGGATCATTTCATTAAGTTGTACAAGAAGAAGAAGGGCAAGGATATCCGCAAGGATAACCGTGCCGTACAGAAGCTGCGTCGTGAGGTGGAAAAAGCAAAGCGTGCCTTGTCTGGTTCTCATCAAGTGCGCATTGAAATTGAATCCTTCTTTGAGGGTGATGATTTCTCCGAGACGTTGACCCGTGCCAAATTTGAGGAACTCAATCTGGATCTCTTCCGTTCGACGCTGAAGCCCGTGCAGAAGGTGCTCGAGGATGCTGATATGAATAAGAAGGATGTGCATGAAATTGTTTTGGTTGGCGGCTCCACGCGCATTCCCAAGGTCCAACAGCTGGTCAAGGACTTCTTTGGCGGCAAGGAACCATCCCGTGGCATCAACCCCGACGAGGCTGTCGCCTATGGCGCTGCCGTTCAAGCTGGCGTACTCTCTGGCGAACAGGATACCGATGCCATTGTGCTGCTCGATGTGAATCCATTGACCATGGGCATTGAAACTGTCGGCGGTGTGATGACCAAGTTGATCCCACGTAATACTGTCATTCCCACCAAGAAATCGCAAGTGTTCTCCACTGCATCCGACAATCAGCATACGGTTACCATTCAGGTCTATGAGGGTGAACGTCCCATGACCAAGGATAATCATCTTTTGGGCAAATTTGACTTAACTGGCATTCCACCAGCACCACGTGGCATTCCCCAAATTGAGGTCTCCTTTGAGATCGATGCCAACGGTATTCTGCAGGTCAGCGCTGAGGATAAGGGTACTGGCAACAAGGAGAAGATTGTCATTACCAATGATCAGAATCGTTTGACGCCCGAGGATATTGATCGCATGATCCACGATGCCGAGAAGTTCGCCGATGAGGACAAGAAGCTGAAGGAACGCGTTGAATCTCGCAACGAGCTGGAATCGTATGCGTACAGTTTAAAGAACCAGATTGGCGATAAGGAGAAGCTGGGCTCCAAGCTGAGCGATGAGGAGAAGACCAAATTGGAGTCGGCCATCGATGAGTCCATCAAATGGCTTGAACAGAATCCCGATGCTGATCCCGAGGAGTACAAAAAACAGAAGAAGGATCTGGAGGCTATTGTTCAGCCGGTTATTGCTAAGCTATATCAAGGCACTGGCGGTGTACCACCCCCAGAGGGCGCTGAGGCTGGCGATGATCTCAAGGATGAGCTGTAAGGTGGATAAAGAACAGAGGAGCAGGATGATCCCAATTTAGATGTTGGATTTTTGATATCCACATCTCTATTGCGGAAACGGAAAGCTGGATTATATAGTTTTTGGCAGTAGAAATAAATCAGACTGATTAAACAATTATAAAAACAAAACAAACAACAAAATGGCAACAGCAACAACAACAAACATATTGAGCAGAACCTAAAAAAAAAACACACCCACAAAAAAACCCCAAGGCAACAGTTTCTATACCCAATTTTTGCCGCACGCTAAATTTCTTGTAGCATCAATTTTTTTATTATTTTTATGTAAATTTAGTTGTTTTTTTTTTTCGTTTTTTATTTGCATTTTTTTTTTTATTTAACCCTTTTTTGTATTTTAATTTAAAGAATGCTTTGGCCCTAGAAAAAAAAAAGAACCTAGTTGAGAGAAGGTTTATGATTATGTTTATGTATGTATAAATGAATGAAGAATCATATATAATATTTGTGTGTGTTCTGAGCATTCCTTTCTCCTTCCCCACTCCCCCCTAAATGGCCAACATCCCGAAAACTGTATATTTTTTGATAAAAGAAAAAAACAAAAAAATAAAACGAAGAAGGAAAGAAACTAAAAAAAAGATAACGCTAACTTCTAATTGAGGAGGAATCACAAATCAATAGGTTAGCCTACAAGTTATAAACAATCTTATTAAGAATAAAAAAAAAAACAAATGATAAAAAAAAATGAAAAACAACAAAAAACAATGTTATATGTAAGTTTAAGAAGAGCGCGTGACAAGAGATATAGTAGAGGAAAGCATAAAAAGAAAAGAAATAAAGAAGCTGCGGGGCAATAATAAATGAAGAAGGAGAAGTTTATTTGTAGCAACAAAAGCATAAACAAAATAATAATTCAATTAAATGCAAAAACCCACAAAAGATACACACAGACAAGAAACAAAACTTAATAATAATTATGGATTCTTCGATTTTACGAAGAACCTTATAATTTATTTAAAAATAAAATAAAGAAAAAATGAACTTGAAAAAAATAAACAAAACAAAAATCATTTAACTAGTCTTTTTATTTGTTTAAAATTGCAGCGGGTATTTTTATTTCTGTCCCATTTAGCACATATATGCATATATATTCTTGTTCAGCCAAGTCGATCTTTCGAACTAGGCTCCATTTGAAGCTATTTTGATGAAATTTGGCATAGCTGCATCTTTACTCAACGCAGTATGATATATGTTGAAACAGGCCCGATCGGTTTGCTATTATTTATAGCTGACATAAGAAAAATCTGTCGAAAAGTTTTGGTTTTTTAAGTTAACTCTAGCAAACTCACCAATTCTGAGTTTAACTATGATGTAAACAAAATCTAAGTGCATACTATTTTAGCTTTAAAAAAAAAAAACCAGTATTTATCTTTTTGAAGATAATAATTCTGTGTTTAACTCTGCTTTACACATGTTTACCAAATTTAATCAAAATCTTATCTGTTGAAAAACAGCTTTTAAACAAAAAACATATTTGGTTTTTCAAGATAAGACGACCAAGCTTTCCCGAACTAAATTCTATTATGCTTTATGCATGTTGATTAATATCTGATAACTATATTTTAAAGATAATTTTGAGCAAAATACTGATAATACACAGTGGAACTTTTTTTCTTAAATATAATAAAATCAAACAATACCCGATTCTAGTTTTTGAATATTAAAAGTAGAATCTTCAAATTTTTTTTTTAGTAGAGTATCCCGTTTGAAATCTAGCTTGTTTTTAGAAAAACTGAAATTTCAATGCAAAATTTCAAGTTTATGTCTAAAAAGAGCGCCTAAGCAAACAAGAATTTTGAAAGTTGAAATGCAGGACATTATATAATATAAAGTATTCAAAAAAGAAAGTTTCTTAAGAATCCAAAATCTGGTTTCGAAGATAGTGAGTGTATATTTTTGAAAAATCGAAAATCTAGCTTTTTTCGTTTAGCTTAAAAATGGCCTCGCAAATATATGGTCTTTTTATTTTTTCGGATTCAGAGACTGGTTTTAAAAACGAAAAGGCACAACCTTTTTTTTCAAAATTTGTTGCATTGTGTAATTAATATTTTTAAACTCGAAAATCTGTACAACTCGAAATTTTCGTGGCAGTTAATGGATATACAAAGGATACTTATACCTTTGATGCCACAACGAAAGCTATACTAGCTTGTTTTTACTTACCTGGGCGATAGGGTTGGGGTTAGGGTTAGGACGAGGGCGTTACCAATATATCAAATAAACATAGTGCAATAAGTATTTGTTTATTTATTCGCTTGCTGCTTTTATTGTTTTGATTTTGTATCTTTCTTTTGTTTTTTGTTTTGTTCACGTTCTAATTTCATTTCCATGCGCATTCAGAATTTGTTATTACTTTCATTAACTTTAGTTATAGTTGCCAATGTTAAAGGGAAGCACTTCGCTTTACTCTTTGACCAATTCAATATTCTATATTTTTTAATTTTTGTTTTTTTTTTTCAGTTACTGCATTACGAGTAATCTTAATTATCTTAAATACATTAAAAAAATACATAAAATATTTGTTTGTTTTTGTTTTTGTTTTTTTTTTGTTTGTTTTCATTCTCTTTTTGTTTGTTTTTTGTTTTTGTTTAATATGTATGTATATAAATAAGCTAACGGTATATTCATATTGTTTATTGTGTACACTTGTGTATTTTGTTTTTTTTTCTCTATATACGTATGCACTCTCAGATATCGATATCGGTTCACAAAATTCAATTTATTCCTCTTGTTGTTGTTGGGTGTTACGGTTAACGGTTAACCGTTCTCATTTTTAAATGGTAATAGCTCTCGGAACATCCACGCTGTGTAAGGGTTGTGTGGAGTGGGGTGGGGTGGTGTGTGTGTGTGTGTGTGTGTGGAGTAGGGTGGAATATAGGTAACTTGACTAAATATTTATTAACTATTCTACACTTTTGCCGTGTTTGTTCACTTGGTAAATAAAATGCAAAGAATAAAATTGTTTTGAATGCGCCTGCCGCATGGACCAGGGCTGCACAAAGCAGAGTTTCTTTGTATTCGTATGTGTATGTGTGTGGCTCTTTCTGTCTGGGTGTGTGTGTGTGTGTGTTTGTAACTGCACTTTCGATATCGAAACAAAACAATCGCACAATCCTTCGAATTCGAGTTGCTATTTCTAGTTCAATTGAATAAGTTCAGTTGTTCAATTTGAACTAAATCAGTTAATTAGTTTAGTAGTTCATTTATTGATTCGTTCATGATCGATACCAGTCGTTTTATTCAGTTTCTCATTATTCATGAACGATACCAGTTATTTTATATAGTAGTTAATCGTTCATAAGCGTTAAACGATGAAAATTATTATTCAGCAATAAATTGTAATTTGAATACAATTTAATTTTTTTTTTATGTTAGATGAACGTTCAACTGAAGAGCTTAATAATATTACCGTTATTATTCATGAACGATGACCAACTAAATAAAATGGCCGATATCGTTCATGATCCGTTCAATTGAACTTATTTTGAACGAAACATCGCAACTCTGCTTCGAACTTCTTAGGTGCTGGTCCTTGTGGCGGGTGGGGAGTTCATTCCTTAAAACGGCGTTGTTGTAGCATTTGCTTGTATGTATGTGTTTGTGTGTGGGTGGATTGTCTGCCTGTGTCAGCGCGCGTACAATAATGTTTGTATGTGTGTGTGTGTGTGTGTGTATGTTTTGCTTGTAACGGCTGCTGCAACAATAACGGTTCTGCAACGATTCTAGATGCGCTTTGGAATTGTTTCGGCATTGTTTTCAGGCTCTTCGTCCTTGGGTGGCTGGCCGCGCTGCTGCTGTGACCAATTTCAGATGGTATTTTAGGAAGAATACGACGAAGAGTGCGAGCGAGACAAGATCAAGTTCAAGATGGCCACATTTTTGGCGCCAATTTGCGCGCAACAAGAACAAAGATACAAAGAAAGGAAGACACAATGAAAGAGAGAAAAACGTAATAAAAAAAATACAATCAAGAAAGCTGAAGATAAATGTACATATGAGAAATGCAAAAATCAATTGCATTATTCAAGTCATTATAGTGTACTAATTAGAGCTGGAAAATCATCGAAAGATCCGTAACTTAATTTTTAGAAAATTACAATTTAATATTTCTCTTCCGAATTCCACGTTCGAATTAATTTCATCAACAAAAGTGAAGCAGACTGTTGCAGACTGAAAGCGTGCTAATAAAAGTTGTAGAACAAATTAGAATTATTAACTTGTTCTGCATTCCACTTTCCAATTCATTTCACACAAATATGTAAAGCATACTTTTAGGTAAGTGAAAGAAATCTATCCTGCTCTTCAAAGTGAGACTGGGAACAGTTCCAATGATCCCTAGTATTTTCGTACGTTTAATTCTTGGAAAACTATGCTTTAAATAATTAATTTTATTTTATTCGAATGAGGAATTCGGAACGCGCCCATAAATTCCGCACATAGACCTTGAAGTTTACTTCACAGATTTTCTTTGTTAAGTTTGTGTTTGTAGGGAGGAGATGAAGATGGGTCGCCTGCACCGCTTCAACTCTTCCCAACAAACGAAAACTCAACGAAAAAAACGATATAGTTCATTCATGAAGTTTTTTCGTCAAGTTCACACTTATAGGATAACGGTAAAGCGGAGCATGTAATCTCTCTACACCTCTTCATTAAAAAGTAACAACTTAACGAAGAAAATGCATGAATAAAACTCTATCGTCTTAATGCAGTCTACTTATATGGCTCATTCTCAATAGTAAAAAAACAAGAATCAATAGAGGCTCCAAAGAGATCTATGTAGATCGATAATAACGAATGTTTTCCAGCTCAAGCACACAGTACATATGTACATAAACAAAATGTACAAAGATATTTGACATACATATTGTATCTAGGTCATATTATAATATAATATTATCTAGTTGGCACAACCAACGGCAAATGCTGTAGGGTGGGGGAAAAACAAGGAAAAATGTGCATGAACAATTTTTGTTTTCATTTGAATACAAAATGCGACGATTGCCAATTCATATGTATGTATACGAGGAGATCGGTTGTTGTTTATTTGTTTATATGTACATATGTTCATGTTTATATGTATGTATGCATGTACATACATATATACACATAGTTTACAAATGGTCATCGAACTTGCGAATCCAATCCAAACTGTACAATAGCAACATATACATACATACACATGTAATTTACATGTGTATCTATGCATGCATGTGTGTGAAAGCGTTCTCGTATTGTCTGTGTCATGGTGTACAAATAAAAGGTGGTATCATGCGTGTATCCAGTTACCAGTTGATGGAGAATGTGTTAACACAAAATGGCGATGGGGAGTTTGTGAAAGCGCTGTCTTAAAATTGGTAACTTATAAATGATGCAGTCACTTAAAAAACTCGGTTGCCACATTTGATGCAAATGCACGAAAACAGGTACAAATGTACCAAAACTGGTACATTATATATACGGTACAATGGGATTTCTTTTCCGAAATTTTTAAATTGCATTTATTAAAAGTAATTTAAGAGAGGAGAGAATAAAGACGAATGATATATTATTTTGTGTTTGTTCTCCAAATAATATAAATTATTCTCTCTAAAACGATTCTTCGTTACTTCCCATTCGATTTTTCTATAGGAATGTTTGACTAACTAAAGTTCGAATATATTGGTACCTATTTTTCTTTGAAAATATACATTTTTTGTGTGGCAACAGTGTTTATAATTGAAACTACCATATGTATATGTTTACACCATGCTCGGATTTAGTTGGCAGATTTGATGGTTATGTATGTGTGTGTGTGTGTGTGGATGCAGTGCAGTTGATATGATCAAGAATCGTGTTTGAGGAGTTAAGTGCAGTGCAGTAATGAATAATAAAGCCCAACCAATAAATGATTTGTAAGTTACAATAAAGAAGACGCTTTGTATTTATTTTTGTTGTTGTTTATATATCAAAATCGGCTTTCACATTCGCATGGCAACAAAATTGTATAAGAGCTTTTTGAATGGGAGGAGCAATAATAAAAAAAAAAAAAACACGAACATTACGCATAAAAATATGAAAGTTTAAACCAAATCAGTGAGAGAAGCGCTGTGGTATGGTATAGCAGCTAGCTTTTGTCAGCTATATATTTATATAGGCCATCGCTCTTAGCGTGTGGTGCGGTGGTGGTGGTAGTTAGAGTGAAATGGCATTAGCGCTTAAGGATCATCATCGTTGGTCGTGCTACCCAGTGTGTGCTAGAGTGAGTGGAGTAGAGTAGCGCGCACACAGTATAAGATAGGGAACTATTCAGCTTCAGCTTCAGGATCGGGACGACTTAGGATCTCCTGGCAGAGCGCAATGTAGTCCTAGATTTTTGATTGATGTGTTGTATATAATAAAATAGATGCATGGCATAGCATAGAAAGAAATGATATTAAAAAGTCAAAAAGCAAATATAGCCCGAAAAAACACTGAACAGATATAGATAGATAGATAGATAGATAGATAAATATATCAACAAACACCAGACATCGAATAATCCACATGGAAAAAGACAATTTCGAAAGATGACAAAACAGTAGTACAAAATGTTAGTAGTAGTAGTAGTATATAAAAAGTTGATTTGATTTGGTTTGGTTTTGTAGCAAACATATAGAGCGAGCTATTATGCAATATGGATTTTGATATGATGAATGTAGTACATACATATTATGTGCAGAAGTATCAGCAATATATCGATGTTGTGTTAAATATTGGCCTATATACAAGATATTACCACAAATGATTAGACTGCAAAATTGTATTAAATATCAGTTTTGTTTTTATTTTTAGTTATTGTTATTATTACTCTTGTTTTTTTTTTCATCATATTTTTTTTTTAAATTTTTTTTTCTTTTCTTTTTTTAATTAATCAGTATTATTCATATATCAATTGTAAACAGTTTTCGGTATGTACTCGTCAACTTATCAACGTTTCTGCACTTGGCCTTTGTATCGATTTCTATATATAATATATATAGTATATATATTCTTTATAGCTAATTTGCTTAAAAAAATGTTCACGTTTTATTGTAATGTACTTCTTATTTTTTTTTTTTTTTTTTTTTTGATTTCAGTATTCAAATCTATTATTTCAACATTTTTCATATGACTCGGCACACAAAATTTTTTCAATAGAAATGAAAAAACAAAAAGAAAAACAAATAATTCATTTTCTATATTGACAAAAAAAATGTATATATAGTATTTATACTATATTGCAAAACAAAACTTGCGTTTAATTATTTGCACCTATCAAGAGTAACACAAAAGTTTTACGTTTAGGAGAAAAAAGTATATCAAAAATTCTATGTTCAATTTTGGACCCTTAAAACTAAACGTGTGACGCAGTATATATAGAGCTTAAAACCAACGTACATACATAAATTGCTTGGAAATTAATACACACACACAATTTGCATTTAAGATTGTATACCCTTGCTGAACGAATTATAATTAACATTAAAGTCGGCACCGAACATTTCGGAAAAAACTATTATACCTGTTCTGGCTTTCACTTTCGCAACATACCAATGAATTTCCCTTAAATATTTATTAAAATCGTAGAGCTAATGAAATGAATGCAATGTCAATGTTTTTTTAATCTTTGATGGAAAAACAAGTGAATTCAATTTGCAAAATCTCATCAGTCTATAATAGGAACATTTAGGGGAAATTCACTTTTGCAATATCTTTTCGAAAGTGGGAACCGGATATACTATATCAAATACACTTTTTGTCACATGAAAATTGCATTTGAAAAGTGTTATTTATTTAATTATTTGTTTAAAGATATCTACAACCAACTTGATAAACGTTTATCATTAAATACAGTTTACTATTCCTACAGATTTAGCTAAAGATCGGACTACTATATTGCTATATTGTATTGCAAGGGTATTCAAATTTCGGCAAGCCGAAATAAAATTGCTTTTCATTTGTTTCGTTTCTAAATAGCTGCTGCGTTTCTTAAACTTTAAGATTGTTTTTTTTTGTTTTATCATTATAATATGCAATTGTTTAACATAATCGTGTTTTTCTATATATTTTTAATTGTATATTATACAAATATATATTTATATATATCTAGAATATATATGTATATAAATGTATGCATGTATAAAACCAATAAGTGGCTGATTGTGTTTTAAATGGATTTCAAATGAATTTGGTTTACATTTGGTTCAATAAAAAAAAATAAAACCAATTAAATTTTGTGCGCTGCTTCTTTTCTGTTGCCGCTTCCACGTCTTTCTCCAACTTGAACTCGGTTATTGCTTTTGCGAACCAATTTTGGTAAGGCAGGGCAACACTTGCATAAACAGTGTCTACACACTTCTTATTGCGTATATATGTTTGTGTGGGTGCTGTTGTTGTGAAAGTGCTGCCACAATGTCTTCATCATCGTTATCTTCATCCTTGTGTGCTGTTGCTTCTTCTTTTACGTGTTGTGTGGTTTTCTTTTGCGTTGCATTCTTGTTGCTTGCTGGTCGTCAGATCGTTTTTTTTTTTGTTTGTTTTGTTTCCGCCTGCCATCGTCATGATTTTGGTATTCCTTGTGATTCTTGTTTGGTTGGTTGGTTAACTTGGTATGTGTGTGTGTGTGGGTGTGCTTATATGAGTGTGAGAGTGTTGTGTGTGTTTTGTTTTTTTTATCTTGATATTCAATTGCATGTTCTTATCCGGTTTGCTGCCATTTTGCTATATTTTTTTTTTCTTGCATTTTAAAGTTTTCTAAACTGTTTCACTTATTTTGTCTTCGATATTCTATGGATCAGCATTTAAATATATATAAATTATTAATATTGCAATCATACATTTATCATTAATGTCCATTTTTTTTTTTTTTTTTCATTACATGTAATATTTGTGTGGTTTATTATTGGAAGTACTATGTTGCTTATATATCGTTGTATGGGAACTAAATTTAATTATATTTCTTGCCAACTCGCTCTCTTTCTTTCTCTATATATGTCTCTCGCTCGTATTCATTATTATTAGTTACATACAGACATACAGATACAATATTAGTTTGCTTTCTAATTTCCACTCTGTTGCAACTGGAATTAAACTTTAACTGTGTGTGTGTTGATCTTGAGTTGCCAACTACAGTGTTTTGTCTAGAGTTGCCAACTACAGTGTCCTGTTTTTTTTTTTTTTGTTTTTTGTCTTTACAACATAAAATATATATATATATATATAGTATATATGTAATACAAATACATTATGCATGTAAAAATAGCTTATAAAAAACAATTAATGCAAAAAGTACACAGACTAAAATTAAACACAAGAGTTGTATATAAGTTTAACATAATTATTACTAATACTAGGTTAGAATCGAAGAGTGTATGCATGTATGTTTGTTTTTATTTATCCATGTTTTGATGTGTTTATGTGTGTGTGTGTGTGTGTGTGCAAAACAAGGAGGAGGAAACGTACAAGCAGCAAAACACAAGCGCAAAAGATTTAGATGAGGAAACAAACATTTTAAATGCCTATGTATTATGTTTATATGTATGTATGTAGTGGATGTTGGTTGTTGTTAGTTTTGCTGCATTCAGTTGTTGTTATTAAAACTAATATATATATATATAATATATATATCTATATATATATCTATATATATATATATATATATATATACATATATATAGCAAGTACACACACATACATATACAGATACATGTAAATATACATAAACATGTGCATATTTCGTATATTCGTTATGTTTCGTACTGATGAGCTTTTGTATGTATAATGAATGAGACATGCTCGATATCGATAAGCACTGATCGATCAATTATTATGGCCATATGAGTATGTGTGTGTTGTGTTTGTATTTGTATATATGTATATGTGTATCTGTGAGTGCGTTTGTTTTGCGTGTGTGCATTGCTTTTAAGAAAACTTCAATATCATTTCCGTAGTCGTTTCAATTTTGGTTTTTTTCTCTTTCCTTTTTTCTTTGTTTTTCTTCTTTCGTTAAACTTTTGATTTTCTTTAAATACATTTTCTACTACTTGTTTCACTTCAACTACGAGTTTTAGTATTTGATTTTTAACTTGAATTTCTTTTTTGTTTACTTTTGTTTGTTTTGTTTTGTTTGCTTTTTAAATATAAACGCAGTTTGTTTTGTATTTTTAAATTTTATTTTGTATAAATGATTTTCGCTTGTGGCGCTCAAAACCTCTCTGCAGTTGTTGTTGTTGTTACGGTCTGTAGCTGTCGGTTCTCCTCAGTTGAAACTATGTCTCTCGTTTCTTTATAATCAATCATATATATATATATGCAATGTTATGGGTTTTGTTGTTGTTGTTGTTTTTTGTGTGTGTATATGTGTGTTTGTTGTGTGTGTGTGTGTGTGTGTGTGTGTTTTGTTTTCGTGCGTTTATGCGTTTTTTTTTTAATTAGTTTTTCTATACACAATGGTTTTTGGAATGAGGGAATTGATTTTGGTTGTTATCGATTATGACGATCGTATATGATATCGATATATATATATATATATATTTATATATATATATTAGACAATAATAACACACGGCACAATTTGTTTATAGATAGATGATTTATAGATATTAACAACACACATACACATATAAGCATGGTTTTGCATATATATATGTTTTGGATTCGTTTTTTTTTTTATGTTTATGTTTCAGATTGTTCAGTTTTAGAAGTTAGAATTGGTTTGTCGTTCAGATAGATGACCATTAGGTGTATTTTTTTTTGTTTTGTGTGTTGGTTTTTGGTTGATTGATTGGTTTGTTGGTTGATTGGTTGGTTGGTTGGTGGTTGTATGTGTGGGGAGAGAAACAAATAAAAAAAATATATAGATATATATGCTTAGTTGAGGTTTTTTCATGTTTTTTCTTTTCTCTTAAAGTGAATTTTTGTTTTCTATTTTTTTTTTTTTTTTTTTTTTTTTTTTTTTTTTGTTTGTTTGTTTAGTCAATAAAAAAATTGTATATTGTAAATAAGAAATTTCATTTTAAATTTACCGCTCGTAGTGGCATTTTGAAATTGGCTGCTGCCTGCAGCTGAATTTGATAAGCTAAGCTGTGAATTTTAAAGCCGTACAGACTGCATTACGAGTTGTTGATGTTGTTATCGTTGTTGTTGTTGTTGTTGGCATACAGGTGTGGCAAGCATCATCAGAAGAAGCAGACAAAATACATGTAATATAAAGAAATAAAACATTGATTAGCTAATTATGAAAACATTTATATTTTAAGGCTGTAAAATATCAATTTGGTATCTGTAAAATATCGATTTGGTAGTCGACATCGATGCTTTTTGAGTTATTTCGATTACCGATATTTTTTACAAGTCATCGCACAAAATCTGAACAAGAAAAATAAAAAAACAAATTTTGACATGTTTTTGATACATCTAAAAGATTAGTCGAAACACCATCAATTGTAATTTTATCAAGATCGATAATCGAAGTGATCGATTATTTCATAATTGTTAACATCCCTTTTGTAAATTTTCTAAACGTTATTTTCGCGGGAAGGGCTCAATATAGAGTCTTTCTATTAGAAGCAGCCGTCTATAAGGACTGTAAATGTTATTTTCAGGTTTGTTCCCATTTCCGACACAAATTTCGGAATCTGCATTTTGAGCTGTCTTGAATTCCAAAAATCGAGTGAAAACTCGGTCTATAATGTTTTGCTTTTGAGACATCAAAACTCAAAAGAGCACGAAATCAAAAACGATTTTAGATATTGAGATGAAATGTTGTGTAAGTTTTGGCAACAGGACTTGCAACAACTTGTCAGCACCCTAACAATAAGTTGAATGAAATTATATACATTTTGTAAATTTATAAAACTATCAATTTCAAGCTTTGTTTGCCAGATGTGCATTTTAATATAGCATTACTTATTGTTTCTTGAAATATTTTACAATGTAAATAAACCTCTGGATAAACTTTCGTGTT
Organism: Hirtodrosophila cameraria; assembly: GCA_949708635.1. Lineage (NCBI taxonomy): Eukaryota > Metazoa > Arthropoda > Insecta > Diptera > Drosophilidae > Hirtodrosophila > Hirtodrosophila cameraria. The sequence goes on along the minus strand of OX453090.1, from coordinate 3,374,418 downwards.
TTGCTTTTTAAAAAATGAGTAAATTCATTAAACTTCCTTTTGGTTTTGAAATTTTGTTTTGACTTTATGCTTAAATCATCTTTGACTAGCCGAAGTCTAAATCAATATCTAGTTTTATACAAATACTGATCATTTTAAAAAATATTAATTTTTTTTTCAATTTCATGATGAGAGGGATATACTTTCTTTTTATCCATATTGTTTTCGGATTTTGTGTATGTTTTCGACTTGTGTAACATATAGTACAAATTTGTATTTTTAAAATTATTTGTATTGTTAAAATGATTTGATGCGGATTTGGAAATGAGTGACGACACGATTAAACAAAACAATCGTTTATCTTTCAATTAATGATTTAATTGTATCGATTTTTGATTAATTGCCTCATAAAGCGATTATTTCTAAAAATAATTACATTTATCGATTGAACAAATATATTTAAAATAAATATATTGTAAATTTTATAACTAAGTCAATTTATTTTTTGCTTCTAATCATTTTCAAGCTAAAAAATATGATTAATCGGTTTAGAACTTGCAAATAATAAAAGCGGTTTGAACTTATTGTATGCTCAATTTTTCGATTAATAATACTTATTTTTTGCCATCTCTAGCAATCAATACGCACTGTGTGGTAGGAATGTAATCGGAAAAAATGTCGATATTAATATTGGCAAAAATATCATATCGAAAATATCGCACATATCAGCTTGAATATCGATAATATCAGTATGATTTAACCAGAGCCAATAAAACAGATTTCAGGTTTACAGAAACTAACGACGCAACATTCAAAAGGCTACCCATAAAAGTAGTGAGAATATTCGAAATATTACATTAAATATCGTATCGGATCGCTTTTTGACTTATAAATCGCATTCTAATAGCGACATGATAATATATCGTTTTGATATTTTTGTCATCCCTACTTTTGCAACACTACACTACACTACAATATACAGTATATAATAAACAATACAATATGTTACATATACAAATTGTTTATCACAAATGTTTGTTTGGAAACGTGCAATTCAATCAGCTTTGGATGTTGGGCATGAGAAGTGAGGTGCAAGTAGTAGTGTGCTGTGTATGTGTGTAATAAAAAACTTACCGTGGAACAAATTGATTAATAGGACGCTTGGGGCGATACTCGGGATGCACCATGAAGAGCATGTGTGGAAATCCAGTGCCAAAATAGGCGCCATCAGTATGATGATGACGCGATGATTTTGGTGTATAAACATCAATGCACTTTGGGCAGTAGGTTTTCACCATTGCCTCGCCGGGAATATCCGACAGACCTGATATATAATATAGATAGAAATTTATTTTAATATATATCGATATTGATATAAATGAAACAAATTAAGATGAATACGCACCCAAAGGCAACATGGGCTGGCTCTCACAGTAGACACGTGGGCAATGTCCAAAGTCGCCAGTTTGATATTTCTCAATCATTTGAGCGATTCCCCGATTTGTTAGTATATATCTAGCGTGTATTAGACCGTACAGCATTTCAGCTGCCTGTTCGGTCATATCCGATTGCAATGGATTGTCCTCTAGTTCATCTTCTGTGGATAATTGTAAACCTTTATATACCAATAATCCGTTATAGTTGTATACCAATATGGTTGACTTACCCGGCTCTAGATCCAATATCATATCCAACGCCTGACGATAATTCGGCACCTGCTCATTTAAGCCAGTTAAATTGAACTTGTCCTGTATGTAATCCTCATCAACCTAATATGCCAAAACATTTCAATCCAGAGACAATATATATGATGATGTAGAAGAAGAAAACAAAATATGTGTGAATTAGTTAATAATACTGTTTTTTTTTTTAGCACTAGTTCAAAATTGATTGTTAAACGATTTGAAAAAGGGGGTTTATTTTTTTTTAAACAGTGCTACTCGTCTAACCTACTCCAACATAATATTTATCGTTTTAGGTCTTTGCAGTTTACTATTCCCACTTTTAATTATATTTGAGTTTACATTCCCGTTTTTGAACGAAATAGCAATCGGTTTTCCCTTTTTGAAATTATGTTTGAATAGCTTTACTTCCAGCGATTCAAAGAAAAACATTTTAAATCGAATTTTTCAATGGGTTTTCTAAATTTAAAGCGAAATGTAGCCAAAACATATGCTTAATTTGTTTGCTTCGTTTGCTAAACGTCAAGTTTTAAATGAACTTTAAAACGAACGGCATCTCAATTAAATGAAAAATCGAACTTTTTAATGAAAATGTGTTTTAATTAAACCAACTCTCGCCAAAACAAACCAAATGAAACTAACTAACTATAACGAAGTTAGCATATGTTTGATTAGTTTTAACGACTGAAATGATTCACTTTCAGGGCAACTGCATTATACAGTAGAGTTGAGTTGTTATATGTAGTTCAGTAGTTTCTAACCATCTCTTTAGTTCCTTTCTGGATAACGCAACTAATCTTATCACTAAGATACCTTAGATTCCTTCCAGATGCGGAACCCTTACTTTCCCTTTGAATATAGGAACAATGGGACATTTCTGTTTGCGGTTTGATTTACGTTTCGAACCAAAATCTGAGTTTTAAATATGGTTAGCGAACCAGGGTTTTGAGTTCTGTGAACGAGGGTTTTGAGTTTCGTAAGCCCATGTTTTGGTTTGCATTTTGATTCATTACAGTTTTTTATCATTTATAAATTCAATCATTATTATTATATACACAAAAGTAAAGGTGCTTTAAATTGCGGAAGTAATTGATAAATTACGTAACTAATAAATACTTAAATTCAAATATTCAAATCAATTCAAGAGTTTCGCTAAGATCTTAGTAGATGACGCTTGTAATACTGTATGTTTTAGATAAGAGATGTGAACGGAAAATGAAATTCGATCCATCTGCATTTGTCCCAAAATCTAAAATTTATTTTCCTGTCCTGATTTATATATCAAAGTTAGGTTAGGACGGCTGCCGCACTGTCACGTCCGACATACTTAGGCCCATTGTGATACCGTAGGATCTTAGTTTCCCATGCCCATTTAGAGACATGTCAGAAGGGGTACTATCCAGAGGCAGATATAAAAGCTACGATCCTTCTGGCACTAATATATGATGGGCATGAGGTGCTTCTGAGAAATAAGTGACCTAAATACTTGGATCTGCGGTTATATAGAGCTGGGCAGGAGCAGAAGGGATGCTCTACAGTCTGCTCTTCTTCCTCATCTCTGCAGCTTTTACAGAAATCGTTATAGAGGGTTTTTATATCAAACGAATATTTAGTCTTATTTTGTTTTCCATAGATCTGTTCTTTAAAGGATTAACCAAATTTAAAATAAAGATTTGCATTTCAAGTATGATCAAATCTATTTTCGGAATCCGTCCCGCTGGTTTCCAGCCATCCTATTTCCATTTCAGATCATAACAAAATGTCAAAATTATGGATTCGGAACAGGTTCGATTCAAAGACGATTTGCAGCCTGCTCTAATGCACTATACGGAGCGTATACTGTGGAGAATATGGCCTGCACTTGACGCTATATGGCAGCCACAATATGAAGTAGTTTTAATGGCTGTTGCACTGTGCAGAGACAGAGGCAGAGGCAGAGAGCGCGCGCGCACTTAGGTAACCAAAACATGGAATAAGGAAATATTATGTGTATTGCAAGTGGGATGAGAGAGGGGAGAGGATTAGTTGTGATTGTGATAATAGTGTTGTTGTTGTTGTTGTTGGAATATGCTTATGCTTACCTCGCAGAAGAACTCATTGCCGCGAAGCCCGCAGAACCAGGTAACCCAAGAGACTTCCTCGGAGCTGCTCATTTTGCTGTTGTTGTAAAAATGAAGAAAGACAAAATAAATCAAATATATACATAACTAAAGAAAGCACATGCACATAAAAAAAAAGAAAAAGAAATAATAAAAAAATACATATATATATATATATATATATGCATATGTATAAGAAATCAAAGAAAAGGGAATTTTTTTTCGTTGGTTTTCGCTTTCAACCTACATTAAAGGAATTATTTTGCGTAATTTGACGAATTTGTTGTTGAAAAAACCATAGAAGGTGGCGTTGGGGATTGTGTGAGGGGGTAGGGTGAACAACGGAGGGGGGCACACACTACGTTAAGAAACGTATGTATGTAAGACACACACACAAACAAAACACACACACACAAAGTAAACGAATCGAATTTGTCCACGAGTTTTTAGTGCGCGTCTCGATTTACCGATTATTATTATTATTATATATTTCAAATATTATTATTTCGTTGTTGAATTCAATTTGATAAATTCAGCTGCTGCTTCTTCTTTACATATACGTATATATATATATATATATTTATTTTGCCCAACGCACACACGGATTGGAACGGAAATTTGTACGCGTATTTTGACAAGCGCCTCATACAAAATGTGCCGAGCAGCAAGAAGAAGCAGCAGGCAGGCAGGCAGGCAGGCAGGCAGGCAGCAAAGAAATTCAGAAAAAAAATAGACACCGAGAGAGCGAGAGCACTGAGTGAAATTCACAGTACCCGTGTGGAAATCGTCAGCACTCACACTTTTTGCGTGCACATTTTCATTTTATACTGTTTTTTTTTTTTCTATTTTTTTTGTTTTTTAGTTGTTATGCATAGTTTCTTTGGCAGTTGAATGCAAGAAATAGTTTGAAGTGGTTGAAATTAGTCACAAAAATCAAAATTGATAACAAACGTTTGCATTGTGACATGTTCCAACTGGGCTTTAAGCAACAGCGCGCTTGGCGTAGCGGCACGATACACAGACACACACACACACACACACACAAAAACGCACACGCACACACGCTCTCACCATACCGTATTAGATGGATTTTTGCACTTCGATTGTGGCCAACGGTAGCGTTTAAGCTGCTCTTGCTGCTTATCGCTTTTGAAACATGTTGCCATTGGCACTTACCTTAATTTTCGCACAATTTTTAAAACACTTTTACTAATTAAAGCACTTTTTTACAATGCGAAAATTTAACAAGCGAGTTGCGAGTTGTCGGTTTTGCAATCGGTATTAGGGATGACCAAATGTATCGATGAATCGTTTGGCATCGATACATTAAAGAGTGTGACCAATGTGTTACAAAAATTCTGGCAGGTAAAAAAGAAGTAAAATACCATAGTGAAATCACATATGTGAATAGATAAGATACGATGGATGTTCCGATAATAGACTCACATATACTAAACATTTATGGTATAAACTTAATCAAATGAAAATCAGTTACAGTAACAACCCAACGTCTTTTTGCTTAAAATGACGCTTACTTTTTTCATTTTGTTTTGCAAAAAGTCAAAAATAACAAAAGCAAATTTACCAACCCAACTGTAATGAACCAGCTCCACGAGCGACAATTGTTGGCATACACATGACATTATATTAATAAAAATAAATAAATTAGTGGAAAAATAAATCTTCGGTTCATTCGATTTTGGCTCCAAAATATGCGGAAAAGTAAACAAATCTTTAGCGCAAACGGTTCAAAATAATGAACTAGTTCCTTGAAGGACACTTGCTGACAAGTGTCAACAATTGCGAACGCATTCGCCTATTTCGACAAGGTTCCAAATATTTGGCGCGCCAACAATAATAATAATATATGCTAGTATTTTTTTTTTCACGCAAATATACCAAAAAAAAAATAACATATGTAGCCAGGGCAAACGGCAAGGCAACAAAAAAAAAATTAACTAAGTAGGCGGCGCAATTATAATATATAAATGTTATTTAATATTTGGTGCCACCAGCTTGTATTAATTTATTAGTTCAGTTGCTTGGCACGGCTTGTGTGTTATATTTTATTTTTGTTTGGTGACAAGTGGAAGTGTGCTTTCGCTGCTTCTTCTTAATAACGAATACTCTTACAAAAAGTGCAACGTGCTGAACGCGTCCATTGCCATTTGCCCTCGACGGAAATAATAATTCACGCGCAAAAACACAATTTCGCAAAACTATATAATTTTTGTATAAACTTGAAACAACGTACGCATGCGATAAAATTTATAACCAACAAAACTAACAAAGAGTTGTAAAACGTTTCGCGGCAGACAAAAAAGAAAAACGAAGAGAGACGAGGTGAGTGGTGAGAAGAAGCAGAAAAATGTCACACAACACACATACAAAATAAAAAAAAAAAAATAAAAGCAAAAACTAAATAAATAATTGCAGGCCAGTTGCAACAGACGTGTGTGTGTGTGTGTGTGTGTGTGTGTTGACAGTAACAACAAGTAACAGTTAACCACACAACAATAACAACAACATTGACAACAACAAACACATTGTTGTTGCTGCAAGATGAGCGTGGACACGTATGCGCCCAGCTCGGCATTGTCATTCCTCGATCTGGATGACAATGAGCTGCTGCGCGGCGCGGATACGCAGCCCACACAATATGATTATCGTGACTTTACCATGCCGTCCACATCCCAGAGCCAAACTCAAGGCAACGAACAGCTGGATCTGCAGGTGAAACTCTTTTTAACCAAACACGTGTATATTTAACATTTAACATTTTAACATTCCCCCCGCCCGCTCTCTCAGCCACGTCGCGTCAGCGTACATAGCAATGATATGCATCCTCGATTGGCATCCATTACCAATGATCTGGCTGATCTGCAATTCGAGGAGGAGGATGATGAGGGCGGCGGCGGCAGCTGTGGCGGCATTATGGCCTATGGCGCCAAGGAGTTGCCCGCCCATGCCTGCAAATATTGTGGCATACATGATCCGGCCACCGTTGTCATGTGCAACAATTGCAAGAAATGGTTCTGCAATGGTCGTGGCAGCACATCCGGCTCCCATATTGTCAATCATCTCGTCCGTGCCAAGCATCGCGAGGTCACTCTACATGGCGATGGTCCACTTGGTGAGACCATACTCGAATGCTATTCGTGCGGTGTGCGCAATGTTTTTGTCTTGGGCTTTATACCCGCCAAGGCGGATTCGGTGGTGGTGCTGCTATGTCGCCAGCCATGTGCCGCACAGAATTCGCTCAAGGATATGAACTGGGATCAGGAGCAGTGGAAGCCGCTAATTGCGGATCGTTGCTTCTTGCCCTGGCTGGTCAAACAGCCCAGCGAGCAGGGTCAGCTGCGTGCTCGACAGATTTCGGCAGCGCAAATCAACAAGCTCGAGGAGCTCTGGAAGGATAATATTGAGGCAACATTTCAGGTAATCAACAGAAATTTCGATATTAAGGACAATTGATAAATCGCTCCTTGATGCCGAAATTTATAGTTAATTAACCGATATATATATATATCGATATTAACCTGAACTAGATACACTGATGCCGATTTGGCTATATTATAGCTAGTTTTGGCTATTTTTAAAGTTCGATTGCTATCGCTCCATTCTTGATACCGAAATTTATAATTATTTAACCGATATACCGAAATTTATAATTATTTAACCGGTATATATCGATCTATTAACTAGAACTAGATTATCTATCTGATGCCAATTTGGCTATATTATAGCTAGTTTTAACTATTTTTAAAGTTCGATTGCTATCTCTTCGTTCTTGATACCGAAATTTATAATTATTTAACCGATGTTTATCGATATTAACCTGAACTCGATAAATAAATGCCGACTAGCTAGTTTTTGGCTATTTTTAAAGTTCGATTGCTATCGCTCCGTTCTTGATAACGAAATTTCTAATTATTTCACCGATATACCGAAATTTACAATTATTTCACCGATATACCGAAACTTATAATTATTTCACCGATACATATCGATCTATTAACTAGAACTAGATTATCTATCTGATGCCAATTTGGCTATATTATAGCTAGTTTTAACTATTTTGAAAGTTCGATTGCCATCTCTCCGTTCTTGATACCGAAATTTATAATTATTTAACCGATGTTTATCGATATTAACCTGAACTCGATAAATTAATGCCGACTAGCTAGTTTTTGGCTATTTTTAAAGTTCGATTGCTATCGCTCCGTTCTTGATAACGAAATTTTTAATTATTTCACCGATATACCGAAATTTACAATTATTTCACCGATATACCGAAACTTATAATTATTTCACCGATACATATCGATCTATTAACTAGAACTAGATTATCTATCTGATGCCAATTTGGCTATATTATAGCTAGTTTTAACTATTTTGAAAGTTCGATTGCCATCTCTCCGTTCTTGATACCGAAATTTATAATTATTTAACCGATGTTTATCGATATTAACCTGAACTCGATAAATTAATGCCGACTAGCTAGTTTTTGGCTATTTTTAAAGTTCGATTGCTATCGCTCCGTTCTTGATAACGAAATTTCTAATTATTTCACCGATATACCGAAATTTACAATTATTTCACCGATATACCGAAACTTATAATTATTTCACCGATACATATCGATCTATTAACTAGAACTAGATTATCTATCTGATGCCAATTTGGCTATATTATAGCTAGTTTTAACTATTTTGAAAGTTCGATTGCTATCGCTCCGTTCTTGATAACGAAATTTATAATTATTTAAGCGATATATATCGATATATTAACCTGAAGTAGATAAGCTGATTTGGCTATTTTATAGCTTGTTCTAGCTATGTTTAAAAAAAAAGTTTGGCTATTTTCTATGCTATTTTTGATTGACATTTTAACTAGTTTTTGCATGTCCTTTGCACCAGAAACAGCTATTTTTTTTTAAATAAAAATTGGCATCACTGACTATATATATAATTAATCAACTTTCTTGCGCATATGAAGGATGGCGTATGTTACAAAACTATTGATATTATTAATCATTCAGGCTTGTTACCAAAACCGCGAAATTTTCATATCGCTTACGATTTTGTATAACTATTTTCGGAAAGGCAGTTAATCTGGTGTGTTGATTCGAAACTTGTATACCCTTGTAGAGGGTATTTTAATTTTGCCGCGAAATGTGTAACACATTGAAGAAGACGTCTCAGACTTTCAAAATTATATATATTCTTGATCAGCATCAATAGTCGAGTCGAACTAACCATGTTCTTGATTGAAAAAAAATATCTGTAAAAAAAATGTGTTTTTATTTGAAAAACTTGTATATGGTTATACAGATTTTTCCGCCAAACTCACTAGCAGACAATTGTATTATGTTTCACATGTGTTGACTAAGTTTTACCAAAATCGGAAGATTATATCTTGTAGCTGTCATAGGAACAATCTGTGGAAAATTAAGTTTTTGTATGCAAAACTTATGTGCAAGAGTATTATATCTTCGGCATGCTGAAGATAAATTTTCTTTCTTGTTAAAGAAAAGTCTCATTCAACTGTCTCTAAATCGATATTCGGTATACAGAACATCTAATAAGTTCGATCCGAAGTGTTTTTATAAATCTTATCTCAAACTTGAATTAAAACGATTTTCGATACAAACAAATTCTGCAGGATCTGGAAAAGCCTGGTATTGACTCGGAGCCGGCACAAGTACTGCTCCGCTACGAGGATGGCTACCAATACGAAAAGACCTTTGGACCGCTGGTACGTCTCGAGGCGGACTACGACAAGAAGCTTAAGGAGTCGGCCACGCAGGAGAACATCGAGGTGCGCTGGGATGTGGGTCTCAACAAGAAAACAATCGCATACTTTACGCTGGCCAAAACCGATTCGGACATGAAGCTAATGCATGGCGATGAGCTGCGTCTGCGTTACGTGGGCGAGCTATACAGTCCATGGAGCGAGATTGGACACGTTATCAAAGTGCCCGATAACTTTGGCGATGATGTGGGCCTGGAGCTGAAATGCTCCTCCAATGCGCCTGTGAAATGTACGGGTAACTTTAGCGTTGATTTCATTTGGAAATGCACATCGTTCGATCGCATGACACGCGCTCTACGCAACTTTGCCATGGATCGCACATCGGTATCCAATTATATCTACTCTCGGCTCTTGGGACATGGTCGTGCCGATGGCAGCGATGAGGTGCTATTCCGTGGACCACAGCCCAAGCTTTATAGTGCACCACATTTGCCCGATTTGAATCGTTCGCAGGTGTATGCCGTGAAGCATGCGCTGCAGCGTCCACTTAGCCTTATACAAGGACCACCTGGTACGGGCAAAACGGTGACATCCGCCACGATTGTCTATCAGCTGGTTAAGCAGCATGGCGGCACTGTATTGGTGTGCGCGCCCAGCAACACAGCTGTGGATCAGCTAACGGAGAAGATACATCGCACCAATTTGAAGGTGGTGCGTGTTTGTGCCAAGAGTCGCGAGGCTATCGATAGTCCCGTTAGCTTTCTGGCCCTGCACAATCAAATACGCAATATGGAAACCAATTCGGAGCTCAAGAAATTGCAGCAACTCAAGGATGAAACTGGTGAGCTCAGCTCGGCGGATGAGAAACGTTATCGCAGCCTGAAACGTGGCACTGAGAATCAATTGTTGGAGGCAGCCGATGTCATTTGTTGCACCTGCGTGGGCGCTGGTGATGTGCGTCTCTCGCGCATTAAATTCACCTCTATACTCATTGATGAGTCCATGCAATCAACGGAACCGGAATGCATGGTTCCTGTCGTTCTTGGCGCCAAGCAGCTTATACTGGTTGGCGATCATTGTCAGCTGGGTCCGGTTGTCATGTGCAAGAAGGCTGCACGCGCTGGTCTTTCCCAGAGTCTGTTTGAGCGTTTGGTTGTGCTTGGCATACGTCCATTCCGCTTGGAGGTCCAATATCGCATGCATCCGGAGTTGTCACAATTTCCGTCCAATTTCTTTTACGAGGGTTCGCTGCAGAATGGCGTCTGTGCCGAGGATCGTCGCTTGAAACTGGACTTCCCCTGGCCCCAACCCGAACGTCCCATGTTCTTTTTGGTTACCCAAGGGCAGGAGGAGATTGCCGGCTCGGGCACCTCATTTCTCAACCGCACCGAGGCGGCCAATGTGGAGAAGATAACCACACGTTTCCTCAAGGCGGGCATCAAACCAGAACAGATTGGCATTATAACACCCTACGAGGGACAACGTGCCTATTTGGTGCAATATATGCAATATCAGGGTAGTTTGCATTCGCGTCTTTATCAGGAGATTGAAATTGCGAGTGTGGATGCGTTCCAGGGTCGCGAAAAGGACATCATAATCATGTCCTGTGTGCGCTCCAATGAGCGTCAAGGCATTGGCTTTCTCAATGATCCACGTCGTCTTAACGTGGCCTTAACACGCGCCAAATATGGCATCATCATTGTGGGCAATCCCAAAGTTTTGGCCAAGCAGCAGCTATGGAATCATTTGCTTAATTTTTACAAGGATCGCAAGGTGCTCGTCGAGGGTTCACTCAACAATCTAAAGGAATCCTTGATACACTTTCAAAAGCCCAAAAAGCTGGTCAATAGCATGAACATTGGTGCACATTTCATGTCCACCATGATGGCCGATGCCAAGGAGGTCATGGTGCCCGGCTCCATCTATGATCGCAGCGGCTACGGACGACAAATGTCCAACAATTCGGTGCAATCCTTAAATGGTGGCTATGCTGCCTATGGCTATGGTGGCAACAATCCATCTAATCCCAATTCGGCCGGCAACAATATGTTGAATTCAATGAATGCTTATGGCGCTGGCAATAACAACTATGCCAGCAACAATTCGGCATCCAATGGCGCCAGCTGGACAGCTGCACATCTGCATGACTCTATTGGTTATATCTCAAATGATCATGGTGCTGCCGCCTTGGGCAACATGCCGGTGCCCGTGGGCATGTTCATGAACATGAGCAATCTGCCGCCACGTTTCTACAATCAACATCAGCAGGCCATCATGGCTGCCAAACAGAATCGTGCCATGCATAACCAATCTAGCTTTGTGCCCGCTTTAGGCGCCAGCTCTGGTCTGTCCGCTGCTGGCAAGAAGAGCGGCAAGTTATCCAAAGCAAATCGAGCAGCAGCGGCAAATGGACAGTCGTCTGTTGCTGCCACAGCTGCAACAGCCAACGAATCAGCCACAACAGCTGCTGACACAGCAGCCACAATAACAAACACCACCAATACAACAACAACAGCAGCTGGTGCGGCAGCAGCATCAACGCCTTTTAGCCAACATCCAACATCATTGTCCTTGCAAATGACACAGCCAAGCGGCTTTGCGCTCTCACAGCAGCCGGAGCTGTCGCAGGACTTTGGCCAGATCTCGCAAATGGATGGTCTGCTCTCGCAGGATGTTGCCTTCAATGTGGTAAGTTTCCAAATTCTAGCATAGTCTGTACTTAATTTTCGTTAAAAAAATGTTGCAAAATTGTTTTTGAAATTTCCATATTTACATCTTGTCAGTATTTTTAAGTTTTACGCTGGAATGTTTTATTATTAAAATTACAGTTTTATGATTATTTTTCAGTTTTAATTTAAAATGAATATTCAATTAAAATTGGTTAATATCAATATTGGAAATGGAAACGGTAGAGCGAATTCTATTTCCGAACGAAAAAATTGTTTGTCCCGAAGATTTTAAAATTAATTCCAATCCCAACCGAAATTTTGAACTCGAAAACAGCATATTTTTTTTTTTCAGCTTTTATTAGTTTAGTTCATTTGATTTACTTATATATATTTTTCAGTTTTTAAAAATTTAATTCATTTTATTTATCATACATTTTTAAGTTCATTACAAAATATAACTATGGCATAAATATAGATTTGATAGAAAAAAGCAAATTCGGAAATCGCGGAAAATTTCGAATCAGCCAAAAATCCCACTCGTGCGCAGTTTTCAAAATGTTTTTCTTCTCGCAACCTTTTGCTATATTCTATGCTCTATTCAAAAGTAATAAATATTCTTGAGTTAAAAAATGGAAATCCAAAATATTGATCATTTCTGAATTAAATTTTTTTCTTCTAATAGTTATTCGTTAAATTCGATTAATTACGCTTTTCCATACTAACGAGTAGTTTTCCTTGAACATTCTCGTTACAATTACAAAAGTTAATATCATTAATGTTTATTTATCATTAATTTACATTTTTAATTACTCGCTGCTTCATACTAACGAGTGATTTTGTTTGAGACTTCTCGTTACAATTGAAAAAATTACAATCAATTACATAATATTATCATTATTTGAATAGTTCGTTATATATTTTGACATTCACTCGCGACTTTGTAACGAGTAACTTTTTTTTATGATTATTTCGAAAGTTGAAATCAATCATATTAGTTTATCACCAGTTTAAATATGTTAGTTATTTTTAATATATATTTATTTAATATTTACTCGCTGCTTCGTATTTATGTTGTTGTTAAACTCTCGTTGCAGTCGGGCGAACGCAGTTTGAATCAATTCTCGCAACCTTACTGAGAAGGTTGAGGAGATGCGCACAATTGCAACAACCAATTTACAAAACAACAAACACAACAAACAAACAACAAACAAATTGAAAGAACTTTGAAGCCATCAGCAGCAGCAGCAGCAGCAATAGCGCAGCAGCAGAAAGCAGTAGCAGCGACAGCGGCAGCGGCAGCAGCATTAGCGGCAGAACACAGCAGCAGCAGCAGCAAACAAACAACAACAGCGACAACAGCAGCACAAGCAGCAGCAGCAGCAGCAAGAACAACAACAAACACGAAGTGCAACAAAAATGAAGACTAACGCAGGCAAGAAGACGAAAGACGGCGGGAAGACGACAAGTAGAACAAGGAAACACAGCAGCAAGCAAGAAACACTTGGTCAAAACAAATGAAGAAAGCAAGCAGAATGCAGAAAGTGAGACAGAAAGACACAGTGAACGAGCAAGATGGAAAGAAGCGGCATCAGTGCAAAAACAAAAATGGTGCGACTGCAGCTACACACACAAACACACACTCACACACACACATACGGAAAACACATACACACACACACATACGGAAAACACATACACACACACACACACACGCATAACAGATACACATACAGAGAGGGGAGCGCAGGCCCAGAAGACATAGTTGGGACAAATTTGGATAGGCTCAGTCTACAGATTTGCAAAACAAAAAACACAGCTGGCGGTGATGCAGCCGGAAGCGGCGGGTTTTTTAAAAAATACAAAAAAAAAAAAGCCGCCATGGCGGCCCGCGCGGCTGCCAAGCGCGAGAAGACGCGCGCCTGGACAGAGAGAGAGAGAGATGAGAGTAGAGTCGTTGTTGTTGTTAAAGACAACGTCAACGAAATGCGCCATTTTGATTCGTTTTATTCAAACAAATAATTTAATAATTATGATTAGAAATTATTTAATTTAGGCAAAAAAAAAAAAAAAAAAAAAAAACAAAACGAATTTATGCGCGGATGATGCCGCTTCCAGATTCCCAAACAAAAATAACTAAAAACAAAATCCTTTTTTTCGGATATTTTTGTTTAATTTTTTTTTTTTTGTCTGGATTTTGTCACTTTTTTTTCGAGTGAATCCAGTTCCAAACACATATTATTGCCACTGTTGTGTGTTGAAAACGTTTTTGTTAATTGTTTTGCGAATGCCAATTTTGTTTCCATATCCAACAATTTTTTTTTTAAAAACAATTTAATTTTCGAACTGCTTGGGTAAAAACATTTGTTTCTGTCGACCATTCGACACATTTATACAACTCTTGAATTTATTTTTCTTTATAAATTTAAAACAATTATTAAATTTGTTATTTAAAAAAAAAAAAAAAAACAAAACATGCGGCGGCCAACCAAAAAAAAAAAAAACAAAAAAAAAAAACATATTTTTACACGGTTTGGAAAATCTATTTTCTTTGCACTCTTTTTCGACATGTTTCAATTCAATTCATGTAATTCTTTTAATATTTTTACTGCAAGAAAATCAAATCAACAAAACATTGCAAAATGTTGAAAACTGTAAAACATTTAAAAAGCAAGTTTTTGTTTTTTTTTTTACATATGCAACACAATAAAACTTACACAAAAGAGAAACGAAACAAAACATAGTAAAAACAAAATGGTATATTTTTCTACATGCATAAATATTGTGATTCCCTCCCCATCAAAATGCCCAACACACTCAAATACACCATACATACAAAAATGTCTCGTTGAAAAACAACAATATTGAAAGAATTCTGAATAAAGAATTTCATTTAATTTGCGAAAAGATGAAAAACTATAAACGAAAGTTGCCTTTTTTATATTCTCAATAGTGAATTTTGGGTTTTTTTTTATGTTTTTGTTTTTTCTTTCGATATTTGTTTTCAACTTTGCAGATCTTTCGCTTAACATAATTCATAATTGTTTTTACATATTTTTTAGATTTACAGTTTTGAAATTGAGCTTTAAAAAAAAAAAAACGCGATTACATGCCAAAAAAATTCAAAATTTAGACTTTTTGACATGCTTACAATAAATTTGACGTGGTTTGATAATTTAACTTTACAATTACATTGAGACTTTATATATAAATTTAAATATTGAACATGGACAAAGAGAAAAAATTATTCGAAACTACTCAAATTCAATTGGAAATAGAAAACAGGCCGCTTACGAATTCCAGCTACAAATCAATTTCATAGATAAGTACTTTAAATTTTATTTAAGGCGTTCCTAGGACTACGCTTTCAACATTTTTGTGAAATTAATTCGCAAGTGAAATTCGCAACAGGACGGATCATTGTTTTTTCATTGAATTGGAATTTACAAAATGCGCTTGGAAATTGTATCCATTAATATGAAACATTTGGAAAGTTTTACAATATATTAATATTTATGTATATTTTTTTTTGATTTTTAATTTTTAATTTTTTTTATTGTGCTTCGTTAAAGCGCACTTTTGATTTAGATTTTTTTTTTTTTTTGTGTATATGTGGGGTTGGGGGCTGTAAGAGATGCATATTATATAATATCAAGATTCCTTACATTTTCATAAATTACTTTTAAAATTTAAATTCTTTAAGTTTGCTTTAAAGTTCAGTGTACACGAGTTTCAGGTCTCTATATTTGCCATACATAACACATTTACTTTTAAATAATACTGTATGTTTTGTTGTGATATGTAGATATTGACAATAGACATATAGTGCCTTTATGCTACGTTTCTTTTGCAAAAAAAATCCTTTTATGAACTTAATTAAGTTGATCATGAAATCACAACCATAGCATAAAGGCAGTAAATATTTGGCTTTAAAAATATTACAATTATGGGGACTTTGGTAATAAAAACAATAAAAACTTTAAAAGATCGATTTAGAAAAATTATAAATCTACAGAGAATTGAGGGATAAAATACAGAACTTGGTAGTTTTTTTTTTTTAAATTTAATTAGTTCTTTTGTAAACGGTTAGCTATTTAAATCTTTAACATCAAAGTAGATCAACGTACAAGTAGAGAATGAAAACTATATTTCCAGTAACATGAACTTTAAATTATGGCAATATTGCACATTAATACGAGATATTGCGAACTGATATTAAAAGCACAATTGCAAAAGTTTTTGTTTACAGCATCATCTAACATATTTAGTATTTGTACTACACATAAACTCTGCAATATTTTCTAAAAACTAAGTTTTAGACTAATATTTTTGGCCTGTTTCCAGTTTCGATTCCGATCAAAACAATTAGCTGTTTCGAGATGCGAAAAACGTTTGAAAATAAAAATATTGCATGAGATCAAAATGAAAAAACATTTGCTTAATACGAAAATAAAAAACACTAATTGAGAAATGATTCGGAATGAAAGTGGAAACAGGTCTATGACTTTTCTTATCTATATCTTAGCTCAGGCAAAAAAGCCTGAACTAGTCTTTGCCTAAAATTGGCAATTGTAACTAACCTGTGGATAATATATAATGCCTGTACAGACTTTACAGACTGTTACTTCCGTAACATTAGACAAGATGCGAGGCGGCTGCAGTCGCGGCAAAGGTGCCGCCGGCTGTAACCATTTTGGACGGAGGAGCAGCAGTTGAAGCCGTATTCCGTGGATGCATTAAATGTTGTTGTTGTGAATGAGCTGAATGATGCGAATGTGGATGCGTTGGTTGCGTATGAAGATGCTGATGCATGGGCGGCCGTTGTACATGATGAATGGGTGCAAATATCGATGCCAGATTCAACGTATGCTCCAAACGACGCGCTGTGCTCACAAATGTCGCTTTGACGCGCTCAAAGGTCGCATAATCGTAGACAGAACGTGCTGTATTTGATAAATCGAAGGGTTCTGCAAACAAAAAAGAAATATGTTAATTAAAAAATATGATGTAAGCTACTTCAAAATCTACTCACCCTCAATGTTCAGCTCCTTCCATTGATGTATATCGTTCTTGGGACTCTTGGCCAAACGGCAGGCGGTTACGGGCAAAACGCCACCCGTGCGTATGGATATGGCATTGTTGCGAAAGCTAAATAAATATATAAAATAAAGTAAGTGAAAACCGGAACAGGTCTTTCTTCATACTTACTCAAAATTGCTGTAGTATTTGAAAAATCCAAGCAAATGTTCACCGAGAGTTTGTGTATTATGCGTCTGATACGGTTCGATGGGCTCAATCAGATCCAGCTCAAGGCAATCCTGTTGCCCCAAATTGAACTTGTCCGGATAGAGAGCCTGCAGACAGGGCAGCACATGCGGCACACAGCCATATTGCAAATAATGTAGAACCATCAGAACCAGGGAATAACTCGAGACGGTCATTCGTTTGGCATCGTTGATATCGTGATATTGGGCCCACAGTTTCACAACAACCACAAGTGGACGAGTTCGCCAATCCACTAGAAAAAACACAGTTTTAATCATAGTTACTTAAAAACAATCGAATCAAAATTGTTAGCTGTTCTAAATTCAGAAAAACGCTTGAAAATGCGGTTTGAAAAGTTTTGTGTTCAATTATTAAAATTAAAAATATTTAAACATGACTATTATAATGCAAATCGATTGATACTTCATTCATAGGCAGTGTTGTGAATAATTAATTAATTTTGTAATGCATTTGATATTTCATTGAAATTTATTTAAAAACAGTAGTGATACTGAAAATCACATTTCATAAGCATTGAAAAAGGTAATCATAATGAGAATCACATTTCATTAGATTTGAAAAAGGTAATCATAATAAAAATCACATTTCATCAGATTTGAAAAAGGTAATGATAATGAAAATCACATTTCATTAGCATTGAAAAAGGTAATCATAATGAGAATCACATTTCATTAAATTTGAAAAAGGTAATCATAATAAAAATCACATTTCATCAGATTTGAAAAAGGTAATGATAATGAAAATCACATTTCATAAGCATTGAAAAAGGTAATGATAATGAGAATCACATTTCATTAGCATTGAAAAAGGTAATGATAATGAAAATCACATTTCATTAGCATTGAAAAAGGTAATGATAATGAGAATCACAGTACATTATTACTCCCTGTTCCCATTAAAAATGGGAAAAAGGGAATTATAAAGTACTGCAAATGTGTGTAACAGACAGAAGGAGGCATTTCCGACTATATAAACTATATATATTCTTGATCAGGATCAACAGCCGAGACGAACTAGCCATGTCCGTCTGTCTGTCCGTCTGTCTGTATGAACGCGTCGATCTCAGAGACTATAAGAGCTAGAGACACCAAACTTGGCATGCAGGTTCATGTATACCATACGCAGATCAAGTTTATTTCAAATTTCGGATGCATTTCGAAATGAATAAAAATTTAATGATAAAGCAAGATTTTTATGGCAATTGATTCAGTTCTTACATAAATACGGTTAAATGAGCTAAAACAAAAACTAAGAATCTGGTATATTGACAGCTGAAAGGAATGTTTTAAATCATTTGGTGAGTAATTTTTTTAAATATTATTTTTTTGTATTTTCTACTTACACTGTGCGTACAGCTGCAGCAAATATGTGTTTTTGATGCCCACACAATTGTTATAGTTGAGATCGACTTCGATACTGTTGATACGATCTTTAAAGCGCAAAATTGGCACACGTGCTTCGATCAAATTGAAATCCTGAAAAGCTTCTACGGCGTCACGTAAAGCATGAACATAAACTGTGATTACATGATCATATTGCTTAAAATAACTCATAAGTTTTAAGAAAGCAAAAAAAAAATTAAAAAATCTAAAACTAAAAAAAGTAAACAGCTTTTTTTTACCAACCATCGAGCTTTAGAAATATAATAAGCATGCAAACCAACACGACAATATTGTATCAATAAACATTTTATAAGCATTCTTGAGCATTTTGAATTTTTAAGCAACCATCGAGCTTTGGGTTCTTAATAAGCTTGCTAACTCAAACAATAATATATTGTAACTTTCATCATTTCATCTTTTTTAAGCCCTGATCTTGAAATTTTAATCTGTTTAAGAGTTTTTCTAGCAAACATCGAGCTTTCAAAACATAGTATAAACTAAAAAGCTCAACAGACTTAAAACTCCGAGAGCTTTTATTAAGCCACAAGCTTGAAAGCTTCTCTCTTTCGCTCCGCTATTCTATAAAAAGTTTATTTCTTTAGGACTTGATAAAATGCGAACTACACTAAAACTTTGACAAGGTTTTAATGTAATTTGTTCAACACTTTAAATAGTTAAACAGCTTTTTCAGCTTAAAGCTCAGCTAAACACATCTCAACGCTCTGGAATACATTTTCATTATGAACTGACATTTTTCTTGTTGCTATAATTGTACTTTTCTGCAAGATTAATCTGCTGCTTGAGCTCAAATATAGCTTCAAAACCAATTCAAATTAAATTAAAATCTAATTAGTTGCACTTGCCCATATCTTTAAGCACCGCATTGAATAGATTCAATATCATCAGCGCCTCTGCGCGTAATTCGCTATGATAATGATGCTGCGGCTGTTGCTGTTGTTGTTGTTGTTGCTGATGCGTTGTCTGCTCTGGCAACAGGCACATATCGATGTCCGATGAGTCCGTGCCAAAGCCGGTGATTGTTGAGCCCACCAGGCAGATGCGATAACGTTGGAACATCGGCTGCTGTGAAGATCAATCATATGAAAATGTTTAAGGAACGGCAGAAAAATGATTATTCAACTTTGAACTAAAATAATCCTGCAGAAAATGCAAACAACGAAACATGAATGAGGACCAATTAATTGACTTTGTAATGCATTTGTCAATTCATTGGCATTGAAAAAAAATAAAACTAATGAAACGATTTACTATTGGTACACTACAAAATGATTGATAATAAACATTTTTTGTTCAAGCATTAGATATTTGTAATGAATTTCAATTTCATTAGCATTTCATTAAATTTTGACTTACCGCTCTAGAATTTAAGGATTTTCACTCGTTCCCTTTTTAAATGCCAATGTATAACTTTTTTAATGCTAATGAAAAAGTAATGATAATACTAATGAACACAACTCTAATAAGGGCTATACCTTTCTTGTCCTTCTGAATAATCCTGATCGTATCCTTTGCTGGATTAAGAACTATAATTTTTCAATAAATCAGAATTATTTGGCTTTGATAAATATATTGAAATTTTCAAAAAATACTAGTTTTGGGTATTTAATCATCATTTTAGTAATTTTCAAAACAAAAAATATGATAAGTTAAAACATATAATATTTCGGAAAATAGAACAAAATAATGAAAAATTTCCAAAGAAAATAGACATTCCTAAAAATTTGTTGGTACTTAATTATTTTATATAATAACTATTTTTTGGTTTCTCGAGAACAGCTAATTATATTTAATAATATAAAACCTTATAAAACCTTCTACAATTTTGCGGTATTCACATTTATTCAAGTAAATATTCATATATATTCACTGAAAATGGAACGATGCATGCATAAGCACTATATCTGCATTATCTTTTTGCATCAGATATCCTTGCTGTTTTTGACAAAATGCTGAACATAAACTGCTTTTGGAATTTATTATACATATATTATTTTTACTTTTTATACCCATGCAGAGGGTATTAAAATTTTGTCACATTTGGATATTCGTGATCCGAGTCATGTCGTTTTTCAAGACTTTGTTCTAGAGCTATCTTAATGAAACCTGGCACAGATGCTTCTTCTTATTGCAGGTAGTACATATAGTTGAATTGGCCAGATCAGTGGTCCGATCATATAGCTGCCATATTAACGATCGGTTGAAAAATAAGTTTTGTGTATGAAAAACTTTTTTGTTTTTCAAAATATCTCGGCCAATATCTAAATTATAGTACGTTCTACACATGTTGATCAAATTTGATCAAAATTGGATCCCTATATCTTATAGCTATCATAGGAACAATCAGTTGAAAATTAAGTTTTCTTAGGCAAATCTTTTCTTTAAGGGTATACATATATGTATCTTCGGCACGTCGAAGATAACAATTCTTTCTTGTTGTTCTTTTATTTAAGTTACTTCTTGGGTAATTTTCTAGTATTTGTTAAAAACAAAACAGTATTTTTCATAATTTTTCTTCTGCTAATAAGTTGAACTATTTTGAAATATTTCGAGAATTGTTTCAAGTCTATTGTAATAATATAAATTTTTGAAATACTCACATTTATCCAGATATACAGATAGCGCCAAAGTCGCATCTTCAGCTTAAACTTGGCATGTGTCTGCTGTGCGGCACGAAAGCGTTTCCAAATATCCTGTGACAGATTGTCATACTTGGTGTGGCACAGCAGCTGCTCCGGTTGCAAGTTCAGTTCCACGTTGCGTGCATGCTCCAAATAGCGATCCGGTGGCAAGATCTCATACCATGATGCTAGAGGATATGATGTGCCATTGGTGCCACTGTTGCCGCTGTTGCAGCCACAATTGGGTCCACAATAATGCTGCTGATATGCACCACATCCAACTCCAACACCACCCAGATTATGTGTGCTGGGTGGCGGATGTGTTGGTACAGCAAATGGTATATTACCCATATATATATTAGTCACATGATGTGGCGATGTCGCTGGATGCGGCGACAATTGTGCTCCTGTTCCCGTTCCAGTTCCGGTTCCATTGGCTGTGGGAGTGGGCGAAACTGACAACAGCTCGGTTGATGTCAACCTGCAGTTGGAAATGCATTAAATATTAATAATTATAATAGACTTTATTTATATAAATCTGTGTCAATGTCATATGAGCAAATTCGATATAAAAATACAGTCAATCAAGATATAACACTTTTTAAAATGCTACAACTTCTTATTTAGTTAATGGAAGTATAGAAAATGTTTTTCTTTCATTTCATTTAAGTATATAATACATTTACTATTAAGTATAAGGGTTTGCGATTTATAAATGTAGTTACTCTGGAGTTGGAAACTTTATTTTAACCGCAGTTTTTGCTATGATTTCTGACCGAAATTTGAGCTCGTGTTTTATGCTAATTTTGATTTTCAAAATCGCTTAAAATAATAAATTCAAAATTTTAATTTTTTCAATGCATTTTTCTTTACGAAAAATTGTTTAATTTACTTTTTTTTATCAAAAAAAAATAAATAATAATTTATGTATTTTTCTCAACGAAAAATGTATATGCAAAATCAAATCTAGATGAATTTATGTATTTCAAAATTATAATCGAAAACTCTAATTTACGAGCGTTTTGAATTTTGTATGTTTTTTTTTTACACCTTATAATACATTTTAAACATTTAAAACATGAATATCAAAGTTTAACACACTATAATTTGTAACAATTTTATGCATCAGTTTTTTTTTTTTTTTTTTTTTTTTTTTTTAATTTTAACGATTAGTTTTAAGCTGATTTGTGAAATGGATGTCGGAATGAATTTTTCGGAAATAAGAAATGCGCTGAAACCAAAGTGCTCTAATTTGCGAGGGATCCAAAACCAAAAACCGCTTCAAACTTGACTTAAACGTTTGACAACAAATTTTGGAATACAAATTTTTTTCGCAAATTAAAGCTGATCTGAAACCGAAGTGTTCTAATTTGCGAGCAATCAAAAACCAAAAATCGCTTCAAACTTGACTTAAACGTTTGAAAACAAATTGGAAAATTTTGGAAAATTTTTGTTGGTCAATTGAAACAAGACAATTGAAGTCAAAGGGACGTCCACATGGAAACACATAACACATAACGTACCGACTCCGACTGCTCCATTGGGATTGGGACTCACTGGCCAGCGAGCAGGTGGACGAGGCGGGCGAGAGGGTGCGGGTATGCGTATGCGCGGGGGTTTGTATGCGGGGTATGCTATGAGCTGAACCACTCGATATGCTGCTTGGACTTGGACCATGACCGTAGGGTGTTGTCGCTGTATAGCAAGGTGAATTGGGATGAGTCCAAGCGACAGCAGAGTTGCTGTAATTATCGTTTAAGCCAAAGAACAGTTGATGTTGTTGTTGTTGGGTTTTGTTGCTGGTGTTGTTGTTGTTGTTTTGAAAGAGCTGTTGCTGATGTGCTTGCTGCTGTTGTACCATAAATGGCAATGCAGCATAGCTGGGACTTTGCACAGCCAAAGCATTATTGTTGTTGTTGTTGTTGTTAGTACTATTGCTGGTGTTGCTAGCTGCTGCTGCGGTGATGGCCTCATCCAGTTGGGCGCAGCTTATCATATTTGTGGGCGTGGTGGCAGCAACAGGCTCTGGCGATAAGATGCCTGGATTAAGCATCGCAACATTTAGTGGCAAGGTTGGTGGTGGCTGCAGATACATATTGGTGGCAGCAACTGTTGCTGCTGCTGTCGCTGCTGCTGCTACTGTTTTTGTTATTGTTGGCGTTGCAACAGCTGTAGCAGCAACTGTTGGGCTAAGCAGCAGTGAAGCAACAGCAGCTATTGCTGGCTTTACTGCTGCTGCTGCTGCTGTTGTTGCTGCTGCTGCTGCTGTTTTTACCATTGTTGGTGGCGGCACATCCACATTCACATACGTTAAATTATAGAAATTCTGATGCTCAGAGCTATTGGGCGTGGCATTGCCCGCCATTAGCGCATGATAATGATGCGGATGGAATTGAAGGTAGCCATTTTTCACAGCAGCAACATTGCTGCCAGTGTTAGAGCCGCCGGCAACAGTTGCCGCATTTTGTATGCGACGATGTGAGGTATTAAAATTGCTCGCGGGCATAGTTTCAATGGGCTTTTGTGCAGATGTTGCTGGCGTGCTATTGTTGTTGCTGATGCTGCTATTGTTGTTGTAGTGCATTTTCTTATTACGCCGAAAGTGTGTGTTGTGTATGTGATTGTTATTGTGATGTTGCTGCTGCTGTGCCTGGTGTGTATGTGCATGTTGTTGCTGCTGTGGATGCAACTGTTGCTGCTGTTGCTGATAGCTGTTGTAGTTGTTATAATTACCATTGCGATAGCGCTGCTGATAGCCAGCGGATTGCTGCTTTTGCTGTTGTTGCTGCTGCTGTTGTTGTTGCTGCTGCTGTTGTTGCTGCTGCTGCTGCTGTTGTTGTTGCTGCTGCTGTTGTTGCTGTTGCTGGTTGGCCTTGTTTGCATCGGGCAGCAGCTCCTTCTGCAGAAACGAAGCAATTGTCAGCTGTTTGGGCTGCGAATAATAGTACTGATAATAATGTTGCTGCTGATCTGCTGTTGATGTTGCTGTTGTTGCTGGTGCAGCAGCTGCTGCTGCTGCCAGTGCCAATTCAGTTTCCTTTTGTGTCGCCAATGCTGCCTCCAACTGCTGCTGTAGCAAATGAACAAAATACTTGAGTGTTTGTTAAAAACCACAAGCAGCTTAATTATGTTTACATTCAAAACTTGTTCCGGTTTTCACTTTCGGCAATATTTTGTGATATTGAAATTTACTTATAATTTAAAAGAGTTCTGATTAATTTCAAACTCGTACTATGAAACTTTTTTGCTAACTTTTGATTAAAACTTAAACTTAATTTAAAAGCACCGCTTTTAGGCTTTAGAAATAACTTAACAATTTAAGAAAATAACATTTAAAAGAATCAATCAATCAATCAATCAATCAATCAAAAATTAGCTCACTTCTTTCTGCTGCAATGTGGGCTGTTGTGGATAGGATGTCTTCCAGAAGCAGAGCGGCTGTTGTCGTGTCCTTTGAGCTTTGCTGCTGCTGTTGTCCTGCGTAGCCATTGCTGCTGCTGCTGTTGTCTGCTTAGTTGCTGCTGCTGCTGGCAATGTTGTTGGCGTGCTTTGTTTGCTTTGTTCATTAGCTTGGCTGTTGCTAGTTGCTGCTGCTGACGGCGGTGTTGTTGCTGTTGTCGATGACTCGGAGCAACTGCGATAAAACGCAGATGAAGTTGTCGATTCTGCTGAGGATGAAAGCGAGTTGCGTTTCTTAATGCAATTGTTGTTGTTTGATGTGTTGGCAGAAATGTTGCTGCTGCTGCTGCTAATGTTGTTGTTATCGCTGCTATTGTTGTTGTTGTTGTTATTGTCATTGCTGGGCTTGCAGTTGACTTCGATAATATTTTGATTTTTTATCAGAATATTGTTGTTGTTATTATTGTTGTTCAGCTTTGCTGTTGCGGCTTGTTGTTGTTGGTAGTAAGGCAACTGTTGCTGCTGCTGCTGCTGTTGGTTGCAGTTGTAGCTGGTGTTGTTGTTGCCATAATACTTCTTGCGCGCAAAATTGTGCACATTGTTGTTGTAGTGTAGCTGTTGTTGTTGTGGCTGCTGCTGCAGCTGTTGTTGTTGCTGGCGCTTAGCATTCTTATTTTCGCTGCTGCTGCTGCTGTTGTTGTTGTTGTTATTATTGTTATATTTGGCATGTCGCAACATATTACCAGTTTTGTTATTATTATGGTTGTATTTATTATACTTGAGTTGTGGACCACAGCGATAATCCCGCTGTTGTTGTTGTTGTTGTTGCTGCAGCTGCAACTGTTGCTGCTGCACTGATGCTGTTGTTGTTGTTGCTGGTGTCGGCGTCGCAGCAGCGGCGGCATCCGCAACAACAACATTCGTGGCAAATATTTTCATTTCAGCTCTGGTCGTGAACATAGCCCAAAAAAAAGGATCGGGTTGCAAGGACGAAGAATTTTATTTATAATTTTTTTTGATTTGCGGCAAATTGAGCTTGTGTGTGTAAAAAGAATTGTACTAAAACTATATATTTATATATTTTATTTTTAAAACGTATTTAAGTTTTTTTTAAGATTTTTTAAATTTTTTTTTTATTATTTTTGTAGTTTCTTTCGTGTTTTATGTTTTTGTTTTTTTTTTTTTAGTTTTTTTTTTATATAAATTTGTGCACTACTTTGTGACTTTTATTTCATTTACTCTATGCAGTTTTTTTTTTCAGTTACTCTTTTTTTCTTATTGGAATTGAGCTGCAGTAACTGTATTTTTGCTATGTATGCGTGTATGCGTGTATGTATGTATGCATGTATGTGTATGTGTATATGTATATGTTTATATGTTCAGCTTTCTTGCTCTGCAAGCCGAGCCAGCTTAGAGCTGTGATATTGCGGTGTGCGCAAGAGAACGCCGAAAAATTCCGTTATTTATGTAGAACAGTGCGACAAAGAGTCTGCAAGAACTGAAAAAAATGGCGCAAAAATAAAATCATATCACTTTCGTTCGAAACGAAAACAAAAACAACTGCATGCAACAATTGTCTTTTTCTTTATTTTTTGGTTTTTTTGTATACATGTAAACTCACCATTTAATGTTGTATTTAAATCATTTGCATCGCATTTAAACTAAATTGTTATTAACAAAAGGGTGCTTTAGCTTGAAGTGCGTCAAACGCACGGCTCCGTTTTGGGCAAATAATTATAAACTATAACACACAATGGGGGCACACTTAATTAATATTAATAGTAACATTCAATTAAAATTTGTGGCACATTTCATATGTTTGATTTCTTTGCTTAAAAAACTAAAAGAAAATATATATATATATGTATATATATGTATATTCGACACTGCGTTGCGTCCTGGCGACCAGCAACAACTGTTATATGTATGTATATCGATGGCCTTAGCGCGCCGTGCAGCAGCTATCGATTACCTTAAGCGATCCTTTTATGCAAATAAGGGCATTCCATGCGTTCAATTTGTTTTGATGATTTCGCTCATAAATCATCAAAATCATAACAAAGCAACAGGCTTTCCAATAGAGTTGGGCATTCTAGTTTCTTTTGCGAATATAGTTCATTAGTTCATTTCCGAATAAAATAACTAATTGTTTCTTTACGGACTAATCGTTTTAAGTTCCTTTAGTTTGGTCATTCGCGTTTGAAGATTGTTGCGTTGAAGTTTTTAAAATAAGCACAATATATTTAATATACGGAAATATTACAAAATTAATAATACAAAAAAAACACAAGTCAGCATTCGGGACAGCTTTCCATTTAATATAAATATTTTCAATGTTAAATAGATGCTTTTATTTTTAGCTGCTTTATGTATAAAATATACAATTATAAAATTATTTTGTGCTCTAAATATGAACTCTTAATTTTTATGTACAAGCACAGTGCATTTATTTCCAAATAAATAATAAAGAATTTATTTAAAATGTAACGGAAGTTACATTTAATATTATTTATGCAAATAAATACAAATATATGAAGTTGTTTTTACTGTTTTATTTTTTTAATAAAATAACAATTATATTTAAAAATTGATTTCACAATGTAAAATACATGACATTTGGACTGAACTGAAGCATGAAATTGAGAATACGTGAAAACAGAAATCCGATTTTCTGCACCAGAAAATCAATGTCAGGAATTGCCTCTATGTTATTGCATTAAATAATTAACAAGTTTAACAGACTAATATCTATATATATGTATATAACTTAGTATTTGTTGAACAATGTTTTCCAGTAGAGTCGCGCCGGCAGCATCGTATCCCGCTTGATGCAACTTGGATGAGTTAGTCTAAAGCAAATTAACAATAAAATAATTATGTTATTCTTTTTTGACTATAATTGTTGACTTGAACCGTAGAACTTACAGGAATTGCGCGCGTCGCAAGCGTTCCAAGTAGCCTTCCGTAGCCACCGCAGGCAGAAAGATTTTTCGCACCGCACGTGGCACTTGGGGCAGCAATTGTCGCGTCAACTTAAGATGCGTGTTTGCCGCACTTGCCACCTCAAAGATGCACTCCTCGACGCCCTTGTCGTTGCGTTCGCTGCGCAGGATGCGCTCTTGACTGACGCCGTGCCGCACCAGAACTTCAAGTGGCACGGAGACAGCCTGTTGGCGTCCAGCATGTGGTATGGCACGCAATAGCATTGCAATGCCTTGGGCCTTGCCTAGATGCGAGGCAGCATGATCCACCTGTATATCCTGCACACCGCACAATTGCACCAGCAGATGCAGCAGCGATGAGCAGGTCTGATCCGCATAATCCTCCAGTTCGCGCAGCGTTTCAAAGGCTTGATTGGGTGCACGCTCGCGTGCCGTCACCAGCCGGCGTAAGTAAATCTTATTTAGCTTGCGTGTGCCCACAGTGCGTCGGAGTTCCCGTAGAACAGGCTGATCCTGGACATAGGATTTGTTTGATTCCGGCTCGAAGCACTTGTCGATGGAATCGTACCAAAACTTAAGACGCAGCTTAGCTATTTGTGGCTCCGTTAGCTTTGCAGAGAGTTGTTTATCCATTATTGTCTATTAATTAGCAAACTTTAGCTTTATTTTACCTGAGCGCCCACGGAACGTGAGACTTCCACATTGAAAGCGCGCAGGGCAAATGCCGCCGGACGCAGCTCCTTCGGCAGCAGCAGCGTGCTCAGATAGTTCTCATAATCGTATTTTCTGTAAGTTAGTTTTCGTTGCTTAAACTAGCACAAGATTAGAATTTGCAAATAGCTTTACTTACTCCACGAGACCCATGCAATATTTGGCACCAAATTTATCTTCTTTGCTGAGCGCATCGGCGGTTGATTTAAGTGTTTGTTGCTTTTGAGGCTCCTTCTGTGGCTTGTGGATGGCGGAGAAAGAGCCTGTGCTGCTTATATTTCGTATAATAAGTTGGAACACACATAATTGTCCATTGCTATTTTGTAACAGGCGCCGCATTTGTTTTTTTTTAATATTTTGTTTGCTACTAAACAGAGTTGCTCCTCAGCTAACAGAGCTGCTCCACAGTTAACATTGCGGTGCTACCAGGGCCTCAATATGTATCTGAAGTGATCATTTAATTATATATACATGTATAGTTTGTATATGTAGCTTCAATTCTGCAAGAAATATATTGAAAATTTTATCTCAATCAATCATAAAATATTATGTCATATAGTTTTCAACCCAATCCGAAACCAATCGATTTAAGAAATGTTAGCAGCACTTTCGATAATATCGATAGGTGATAGCGACCACAAAATCTGCATTTGAATTTTTAAATGCACAAAATTTATTAAGCGTCTGTACAGGCATTATGAAATCTATAAATAATAATAAAGTACTGGCAGCACACATAGTATCTTTTAGAGATTAAACACTTTTTTTTAATATAACTCGTAGCTAGATTTATCGACTTGTCGATAACGATGCACGAAAGTTAAGCAACCCTACAGCAAAACACTCATCGCTGGTTTTCTTTAATAGCCGCCATTCAAAAGAGTGTGTTTTTCAAGAGCATTTTGTTGTTAATTCAAAAGAAAGTTTAGCAAAAGTTCAAAACAAATCAAATAATACACTTATAAACGGTGAGTACAACGTTCTGTGCAGCATTAAATATTCTGTTTTTTGTTATCGTTGGCATTCAACACAAAATCTACAGCAACAGCTCGCTTCATATGTTGACTATAGCGTGAGTTTATTTATTTACATATACGTATATGTCTATAAATAAATGTGTTTTGATTTAACTATGTTGTCAGATCACAATAAATGCCATAACTATTAACAATTTGACGTTAAATATGCAACCAAATATATGAATTCGTGTTTGACAAGCGCATGTACAGAACTGCGTTGTCCGTTGGACAATAGATAACAATATAACGCTCCAAAGTTGTTTTGAAAGTGCAATAAAGGTGTTTAATAGTGCGCCTATGTCACATTAAACGCATTTCAAATATTAATTTTTTGCATTATGTACGCTAAAACTACATAAAATGCATAAAAACGCTGTCATTTAAGCAAAATATCAAAAATGTAGTGCAGAGTTGTCAAGCAGCTGTCAAATTACGCGAATGTATCGTCGTTATGCGACATAGCGCGACAACTCTGCGACTCGATTAATATTTATCGGCTAATTTTGTTGGCCCCACGGTCGATATCTACAATTGCTTTTTCTCTGTGTGCCTCAGCTCAGCAGATTTTCGTGTGCACTAAAAATAAAAGCAATAAGAAAAGAATTAGAAAAACAAATAGCATATACAAAAGTAAAAATCAATTGCTAATTTCAAAAAACAAAACAAAAAAGTGTGTTGCGTGTGTATATTGTATAGAAAAAGTGTTTTATTATAACTGCAAAACAATCCAAATACATATGTATGGAGAAAAAAAATTGCTAAAAAAAAGAAAAAGAGCGACAACAACAATAACACAGCAGCAGCAGCAATGCGTGTGTGTGTGTGTTGTAATTGAACGGATAGCGAGCAGAAGAAAATAAAAGCAACAAAACATATATATATATATATACGGAGTGTATTCAAATTAGAATATCGTGAGAAGACAGAAGACAACAACGACGACGACGACATTCCATAACTGCGCTTTGGTTATCAACACTGATTGTACAGCACTGGAAAATGCAGCAGCAGCAGGCGAATCAGGATCAATAGCCAAAGTCGAAACTAAAAACTTAACGAAACAAAGCAACAACGGCGCGGGGAGCACAAAAGGGGAGCAGGAATCACGCGCGCCAGCAATACGGAAACAACAACAACAAAATGTTAGCTAAATGCTAAGTTATCTACAATTATTATTTATTGGCGGCTCTACACTTCTCCCTCTGTGTGTGTGTGTCTAAGTGTGTGTGTGTGTGTGTGTGTGTGTGTGTGTGTGTGTGTATGGCTGTGTGTGTGTGCAACCCAATTGGGCAGTTTTTATAACCCATTTGAGAACTTTTTTTTTTCTTTTTCAATGCAAACGCACGCGTTGTCAGCCTATTAAATTATTATTATTAGTTATTAAAATTTGAGTTGAGTTCTATGCCGGGCTAGCGTTTTTTTCTTTTGCCATATTGTCGCAGTTGGCTGCAACTAATTGTTCACAAAAACATGCGCACGCCTCTGCTGACGTACATACATATACAATATATCAAATAGTATATATGTAAAATATATATATATATATATTGTCCGTCTGTTTGTTTGTTTGTAATTGGCACACTTTGCAATTTATTATTGTCATATGTCATAAAAAAAAACCCATATATATATATATATATATATTGTTTTTAAATCAAGCTCTACTCTGCTACCTAGTTTTATATTGCATGTGGAGTGGGCGTTAATTGTGGGTGGGTGGGTGAACTTTTTACCCCCTCAAGGTTGTCTCCAGCGCCTCAATTGTATAACACATAGTTCTGCCTCTGTTCTGTTCTGTGTTGTTTTTTGTTGCTGTTGCTGTTCACAATGTGTGCGCAGTGTGTGTTTATCTTTTGATATTTAATACGCTCAATTTTCGCACACTCTAAAACTTAATAAAGTACAGTAAAGTTGCAATATGGTGAACTGTTTGGTTTGCTTCAAATTAACGTTTTCGATCAAAACATTTGCAGAGCTTTCTTCGTTTCAAAACAGCATCGGTTGTGATTTCACTTTTTTGAATGCAAATAAATTTTAAAAAATTTACAAACATTTTGATTAATCGTACGTAATAAATTGGTTAATCAATGTTTAAAAAATATGCCAAAAACATTTCCTTTTTAATCATATTTATACAAACACGTTAAATGACAATCGGTTTAAATAAAAGAAAACTTCCTTGATCAAAATGTAGTCTATACAAATATTTAAAGTATTCAAAGTTAATCAAATTTGATACACTCGAACTTTTTCTGCGAAGTTTTCGATTAAAACCTAATCGTTTTTCCATTTTGCAGTTAGGATTGAATAGTTTTCAATTTTATTAAGTTGCGTGTGGCTAATTTGATGTAATCCCATGGTCAGTTTGGCATTGGAACGATCATGAATGATCGACATGAAAAACTAAACAATGGATATAGAAACCAACTGAACAACTATATAAGTTAAGGCATGAATTTGTTTCTAGAATCGAACTAGTAATTTGACAAGCATTAGCATTGAGTTTTTTACTTCAACTTTGGAATTTAGTTTCGAATAGCAAAATAAAGTTCACATAAGGATTCCTGGACCCGAATTCTCAAGCTTCCAAGCTCAAACATAATATATGTAAACGTTTTCAGAATCCATCAAGTAGTTACTTATTAAAAGATTAAAGTATGCTTTTCTCGTAGTCAATAGATCGAATATAATCGGTTAATCGGTTTTTTTGTTTTGTTTTTGTTATGGCATAAAAGATAGTAAAAAATATCGTTTGCGTTTGTTATATATTATGAGATAATCGTCAGCAGAAATGACTGTATCAGTCATAAAAGCATTATCAGTCAACATTTCTAATTATAAAGATATTAGATATCACATGGGTTTAAGTTAGATGGATTGTAATACCAATTGTATAAATAAATCGATCAAATAGAACTATTTTATAGCCTTGCCTTGGGGGTATTATAATTTTGTTATGAAATGTGTAACAGATATCTTCGACGTCATAGAGTATATATGTAAATATTGAAATACTTAAATCTTATCAGCTCTGAGTTTTGGAATGATGTTTGACAAAAAACATCCAATCAGATTATTATATAGATTACTATAGATAACTATATATGTAGCTGAAATAGAAAAACTCGACAGATAAATAAGTTTTTGTATGAAAAACTTTTTCGTTACAACAGTTATCCTAATTAAACTCAGCAGTTGCCTGTCTTAATACACTTAATAATAGTTTGGTCGAGTTTAAACAAAATCGGATGAGTATATCTTACGTCTTGCATTGGTACAACGGGTCGAAATTTAAATTTTTGTGTTAAAATCTTTCTGCAAAGGGTAATATAAGTTCGGCACTCTTTTATTTCTTTATTTTTTTCCAATGTCTGGCAGATATCAAATGTTTACTGTATGTTAACACACACTCACTCACACACTCACACGTACGAAGTGTAGCCCCGTCAAGTAAAGTTTCTGTGGCTCCATTGTTTACTTATAAAAAAAAAAAAAATAATACTTACAGAGAGGAAAGCCAACGATATTTACCCAGGGACAGAGCAAGAGGAGAGCGCAAACATAGCGCAACAAAAGGAGGACAAGCTGGGTGGTTTTGATTTGATTTGATTTGATTTGTGTAGCTCTTAGCCATGGTGAGTACCAATCTGGTGGTGCCAGTGGTGCTGTGGGGACCCACAGCGCCCACACATTGCATCTCCAGTGTCTTTCTATCGGATGATCAATGCACACTCGTCACTGGCTGCTACGATGGACAGATATGTTTGTGGCAAGTGGAGCCAGCCACATTGAAGATGTCACCACGCTGTTTGCTCGTGGGACATTCGGCACCTGTTTTATGTTTGGTGCGTGCTTCACTGTTGCCGGAGAATAACTTTCTCGTTAGCTCGTCGGAGAATGGTGAGATGTGCACGTGGGATTTAATAGATGGCAAATGCACGGAAGCGGTCAAATTGCCACAAGTACATACACAAATCCAAAGCTATCATACGGCAAATAGCGAGGATGTGCGTCTCTTTTGCATTGGCTATTATGCTGAAATCATGGTCATGGATCCATTCAGTCTAGAGGTCATCTATGTGCTCAGTTCGAAAGTCAAACCCGATTGGATCTCGGCCATACATGTGCTGCGTCCGATGCGACGCAAGGATGATGTTGTACTGGCCATAACCACAACGGGCACCGTCAAAGTCTGGACGCTCACTGGTAATGAGAATAAGCATGCGGAGCCCATTTATGAGAATGAATCGAAGGAGATACGCTGTCTGAATGCCATCACGATGAATTGTTGTGCACAGAATCAGCGAACGGTGCTTTTAGTTTGTACCAAATATTGGCAAATTTATGATGCGGGTGATTTTACCGTACTCTGTTCGGTTATAGCACCTGCTAGAGAACGCTGGCAGGGTGGTGATTTTATAAGCTCGGATCGTGTCATGTTATGGACGGATGAGGGCAAAGGTTATCTATATAAATTACCTGCCAATTGTATACCTGATAATAAGGAATTTCATTCAAAGAGCGTTGTACGCGATGCACCCTATTTGTATTATGTGCTCCAACATGCTGGCGATAAAGTCTTAAGCTGTCCACCAGCCATGAAACTCTTGCAAGCGGGCAACAATCAGACGCACTTTTTGCTGCGCGGCGACTCGGAAGGTTATATCAGCGTGTGGCATGTGCCCGAGGTGCCGCTGGATAACATTAGCATACTGCAGGCCAAACAAATGCCACCGCGCATACAAAAGCCACATGTGTGCACCAGTTTGGTGGAAGCGTGGTCTATTATGGATCCACCGCCGGTGGGCATACTTGATCAACTGTCGAGAATTACGGAATCACCAGTGAAGTTAACTTCAAGCATTTATTTGCCACAACAGAGTCGTTTGGTCATTGGACGCGAGGATGGCAGCATTGTCATTGTGCCGGCGACACAAACGGTCATGATGCAGCTGCTCGTTGGTATTAAGCAGAACTTTAGCGATTGGCCCTCACATCAGATACTTTATGGACATCGTGGACGTGTGAATTGTTTGCTGTGTCCATCGATGATACATCCACGTTATGAGAAATCACATTTATTATCAGGCGGCATTGATTTTGCCGTCTGCCTGTGGGATCTTTATAGTGGCAGTCTATTGCATCGCTTTTGTGTGCATGCCGGCGAAATTACACAGCTGCTTGTGCCTCCGGAGAGTTGTAGTCCACGCATACTCAAGTGCATCTGTTCGGTGGCATCGGATCATTCCGTTACATTGGTCAGCCTGCAGGAAAGAAAGTGTGTGACGCTCGCCAGTCGTCATTTGTTTCCGGTGGTGACCATTAAATGGCGTCCATTGGATGACTTTCTAATTGTTGGCTGCTCCGATGGCAGCGTCTATGTTTGGCAAATGGAAACGGGACATTTGGATCGTGTTTTGCATGGCATGCTAGCGGAGGAGGTGCTCTCTGCCTGCGACGAACAGGCGCTGGAGGAAGGTGGTGGTGGCTCGGCGGCGACAACGGGTCATCCAGCCAGTGAAATGGGCATGGCCAATCCGGCTGTACATTTCTTTCGTGGTCTGAAATCACGCAATATGAATGCCATACGGCATGCCACACAACGTGGCATACATCAGTTGCAACAGCTACAGGGTCATAATCAGGGCAATTTTGATTTCCTTATGAAACATCGCAGCAATCCATTGGTCATACAAGGCTTACGCACCAATCCCAAGGATGCCGAGAGTCACATACTATTCTTTGACATTGAGGGTTTAATATTTGAGCTGCATAGCGAGGAATATGCACAGATGACGCCTGCGACATTGGAGGCCTTGGGTGTGCATCTGCAGAATCCCAAGGATGGCAAATCTATGCACATTGATGCTAGCAAAAAGATTGGTGACTTCTTCATCAAGGTCAAGAATCGTGCCGTTGATGTGGAAAAGATATTGAAAGATAAAGATAAGCACGGTCTGGTCCAGAAATTCAAAGAGAAGACGGAAATTGTGGAAAAGAAGGTGCAGGCAAAGGTGGAAAGTTTGCAAAAAGCTGTTGTTGAACCACACGATGAGCAGCCGCCGCAGCAGGATTTGCGCAGCAAGATCGCATCCAAAATGGAGGTGACACATGTGATGGAGGTGGCACAATTGTTGCTCTCGCTGCTGCACTCGTGGGGCTTGGATCCGCATCTGGATAAGGTGTGTGAATCGCAATTGGGCTTACTGCGTCCCATTGTGCCCATCTCGTATGGTGTGCTTTCCAAGGCTGGCTATATGTCCTTGTTACTGCCCACCTGGCAGAATAACTATGCCATACCGCCGGGCATGCAATTACCAAGCAGCTCCAAAAAGCGCCCATTGCCGGAGGAACTGCAACGTTTGGAGCATCTAACAGCAATATTTACATCACGTTTACATTGGGAATTGAGTACGACATTAACATCGAATCATATCTTGGCTTTGGTAGCCATGTCCAACACATTGATGTCGATGAGCGCTGCAAGCTTTTTGCCCACCAGCGAGAAGCAAAAGAAGCTGCAACGATTGGCCCAACGTGCCGACTCCACGCTGAGCAATGAGGAGGAACGCGAGGAGCTCTTGGCCCATCATACCTCACAGATCAAGCAGGGCTGGAGTTTATTGTCCACACATCATTGTTTCCTGCTGCCCGATAAGATTGAGGCGCTGGAGCCAAAGAAATTTAAGCGTCCACAGGTTGAGATGATGGTCAAACGTTGGCAGCATCATTGCATTGAGATACGCGAGGCAGCACAGCAGATCCTGCTCGGAGAACTAACGCGCATGGGCAAAAAGGGACGCAAACAGTTGGTCGAAAGTTGGGCACAATATTTGCCACTCTACACGCATACGGAGCCCATTGTGGGTGCACAGCAAGTGGCTGCCTTGATTAATAGTCAGGTGGGTGGTGGTGCAGCTGGTGCTCCAACAAATGTGGGTGCTGGCCATGCCAATGGACAAGCTGGTAATGTGGCGCCAATTGCTGTGCCGCCAGCGGATGTTCATCAGGATGAGGACTATGAAGAAGAGGAGGAGGAAATCATACGCAAGCCGTCCAGTTTATCCGAACTAAAGCGCAAGCAGACCACAGCTGTCATTCTATTGGGCGTCATTGGCGCCGAATTTGGTCAGGATATATCGCAAGAGTCGCCCAATCATCGTGGCAGCATTAGCCTCAATGCCAATACCGCCGAGCGACGCAAGTCATCTGTCGTGGAAGGCTTTGGCATTGCCAATAATCTGGCACGGCTTACCTCCATGGCGCTGGCACATCTGCTCTATGCGCCACCGTCACCCAAGTTGCCACAGTATACGCCGCTGCGACGTGCCGCCATTGATCTGCTAGGACGTGGCTTTACCGTCTGGGAACCGTATCTGGATGTGTCCAAAGTGCTGCTCGGCCTGCTGGAGATCTCCTGCGAGGGCAAAGCGGTGCCCAATTTGAATTATAAATTACCGCTAACACCGCAAGCGGATGCCTGTCGCACCGCTCGGCATGCCTTGCGTCTGATTGCAACCGCTCGTCCTGCTGCTTTTATCACCACCATGGCTAGGGAAGTGGCACGCTACAATACCATGCAACAGAATGCACAATCCATCAACACGCCACTCACACAGTCGGTGCTGTTCAAGGCCAAAAGCGAAATCTTGCAATGTGTCGAAATGTTGATCGATAAAATGCAATCAGAGATTGCCGGTCTACTCGTTGAGGTCATGGACATTGCGCTCCATTGTGTCGATAGCAATGAGCTAAAGAGTCGCGGCTTGGCTGATCTTTGCCCGGCCATTTGTAAATTCAATCAAATATCACATTGCGCACAGACGCGTCGCATTGCCGTTGGCGCCAATAGCGGTAATTTGGCCATTTATGAATTGAGACAGAATAAATGCCAAATGATACCCGCACATACGCATCCCATCACCTCGTTGGCCTTCTCACCGGATGGCAAATATCTTGTTTCCTATTCGTGTGCCGAGAATCGCTTGTCATTCTGGCAGACCAGCACGGGCATGTTCGGCCTGGGACAGTCGCAGACACGCTGCACCAAGGGCTATTCGACGGCGCCCATACCGGATGTCTCGCGTCTGAATCCGATGCGATTGGCGAAATTGGTCTGGATTAATAACCGTACTGTTACGCTGATGTTGGCTGATGGTTCAGAGACGCGCTTTAATGTCTAAAGAGACAGCGACAGGGTGGTGGCGCAAGGGGAGGGGCGAAAAACAGAAGCAGTTTCATTTCGATAATTGGTCGATAGTTATTTGATTGTCAATTGTTATCAATAGTTAGAAAAAGAACGTATAGCGAAGCATAGAAGCAGTTTCATTTCGAAAATTCAATCGATAACTATATATTGTCAATATCGATTGTAATTAGTTATCGATTATCGTTAGTAATTGATTCCTATCGTTCGCGATTCATTATTGAGTCAGTCGACAATGATCGATTGTTATTGTTTATCGCTAGCTATTGATTATTATCGATAATCGTTAGCTATGTTTAATAGTTATCGATTACCGTTAGTTATTAATGGTTATCGATCATACTTAATTATTAATGACTATCGATTTTCGACTCTTATTTAATTGTTATCGTGTACCGCTAGCTATTGATTATTATCGATAATCGTTGGGTATTAATAGCTATCGATTGTCGTTAGTTTTTGATTGTTATCGATCATGCTTAATTAATAATGATTATCGATTTTCGACTCTTATTTAATTGATATCGTGTATCGCTAGCTATTAATTATTATCGCTCATCGCTAGCTATTATTTACTATCGTTAATCGTTAGCTATTGAGTTTTGAGTTGAGCGGATCATGGATAAGTATTAATTATTATCGATTTTCGTTTCTTAGTGATTATCTATCGATCATTAAATAAATATTCGTTGGTTCTGAGTTCAATAATTGAATATATTATCAAACATAATTAGTAATTGCTTATTAACGGCGCATCGATAGTTCATCGATTATTTTTGTGTTTATATGATCAATCGATGAATCGGCCATTAGTTCTCGATAGTCAGTCAGTCGAAGTCGAAACACGTCGTTAGGCCACAAACTGAGCAGCTGAGCTGCATACTATTTAGGCAATCAACAACGCGGACTTCAAAAGCGAGCGACTAGTTCATCTACTAAATACAATAATAAACAATAAATAGGCAAAAAAGAAAAACAAAAAAAAAACATAAAAAAACTTTAAAAAAGAGAAGAAAAACTTCAAAAAAATATATACACAAAAAAAGGAAACCAACAATAAACGCAAGCCCAATTAAAAAGAAAATAGAAAAAAAGTAAAAAAAAAAAAAACACATTTGTTATTTATTATGTATAATATATATATTTGTATAATGTATTTTAATTGTATTTGTGCGATTTTAAAAACGTTTATCTTTGGCGCAAACATGTTTTTTCCAAATTACCAGAACAGATTCCTAGAATCTCGCATTCGAAACAATTTCACGCGACTAAAACACACACACACACAATGCAATAAACTTTGTATTTTATTTAAATTAACTTTGTTTCTTTTTTAAAATGTATTTCCGTGAATTGTTTCGTTTTGCTAAATTCAGAATCGATCGCTGCTTATATATACATACTTATTATGAATTTGTGTATTCTCTAGATTTTAAGAATGCTTTTTGTTTTATTGTTATTGAAATACGAGTAAATAAAAAAACTTTCAACTATTATAATTACAAATTAAAGAAAATATTAATAAATTAAATTCAACTAAATGGAATTGAAAGAAAACGAAGAAACATACAAAAACAAAAAACATATACAAACAAAACAAAGAATGAATGCTGTTATTACTACTTATGCTATTATTATATTTACTACTATTATTATTATTGATATTGATATTTGTTATGCCTAATGTATTGTTATATATCTACAAAACTACTAAAACAAAAGTTAAACAACAAACAAATTTATAATGTATTGCGCAAAGTTGCTACAACAAGAAAACTTTAGTTTTTATTTAAAAAAAAAATAAAATTATTTTTGTTCGTTTATTTGCAATTTGTAAACTAAAGTTAAACATTAATTAAACGAATTAAAAACGTCAAACTACTTAAATAAAAATTATATAAAAAAAGTTTAGCAACATTATTATACAAACACACACACATACATGCTTTGCCTGTATTTTCATACATATATATATATATATATATATGTTTTTATAGGTATAAGCATAGACACACATATACACGCACCCACACTTATACATACCTACATATATAATACAAAAATAATGTTATAAAACAAGTGAATAAATTGTATTTGTGCTTAATTTGAATTACGAACATGTATGAATATATTTATGTATATGTATGTATGTATATTCGAGATCCTTTAAAGTATTACGAAATAAAAAAAAAAATAAATATATATATATATACATATATATATATATATATACAAGAAATAAAGTCAACTAAAAATGAACTAAATTGTGTTGTTTATTTATTACTATAAATATTTAAGGGGATTTCATCTATCATAGACAAAACCTGTTTATAAAGATCGGATAATGAAATCAAAACACAGTAGCTAACTATTTCGAAGCTAAAATATGGTAAGATAAGTGTAAAATATATTTGAAAACAGATGCTACTCTCACAAGAGTTCAATTAGATAACAACAATTTCTTTATAGCTTTGTTTTCAACACCATTTACCTTTGAAAATGAATTCCGGATCAATCTCGAAACGTTTTCATTATTATTTCTGAATTATGTGCGAAATTTTCAAAATTACTTATTACTAATGATAAATCGTTATCGACTTGTCATGATAAAAAAAAGCTTTCATCATGCTAGAAAACAGTTGTTCAGGACACAATCGAAATTTTGTATTCCATTCGATCGTGATCAAAATATTGTTAGTGCTGAATTTGAAATGAATTTTCATAAAAAAAAACTGCTGAGTTGAATTAAATTCATTATTTAAAAAAAAATATATTTAAAAGTCTTAAAGAAAGAACAGAATAAAATACAGAATTCATCCGAATCATTAACATTAAGTATGTTCAAAAGAATAAGTCGATATTGATTAATCATAATAAAAAAAGCTTTTCATCAATTTTATTTGATGTTTGCATGAAACTGTTAAGCAATATCGATTACCTGCGACCTATCGATGTATCTACAATGGGTTCAAATGTAGAAATCGAATTGATGGAATATCGCCATGGAGATAATAAGGCCTGTTCCCATTTTCGATAACTTTTCATTCCGAATCATTTTTGACTTTGTTTTCCTGATTTGGAAATACCAACTCTTCTTTCTTCTGAATGATAATCTCGAATACTTGTCAATCCACCGTCTCAAGAGAAAAACTTTTTAGTCCGAATTTTCCATCAATATTCGGAATTAGGAGCAGCAAATAATTACGAGTCCACATGTTTTGATCAGGAATCTAAAAAAGGAATCTATTTTTCATAAAAATATCGATATTATTGACAACTTTGAAAATAATAACGATTAAAAGATATTCTGAATTATATTTGAAACAAGTTTTTGATTAAATAACAACAATTTTTCAACTCTTAATTTTACAGGAATTACAACACATATGGCAACGATGCCCGAAACGGAGCCGAAACCGAAAAGCAACCGAGGGCGACCCAGGAAGGCAGTTGCTGCTTTGCGAAAGATTGCAAGAGTCTCCAATGATGACGATGAGGATGTGATCGAGACGAGCACAAGAGCTCAAACCAAGAGCAAAACCCAAACCCAAACTCGGAACATAGATGACAATGAGCATGAGGATGCGCATGATATGGATGCACATGATGCAACGGTGCATGGGATTGATGATGACGATGAGGCGATTGAAGACGACGAGGAGCCGGAAAGCAATGAACCCACAGATGCCGAAGAGCAAGTGGAGCCACCAGCGTTCAGTTTGGCCACACTGGGATTACAGCGTGTGGGCAGCGCACCGCCACCCAAGCCGAAGGTACAAAAGGCGCCCATATTGACGCTAAATGCACGTGGCATGCCTGCAAGGATACGCAAGCGTAATCCACTGTTCTATGACGAGAACATTATCAATGATGACAAACCGTTGCGCGTTAGTCTGGCTCCAAAGAAGCCAACTGGCAGTCCCGGCAAGCAGCAACAATTGACGCCATCGAAGGTGCTGAAGAAACGGAAAGGCGTAGTCTCACGCTATATGCGCACCAATGATGATGGCTCCAATGGCTCCAACGATGACTTCAAGCCCAAGCTCGGCCGACCGCCACTCCATTCGTCCAGCACTGCGACCGCAGCAGCCAGCAAGGCACAGGCAGCAGCGGCGCCGGGATCAGGTAAGGGACGCAAGGCTGGTGCCGCCAATGCAGCCGTGGATGCGGCCAAGCGGGATGATGTGCAAGCGCAATCGAATAAACGTTTGGGTCAATCCATTGGGCTGCGTCTGCGTAATCTTCTCAAGCTGCCCAAGGCGCACAAATGGGCCATTGCCGAATGGTTCTATTCGTACATTGATAAACCGCTCTTTGAATGCAAATATGATTTTATGAATCATGTTAATGAGCTGGTGCCCCGTCTGGGCACACGTCATCTCAATCGCCACGAATGGGTGAACATACGACGACGCATGGGCAGGCCCAGACGCTGCTCCGCTGCCTTTTTCAAGGAGGAACGTAGCGAATTGGAACGCAAGCGCCAACTAATGCGTACGCTGCAATCACGAAAACCGGGTGAGCTGAAGGATTCGCTGCTGGCGGATATGCCGGAGAAGATACCCATGCCATTGCCATTGGGCACTAAGGTAACGGCACGCTTGCGTACGCCACAGGATGGCATCTTTGCGGGCACAGTGGCTGCGTATGATTCCCTAAATGCCATGTATCGTGTGACATTCGAACGTCCTGGCTTGGGCACACAATCCATACCAGATTATGAGATTGTCTCGGAGAATTTCCATGAAATGTTGCCGCTGCACAGTTTGACCAAAGATTTTCGTCCCAATTTAATGAGCATCTATCAGAGCAATAATTTGGGTTTTACCACCAATTTGGGCTTTACCACCAACTTGGCCAGCAGCTTTCATGGCCGACGACATCCGTTGGGCGCTGCCGGTGGCAATCTCAATAGCAATATACAGTTGGCCACAACGCCACAAAAGCTGCTGGCCCACAATAATGCGGCAGCTCGAAATGCGTTGAGTAGGAAACTTAACAAATCGGATCCATTGCTTGGACAGGATTCAGTCGGTGAGAGTCCCATACGGCAGCAGCTGGTGCGGTATCATGGCTATTCCGTAAGTCTGCTCGAGCACTTGGTATTGCTGCAAAATTTCATTGCTTTGAAGGAAGCCAAAGTACAGCGTCTAAGCGAAATGAATGCCAATGCGGAGCTGGCCATGGGTGACCTAGTGAGTCACGAGGATGGTGGCGATCGGAGTCGTCGTCAGCTGCGCGATGAATTCCAGCGACGCTATGCATCCAATATTATATTTATTGAGCGCATCAATGGTGATTTAATGTATGAATTAACCAAGGTACAGGAATTATCCAGCAGCTTGACACGTAATCCCAATGTACAGGCCATGATATCACCCACATTGTTGCGTGAGGAGTGCCGTGCCAAGGCCAGCCAAACCGTCGATGAGATGAACAAGGGTGCCGTCAAAAGTCAACGCATGGTTACGCTACTCAAAAATCTAACCACCTTGTTGATTGTCACACAAAACTTGGACAGTGAATGGGAAGCGGCGGAGGTGAATAAAGTGCTCGAAGGTTGCATTGAGGAGGTGCGCAGCAATCTTGTCTGCCCGGAGAATAGCGAGGTATTCCAAAGGAGCGTACAAATGCGTCTCGAGTATATTGCCTTGGACATTAATCGTAATATTGAGGAGCGTAGTTATACCATGGCAACCGCTAAATCACCAAAATCGGAGACAACGGCTGCGGATACGACCAGTACACAAACCGCAACGGAAACGGATAGCGTTAAGGATAAGGATAGTGAACCAAAATCCGAAGACGCGCAAGAGAAGTTGCCACCGCAAAGTAAAAAAGAAAAAAAATCAACACTACTTATTGACTCGGATGTGGAGCCCATGGATGTGGACGATGATGATGAGCAGGATGATGTAGAGTCAAAGAAAAGGAAACAGAACGATGAGAATGTTGCGAAAAAGCGAGTAATATCTAATGTGGAACCAACAAGTGGACCAAGCGAAAAGAACACTCAAAACAAGGACGAGCCAATGCGAGTGTCTGAGGATGAAGATGAAAAGGTTGACAAGAAGCGAAAGGGCGAGAAGCAGAAACTTTTAGCGGGGGTAGACGATTCAAATGTTTTGAATGAATTCTTATATAAAAAGTAGCGAGTAAAATGAGTTAAATGTCACGAGAAGCGAGTTTCGAGTTGTTCAGGAGTACATATTATAAAAAGTAACGAGTTAAAACATATAAAGTATAGCATGTCTTAGTTGCATTGTGTCGGTTAAGTCTTAGATACCCGAAAATGACAGCGAATCTCTAACGAGCTCAGAACACACGACTGGCGAGTGACGAGTAAAGTGTTGAGTCGTTGTTGTATTTCAGTTTAGTCTTAGATGAAACTTGAAACTGGGCAGCAGTAGACAAACGATACGAAAACTCGCTAAACCAATGCAATATATATTTGAAAAAGTAAAGAGAAACGAATAAAATGTAGCGAGTTGTATTTTATTACTTCAGTTCATCCGTATAAACTTACAGTTTAAAGCTTACACACGCAATTCGGCGTTTTCATGTTGGTATATATATATATATATATATATATATATACCAACGATTATGTTAATTTTTTTATATATATTATTTTTTTTACAATTTCGGCTCAGTTTTGTATGAGTGGTATGCAAATTATGCAATAATTTAGGATCAATACCGATGTATTTTTATCGGTTAAATTGTAAACACAAAATTTAGGCAAACAAAAATTGTATATTTCCAAAAAATAAAATTCAAATTCAATTGACTTGAAACATTTATATATTTTTTTTCTAATTCTAGTTTTTATGTAGTTGTTATTTTACACTTAAAATGCAAATTCTCTCGATTGTGTCGCAATAAAATGTTGTATCAAATAGACACAAATTTGTTTTTATTTTTATTTTATCATTTATCAGTACATAACAGAATCTGGTGTGTAAGTAGTTGCCTATTCATCA
Organism: Hirtodrosophila cameraria; assembly: GCA_949708635.1. NCBI lineage: Eukaryota > Metazoa > Arthropoda > Insecta > Diptera > Drosophilidae > Hirtodrosophila > Hirtodrosophila cameraria. The sequence continues at coordinate 3,329,671 of OX453090.1, read as the reverse complement.
TCATCGTCATCTTCATCATCGTCATCATCTTCGCTCGCCTGTTGCAGCCATACGACCAGTTTGGCAAGACTCTTCAGCAGAGATGCGTGCTCATCCTTATCCAACTGTTCGTGCCAATCGAGTATGGCATCCTCAGAGACAAAGTCCTGGTCATACAGATAATGTACTACCTGCGAGATTTTATCGCGCACCAGCTCATTTTCCTCGCAAATGTCCTGTGAAAGTTTAAGGATTAGAAATTTAGTAACATATCTAATAGATACAGTTGAATTTGCGTACATACAGAAAATATAATATCATAAATTAAAGTCAAAAGATGTTATTATTAGAATTTAAAACTTAAAAGTATAAAAATGAGAATGTCAAGCAAAGAGAATAAATTTCGCATCGTTTTCAATTCTAAACAATTGGAAAGGAACGAAATGAATTTTTTTTTTTTTCAATAGAGAATTTTTGCAAAATGTTTTTACAATTATTTTCATTAGAATATTTTTAAATATGTATTGAAAAGTTGTAAGAAAAATAAATAAACCAGATTAAAATTTAATAAACCTGATTCAGTTTTTTAATAACTACAATTCCTTTTTTCAATATGAAACATGGAACATAGTGGGAGCTCACAAAAAGTAAGTAAGTAAAGAATATGGGAAATTAAATTAAGTGGAAACTGATTTTAACTTCTCAGCTCAAAATTTAAAAATATTATATCACGTTTTTACACAACACTGGAAATCCAGAAAATTAAGTTCAAGATTGACAACTTTTGACTGTACTCAATGCAGAAAACTCTTTGAAAAAAAGTTCATTCAGTGTTGTTTTCAATTTGTAACATTTAAAAATGAAATGCAATTGAAATTTTCGAAAACTGTTCAAGTGAATAAACATTAAAATGTACAATTATTATATGCAGAGTACAAAATTTAACATTTGTAAATATAGAATACACGTTGCTGAATTGAAAAACTTCAAAATATTTTGAATAAAGTTAAGAAATAGCTAAATAGCACACCTCCAATGCTTTGAGGCAATCCAACATAGCATCCTTGCTCTTAATATAGTTGGACACAACAGGTCCCAGCTGTTTGAATGCAGCCTTGATGGCCAACAATACATTGTCGTTGGCGGGTTCAATAATGCTCTCCATGCCAAAGACGGCTTTGACTACATTAAAGTTGACCTCCTTAAGGGACATGTTGTATGCATAGCGTGATGAATTGATCTCGAGTATAAGAAAATCTGGATTGGATTTTTCGCGAAAGCCGCGTGTTAACGAATCGATGACCTCCGATAGGAATACTGCAAATGTAAAATGTTTATTACTATTTGCTTTTTTTTTGTTAAGAGACAAAAATGTTTTTTACTGTTTGTGTCATCGGGGAGCGGCGTCGCCAGACGAGATTCATTCTCATCATCATCGTCGCTTGAAAAGCTGCCATCGCTGTCATCTTCTCTCAACGTTTGTAGATCACACATTTTGGGTATGCACAGGGCCGTTGGGCCGGGCAACAGCTGCTCCTCCGCATCAGAGTCTTCGGGATCGCCAGTGGTCAAGTCGCTGACGATATAGGCCGATGGTCCAATGGACTCCAGCTCAACTGTGAGTGTGTAAAAGTTAGATTCGAAGTTTTAAATGGTACTCGATGGTACTCACCCACTTGTTGCTCCTCGGTGCGCTGTGTGCTGGGTGAGCTGGTGACCAGTGTGCTGGCCAACTGCGTGTTGGTGGGCAGCACACAATTGGGGCCAAGAACACAGCCTGCGGTAATGATGCAGTTCGTATTGATGATGCTACCGGCACCAATGACGCAGTGCCGCAACTGGCAGTTGTCGTGTATGGTAACATTAGCCATAAGGAACACATTGTTGAGCTGACAGTTCTTGCCAATGCGACAATTGGCGCCAATAACGCTAGAGCTAATCACAGAGCCGGCATCCACATGACTGCCAGCCTGTATGACTACATTCTCTTGTAGCGCCACCTTGGACACTAATGCATCATGACTTTTGTAAATGTTATCCTTGTAGAAAACATATTGTTGCTGCAGCTTATAGACGCCCATATCGGGCACCAAAGGATACGCCCACCGGCATATAATATCCCGACTAACCAGCTGATACGATAGCCAATTGTTAACCTTGTGCGCATATTGTGCCGGCGGCAGCAATGCCACATAGATTCTGCTATCTAGCAGCTCCTCATTGATAAGCAGGCCACGCACAAAATCATCACGTGTTTGAAAATCAAAATTATCGCTAAACAGCGACAACATCGATGGCGAACCAATTGCAATCTGTGGATCCAACAGATTATGATGCATCGTTATGCATGAGTTATTTAGGAACACTTCGAGTGGTATATTATATCTCGTCTCCTTCTGATTCATACGCAAACGATGATGATACTGCAGTCGTGTACTCTGCTTATCCACCGCTATCAACAGCTCATTCCCAGTTCGTCCACTGCTGCTGGTGCTTTCCTTAAACACCAGTGTTGCCGCCGCACCCTTATCAAACTTTGCCGTACGCTTGTGCTGCTCCAGCACTGGACGCAGATCTGCATTGGTAACTGTATCCGCACCCAATAGTATAAAATTGCCACGTATAAGCGCCTTGGCGTCGAGATCACGCATCGCATCGCCAAAACAGCGACAGCCCTCGCCTCCAATCACATGGACAGTCATTTTGAAGGACCAGGAGGCAAATGTAGCTATACCCTGTCTGAAAAATAATTAGCTTACAATTAGGACAATTTTAAAGTTATTGTAGTTATTCATTTCATAAAAATCAAGCTTAATTATTTCAAAAACAACTATTTTCAGAATCGTTTTTTAACTTTATGTTGAATTCTAAAACCTATTTCAATAGCTATAACTTCGTGATTTTGCAATTATTTTAAAAGCATATTCCAAAAAAAACCAATTGGAAAAACCAAAGGGTTAAGACCTGGTTATTAGATTTGATTGGTATATTTTTATATGGTGTCAATATACATATAATGCTGTACAAAACATAAACCAAAATCAAAGAATTTTAATTGTTTAATTGCCTAGCATAGCTTTGGTTAAAAAAAAAAGGAATCATAGCACAGTTGGAACTCAGTGGGAATTTCAAACACCAAAACGGGTCTGATTGGAATTGCTTTTACTGGAAACGTATTCAAAATACTCACTTGATGTGATTGCGTATATCCTGCAGATAGAGGCTGGCATAGACAAAGACTTCCTCGACGCCACTGCGATTTAGCGCTATCAGAGCGTAGTCCAGCATGCTGACATTAACCAGCGGCAGCAGTGCCTGTTTATTAATAATAATAATAATAACTAATAACAAACAAATCAAGCAACGTGCGTGGCTAGTTCAAGCCAATAAGCAATATGTATTGATATAATTTACAAACCGTAGAGCCTTCATCGGATAGCGGTTTAAAGTTCCAGATATTATTGTCGGCTATGAGGACAGCTTGGACGATTTCCTTTTGGAATTGTGACATCTTTTGTAGCTGTTATAACGAACGCAAAACAAAATTGCGTGCGAATGTAACGAAATTGCAGATGCTGTCTGCACTTGCTGCGTTTTACAGCACTGTCAGCTGTTGGTGTTGGAAAGCGCGTGCATTGCAGTGCACGGTTGGCAATTTGCAAAATGTACCAAACTTTGTAATAAAATAAAATAAATTAAATTTGATTTCTTTTATTTGCTTTGAAAATTATAAAATTACTGCAAAATAAGCAAACAAAATAGATTAGTGGGAGAGAAATTTGAGTAATTTTTAGTATCTAAGCTATTTTTAATTCTAACATTTATTTTGAGCTTTCATTATAATTTATTCAGGCGTGCTTCCATTTTCAAATCTATAGAGTTCGTATGTGAATCTCTTAAATTATTTTTATGCTTTAGTTTAGTTTCTGAAATGTTTTAGATTTAAGAAAAAATATGTTCTCCTTTGTATTATCAGTTGACTCAGAGCTTCAAAAGCAACTTCCACATCATTTTTAAATGGCTTCTAAATTGTATGGTCCTCTACTGAACACTTTTCCAATATTCAACCAATATTTCAGTCAAAAATTCGAATTCTGAAATGCACGCGCCAATTTTATAGAGGTTTTCGAACTATAGAGTTCGGGTTATAAAGGCAAAATTGTATACAAATCTGCATCTAAAAGCTATTGCCACTCAATTTAGTTTATGGAATATAGAATTACTTGCAAAAACAGCAGTCTAATATTTTAATTACTATAACAATAAAAATTTGAATCTTAAAATGTTTTTTTTTTTCACATTTATTGATTGATTTGATTTGAGCTAATACATTTTTTTATTAAAACATTAAAATTTGTATGCTAATCAATTTTATATAAGACTAGGGCCACGATCAAATAATGTACCCATTTTGGTATATTTGTACCCACATATGAGAACTGTGTATGCAACCCTGTCACTGCGCTACGCTAAAAATTCAGCTGTTGACGTTGGTTTAATTGCTGTTCGGGCTTTGGAATGTTTATACATATGTAGCATTCCTCATTTTTTTTTTAAATTTCTATGTGCGTGTGCATAATACAAATTCAATGATATTGATATTGCAATTGGTGTAATAGTTGTAAGTACTGTGACATATTCAATATAACATGCATAAATACTGATATCTGAACGAAACACATGCAACAGCTACTCAAAAATCGAAAAGTCAATAACAATTATCGTCATCGCCAATAGTCGTTCTATGACGCTGACTGCAATAGTATGTGTTTGTGTGTGCGTGTGTAAAAACTATACCCGCCCACACCCACCAGCTGAAGCCAGAAGAAGCCTGTAACTGACCACAACAGCTAGAAAAGAAAATATGTATGTACATCAAAACAAGTTGAAAGCGTATTTCAAAACAACAACAACAACAAAACATTGCAAATTTTATTTGTATTTTTATTTTGCTCCTGCAAAACAACAACTAATAATACAAAAACAAGTTGAGTATGGTGTCGTCACGAGCCCTAACTAAAAATAGAAATGCAAAGAAAGAACGAAAAAATGTCATTTGCCAGCATAATTCATATACATATTTGTTTTTTCTCCGGCTAGTAATTGAGAACCGCAGCAATTAGCTATAGAAGCATCCACAAAAAGAGCCGCCAAAAAACCTATAGCTTAAAAAAAAAAAGCACCGCCGAAAAGCAATGGAAAGCGGTAGCCACATTGCCAATGGCTGCTCAGCCGACGCAGCTGCAGCTGCGCTGCCAGCAGAGAAAGCAACATTGGACTTGGTGCAGCAGCGTTTCAAGGCTGACGAAACGGTTCACATGGTAAGTTTTGGAGTTGAAGATTTTTGAGTTTTTGTTTGTTGGAAGCATATGCAAGCCATTTGATTGTTGCAGCTGATGTCGTGATTAATCAATACTTTTTATACGATTCACAATTTTATTTCATATTGGTGTATTTATGTTACATGCATACATACATATGTATATATGTACATATATATAAACCTTGAGTGCAACGACAGATAACAGTTTGCATTGTATCAAATGCATGATAACTGCCAACGAATATTGAAAATCGATAATTGACATTGAAGCAGCACAAGCTGCGCTTTGTTGGCAGCGTCATGTCAACAAGTGGGCAGCACCTTATCATTGAGTTGGCAGCTCTGCTCAAATTAATATTTAACTGTCAATTGCAAGTTGATCAAGTTGAAGCGAGCGAAATTTTTGTTTCAATGAAAATTTATGATTTTGTTTAGGATCATCTCAAAATGATTTAATGATCAAAATAAATATATTTTTTAAAATAATTTATTAAATATATTTTTTAAAATAATTTATTAAATATGTTTTTGAAATAATTTAATGAATATAGTTTTTAAAAAAAATGTAATAAATATATTTTAAAAAAATTTAATATAGGTTCTTAAATTATTTAGTAAACTTTCTGTTTATAAAATTAAAATTGTTTCCATGAGCACTTTTTAAATTTAACATATTTTTTCTATTTCATACATCAAATAAACAATTTCAACTTGTTTGTTAAACTTTAATATATTCATGTTTCAATAAATTAGAAACATTTGTGAATCAATATTGTTGTTGCTAATTTTGAAGCATGACAAATTCGAAACCGCGTCAGTTTTAACTTCCGAGTAACTCCTGTTGATTCATATCAACAGGTCGCTTTTTTAACGCAACTAGTTGAAATGACTGGTTAAAAATTATTCATAACTAGCAATCAAAATCTTTATAAATACAAAAACAAGAAAGAAAAGATTTGCATAAGAAAACTTATTTTTCAACCGATCGTTCCTATGGCAGCTATGTTATAGTGGTCCGATCTGGCCGATTCTGACATAAGTACTGCTTGCAGAAAGAATAAGCATCTGTGCCAAGTTTCATCAAGATAGCTCTGAAACTGAGGGACTAGTTCGCATATAAACAGACGGACATGACGGATATGACTCGGCTGACGATGCTGATCACGAATATACAAATTTTTTTTTTCGGAGATGTGTTCCACATTTCGTGACAAAATTATAATACCCTCTGCAAGGGTATAAAAAGGTTGACGTTGTTCAGCACTTTAGTCGATTTGGAACACTCCTTAGTAAATTTTGGTAATGTAATCTAACATGTCATTAAAAATCGCTAAATCCCTCTGTCACTTTGGCTTTGGATCGATAATGAATGATCGACATGTATAGCTTTTTATTTTTTGTTATAGATAATCATTTATTATTAAATTATAGGAATCAATCAAAACCAATTGATAGGTTTTATTTGAAAGTTGCAAATATAGGTTAGGTTATGCTATTAAAATAAAATTAGGCGGGTAGATCTATTGGATGTAGTATACCCTTTGAGTCTGAGGACTTATGCTAAATCAATATGCTCTATAAATTTGCTTATATTTGCACTCTTTTTCCTTACGCAGATCTTTGAAGCATATCAAATGAGAGGTCAGGAGCATGTGGAGGGTCTACTTGCGCTGGTCTCATCAACATCGGGTGGCACTTATGCTATCATATCATTTAGCCTCCTGCGCACGCCTCTGACCGCCAGCAATGAGCTAAAAATAATTAAAGTCTTTCCGATTAATAAAAGTTTCCAACTGACAAAGGGTAAGTGTATATCTCACCTATATAAATGTGATAAAAATGATTGTTTATATTGAATATACCTGCAACAGATACCAGGGGTTCCAAAATCGAGCATCAATTTGATTTGTCACTGGACGATGACAGGCCAAGCAAATACTACTATCATCCTATAAAAACGGATTTGGGTGCTGTTGATTTTAAAGAATTCTATGGAAAAATAACAGCCTGCAAAAATTCAATGTGGGAGGGCGAAATGCCCGCCGGAACGATGCTCAATTTTCGATGGCTGGACGATTATCGTGAAATTGGTGAAGTGAAGCAGGAGCTCAAGAAGCGCGAGAGTCAATATATTGTCTACAAAGATATTATGTATGTGTGTGTAAGCTAGCACACTTGACAATATTTCCACATCTCAATCTCATTCTAAAAAGTTCCTTCGTTCACTTATAGTGTATATTGCGCCACATGGAATGTGAACAACAGGCAATGCTGGGATAATAATAAATCGTTGCGTCCTTGGCTTGCACGCAGTGAGGGTGTTCCTGATATTTATGCGATTGGACTTCAGGAATTAGATACAACTGCAAAAACTATTATTAATGGTAATCTCTACGCCGCACAGTGGATGTAAGTGTTGTACCAGAACTTAAATATATTTCCAATACCTATTTCATTCAGTTTGTCGTTCTTAATACGTATGTATATTTGTTCAGCTGTGTTTAGACGTTGCAATTCTTGCGTTAAATAATCTTCTTTTTTTTTATAAAATAAGTCGTCTTCCTTGTGCAACATGCATGAAACGAACTTGCGCCTATAATATGATGCGTGTTTACACAATGCAAAATGTAAATGCATGAAGAAGTGACAAGAATTGCAACGTCTAAACACCTATTTTATGAAGCATGTTTAAAGTCGGAGCTAGATTAGAGCAGTCAGGCATATATCTGCTCTCTTTCGTTTCATATTTTGTATGGCATATTTTGGTAGGAGTGTTACGCTAGCATGAAAATCCTCATATCTGTAAAGACCCAGCATAACGTATCAAATAGAAAATATTTACATGTCAGGTAAAAGTCTAGTGACAAAGCCCCAAAACTTGTAAAATCGAATTATGTGACGAAGTTCATATATTTAATTTAATTTATGAAGTATTTTAAACAATAAAACTAATTAAACATTCTAGCGATCGTATTCGTTTAATATTTACATTTTTGTTAAACTATTTAACATATTTGTTTTCTCAATCTCTATAGACGCAAGATGGTGGAAAGCCTGCACGAAGGTGTTGAATACGATCAGCTGCAATCGCATCGCCTATCTGGTATTATGCTGACAATATTTGTGCGCAAGGAGTTGCGTCCACGTATTCTACATCCACGTATCAATTCGGTGGCACGTGGTGTATTCAATACGCTGGGCAACAAGGGTGGCGTCGCTGTCAGTTTGCAATTGAATGAGGCAAGGATATGTTTTATCAACTCACATTTGGCTGCACATATGCATAATGTGGCAGAACGCAACGATGATTACAAAGGTATTGAGGAGGGCATACGTTTTGAAGAGGATGGCCTACGATTTCGATCAATCAGCGAACACGAGTAAGTTGACGTTAATATAATACGAAAAAAAATATATATTTAATTGACCAACAAATTTTTTTTTTTGAATTGTAGTCATATTTTCTGGCTGGGAGATCTTAACTATCGCATACAAGATAATCCAAATGGTCTATATCGTCCAGGTCTAAATAATGATCCGCAGGCAATACAAATGCTTTTAGAACACGATCAGCTGCGTATTGAGATGAGTCATGACAGATGTTTCAATAACTATACGGAGGGCGACATTACATTTTTACCAACATATAAATATGATGTGGGCACCGATACATATGATACGAGCGAAAAGCAAAGGGCGCCCGCATATTGCGATCGTGTGCTGTGGAAGGGTAAGCTAATTGAGCAGTTGGCCTACGATAGCGTTATGGAGATACGCCAAAGCGATCATAAGCCCGTCTTTGCCATATTCAAGGTGAATATCAAGACCCGAGATGAAGCCAAATATAAGCGTGTCCAGGAGGAAGTCCTCAAAGCGGTTGACAAGCGTGAGAATGATAATCAGCCGCAGATAATCGCTGAGCGAACTGTCATTGAATTTGGTCTTGTCCGCTTCAACGAGCCATCTATACGTGACTTTAATGTCTATAACAACTGTCCACAGCAAGTGGAGTTTAAGTTCAAGATTAAAGATTCACCCTTGAATGATATATGCGAAAAGTGGCTGCATGTTGATCCACGTGCCGATAGCCTAATGATTGATTCCGCACGCAGCATACGCATACGTATGATGGCCGATCCAAATTCTATAACGGGTCTACTCAAAAAGATATGCAGCACACGTGGCAGATGCGATTTTGATATACTCATATTGCATGTGAAGTCCGGACGTGACATATTTATAACCGTAACGGGTAAATATCAGCCCAGCTGCTTTGGTCTATCCATGGAAACATTGTGCCGCACCAGTCGGCCAATTGGTGAATATAATCAAGAGGAAATCAAGATATTGGTAATGTCATATTTTATATAACAAAGATTTTAAACTGACTGACTTATTGACACATTGTGACAAACGTGCAGACCAAATCATCAAAGTAGTCTTAGCTTATGCCGAAAGTTAGCACTAGGAATGGGTTTTGGAATATTCTGTGGGGAAAAATGTTAAATTCACGAAAAACTACTGTATGCAATTTTTTATTTGTCATGCGATCTGCCTCGAACTTATTTGCAAAGATCTATACGAAACATCTCTCGACATATGTTTCACCCATTTCGGACAATTTATCCCTGCTGGGTTGAAAATGTGGAGGAAAGGTCATTGGCAGCAATCTTTTATTCTCATTCTATGCTCAGACCAAACCATAAGTGAAATAAAGCTGAATTTCTCAAAGTAGTCTTATCTTATGGTGACAGTGGGCAATAGGAAGAGTGTGGAAAATTCGCGGAAAACTTTTCGATCGAGCTTAAACTCTTTTCCGTACAAAAAATCGTTTGATACCTAACTCAACGACTTTGAAAAATCCTCCCCCTGGTCGGAAAATGTGGGGACGATGGTTGAAAGTGTAATTTAAATTTAAGTTTTATTAAGTCTAATCTAATTTTCAACGCATCTGACAGAAAATCATATAGCATATGTCTCACCGATTTTGAAAAATACAACTAGTTTGTAAAATGGGTGGAAAACGAAAACATGTTATTTTTTGCGAATTTATTTTCAAAGCTCAACACAAAAAAGAAAAACAATTGATTTTGTGGGTCAACAACTGAGACAATCTACTTCAGGGGTGAACAATTTGTGATGAACTGTGGTATGCAACTTTTCTGGTATGTTTTGATCGGCATCAAACTCAGATTCATTTGGGAAAAGCTTAGGAAAATCTTCGCCCAATCTTTCAGAACACCAAATATTTCCACTTTCAAACAAATAGAATCGAGAACATGCCTTTATATATTTTGATACTCATTTATTTGACTTTTGCAGATGAATACTGAAACCCCCGAATATCGTGTAACGATGCCACGCGAATTCTTTCTGCTTATCGACTACCTACACAAGCAGGGTGAAAAGCTCAAGAACATATTCCAGGCGTACGATCGTCGGCAACCACTCAGCTGTCAGTTTAATGCCGTACGTGACTGGCTTGATACTTGGTCAGAAGAGGAATTTCGTAAGTTTTGCACATGCTTTTTGGATTGACTGAGTCATATTTATAACATTATATCATATTACATTTTGAAATTATAGCGGGCACTCCACAAACAGCCGCGGAGGCATTGTTACTATTGCTCGATCTCCCGGATGAGGCGTTACTAGAGCCATTTGTTAATGATCTGCTGATGAGCAATAGCAAATCAGAGGCCATGGAGCTTATTGCGCTGCTTAGTGCACCAAAGCGTAATGTCTTTATGCATTTGTGCATGTTCCTACGTGAGGGCATTGAACGCAACGACTACGATCTGTCTAATGTCGGTAAGTTGATATTATGATGTCAAAATAGGACATTTTTGATATAGAAGTGTAACAAATATCATTGATCAAATTTTAAACAAAATAATGTATTAACCATTTAAATGTTATCTTCCACCAGCTGCAATCTTTGGTCGTATTCTGTTGCGCAGCAACAGTCACTGCAATGTTCCATTAGACTATTATCATCGTTGTAGTGAGTTCATTAAGCGCTTTATCTATGTAGAAAGCCCAGAAGGAGTTGCGGGTGGCCATGTTCAAGGAGGAGGAGGAGGCGGAGGAGGAGCAGCGGTTGAAGCCAGTTTGCAGACTTAGATACGAGACTCGAGATGAGCGGGCAGTTTATCATCAATGCTGCACTTTGTACACACATTGTATACATAATGTATATCTATTACATATACATATACATATGGATTTAAATTAGTTATTTATTTATTTTAATTGTAATTTGAATGTCTTATTTGCCTAGTTTTGTTGTTGGTACGCTTACGAGTAGTTCCTCTATGGCTTAGCATTTACGTACATATCTGTTTTCTCTGTTTTACCTGTTAATTGTTTAAAAGTACTGAATGTACTCTATGAAAATTGATATATTTTCAAGCATCCATGCATATTATTATTATGATATATATAAATATTTATAATGCTGGTTGCCTATATTGGGCCTAAAGTGCTAAAATAGATTAATGGAACTCAAGCAAACATATCTAAGTATATGTATATGTATAAATATAGTTAGATGTTTGTTTTAGTTTCCATTCGATGGACAAAAACACTTGGCTTCAACTTAAGATAATTACTTATGTAAAACCTACACACATATGCATTTTGTTGATTTTTTTTGTCGATTATTTAGTAAGTACTTATATTATATACAAACTATTATACGTATTTAGAAGAGAAGTAATAACAAAAAAATACTTATATGGCAGTCAAACTACCAGCCAATTGCAATGAATTTTGCTTGTCATTCAATATATTTACAGGACTAAATATTAATCGAATATGTAAACTGAATGTCTATTTGTTGCTAATCCTACACCAAATGTATGCATCTTAAGAACGCATCTTAAAAACAACTGTTAAACAAAATTTTTAAGACTACAATTTGTAACTGTAAACAAAAGGAAAAATCAAGATATTCCGGTTTTAAATTTTAGAAATATTTGTTGAGATCTTAAGTTCATTCAGTATTTACTACATAAATATGGATACATTCATCAGATATTAACTCCAATTGGAATTTGTTTTCTTATTTCATGTACTTTTGTAATGCATACCTTTAAAGTATTTTTTTTTATATTTCGATACAAAGTTTAGTGTATTTTCCAGGTGGATCGTTTTCGAATCTTCGGGGTAACGAAATTTGAAATTGTGGGGCAACGCCACGTCACGTCATCAAGTTGGCTACGTCAAAGCAATAAGTTGTAGTTGGTGCATATTACATGAAGATAGATATGAATTTTTTTGGTGACAAGAAAAAGAAGCATTTAAAATTCCGAACATAAAAAAGCATGTACGTGCTAACATCAATGATAATGCGTATTCATTCTTGCTAAAGTATATATGCATTGTGTATATTATATATATATGTGTGTGTATGTGTGCAACCACCCTTATTGCGCCAAAAAAGTATTTGACGTTAATCAACACTGTTGTCGTTATTATTGTAAGCACAAAGATTTATCTTGAGTTTTCGAACATTTCAACGACTTTGCAGCGAAAATATTATTTAAATTGTATATAGAAAAACTGTAAATTTTTAAGAACTGTTAATATGAAAACAATCGAAAATACTAGAAAAAAGCCAACCAGTGTTGATAATTTGCAACTGTTGTATCGATACATCGTCAATAGTGCGAATATCGAGACATGCTGCGATACATTAAATCAAGTTTAATTGACGCATAAGAAAATAATAGAAATTAAAGTAAATAAAATAGTTGAAAGTCATTATAAACTTATTAATAAAAGTTACTAGTTATATATTTGATGATTTGATTAATGAATAAATACAAACATTGTTATCGATATACTGAAATGCTTGAAATATATATCGGGTACAGTTAAAACAACCATCGCTAGCGCATGGAAACTGAGTTGTTTTCTTGTTGTGCCAAAAACAAATGGAAAAATTGCGTTTTAATCCAGCAGTAATAATAATATTCGTAAATAATTGAATCATGTCCGACGAGGCCTCGAATTTAATGCCTGAGGAGGATACAGGATTGGGATTAGAAGAGCATATACGTTATACGTATACCCAGCCATTTGCATCACTTGATCCACCTCGCACGCCGGTCGATGATCCAGCCGCTGAACTCAATGAATCCCTCAATCTGAGCGGTTCCTCATCTAGCGGCGATGGTACCGTTATGAACTTTTCACCCGAACTAACAACAATTGATTCACCCGAAAATTTTGACTCGCCGGAGAATTTTAATTCACCGGTACAATTTGATGATCAACCAGCGCCGAATTTGGATATGCCTGTCGTTGTCAACGCCGCCAATGCCGCCAACGCCGCCAACGCCGCCACTGCCGCTGCCACTTCCGCCGTTGCCTTGCCAGAGGAAATGAAACCACGCATGATGGGCGATCCACATAGTCCTATTTCGGCTGAGGGCGACAGCAGCGGCAGCAGCGGCTCCAGCGGCTCCAGTGACGACAGCAGCGACGAGGGCTCCAATTCCGATGAGGAGGACAGTGATGAAGGTGAACCGTCACCCACCACAGTGGTCTGTGCCAGTGATGTATCCGATTTAAATGATTTTAATGATGAAAGTAACATTCCCCATGTGGATCCGGATCAGAATCATCCCATTTATTCAGATGTGGACGAGGGCTATGTAATGGAAGCGGAAGTCGAAACAGAAGGCGACCCCTATGAGGGTGGCGAAGGCGAGTGCTATGCAGTGGGAGCTGAGAAGGTGGAAGGTGAAAGCGAAGGTTATGTGGCAAGTGGCCAGCATGTGGTTGGCGATGAGCAAGAGGAAGACGAGGGCGAAGAGCAGGAAGAAGGTGAAGAGCAAATGGAAGACGAGGAGCAAGACGAAGGCGATGAGCTGGAAGAAGCAGGTGAGGAGCTGGAGGAAGGCGATGAGCAGGAGGAAGGTGAAGAACAGGATGACAGCGTCGAGCAAGAGGAAGGCGAAGAGCAGGAAGAAGGCGATGACCAAATGGAAACCGAAGAGCAAGAGGTAAGCATGTTAATAATCATAAAATAATCCTTGATAGATTTAACATAGAATTACAATCGATTATGTTTCGATTAATTGCATTAATCGAAGTTTTTTATTTCTTTACACAAACACTTTAAATAACATTCAATTTAAATTAAACCAGTAAGTAAAAGATATCTTATATAGATATATTCTTGCAGAAAAGTTGTACAAATGTTCGACCGATTGTTCCTATGACAGCTACAAGATATAGTCGCTCGATTCTAGTAAAATTTGCTCAATATGAGTATAACATAATAAAATAGTAAATTTGGCCTTGAAGCTTGAGAAACAAAAAATATTTCCATACAACAACTAATCATTCAATCTATTGTTCCTATGACAGTTTTAATATATAGTGTTCCGATTTTGATGAAATTTTAAAAAACGTTTTAAGACAAAGGCGTCTGTAGACTTCAATTTGAAGTCTACAGATGCCTCTATGCTAAAACTCAGAATTGCTTGGTTAGGTTGAGTCTTGAAAAACAAATAACAACAAAAAAGATGATTTTTATATAGTTTTCCCTTAGACTTTTTTCAACTTGTAAGACAATTGTTGATAATTTTCGTAATTCATTATTCAAGTTTTGTTGTAAGCGTGGCAAAACGCAAAAAACAACGATATCGAGTATTTATTTCGAAGTCCAAAATTAAAATAAATCGAATAATCAAGTTTGTGTTTACCACTTTAGCAGGAGGAAGGCGAAGAGATCGTTCACGAGCAGAATGCTGGCGAAGAGCAGGAGGAAGACGAGGAGCAAGTTCAAATGGAAGGCTCCGGGGAAGTGGAAAGCGACGAGGATGGCACCGCAGAAGAAAGCAACGAGGATGGCCCCGAAAATGAAACGCATACGGAAATGGAAATAGGACCGGAAACGGATGTGCCCGAAACACCGCAATCACCCACAAACGATAACGAAGATCATTCGGTTATCGATATGCTGCCCGCATATAAGCGTGCCCGCCAAGTGCTGGATTGCTTGGATGACAGTTTACACGATCCACGTCAGCTGAATGTGCAGCATCGTGAGCAGCTAATGCAGTTGATACAAGAGCTGAATATACCACAGGATCCACGTCGCAGGCCAACTGATGTGCACGAACCCGAGGATCAGCCCGAGGACCAGCCCGAGGACCAGCCCGAGGACCAGCCCGAGGACCAGCCCGAGGATCAGCCCGAGGATCAGCCCGAGGATCAGCCCGAGGTTCAGCCCGAAGTTCAGTCCGAGGTTCATCCCGAGGTTCAGCCCGAGGTTCGACCCGAGGTTCAGCCCGAGTCCATACAGAAGCCAGCGCGGACAACGACGCGCAATCAGCTGAACGAAGATGTTGAAAGCATAAGCAGCGATGAGGAGGCTGTTAGCCGCAGCAGCAGCTCCGATGATGAATCCGAGGAGGAGGAGCGTAATCTATATGATTCCAGCGATGACGATGATGAAGTACAAACCGTTGTCATGCGCACAGCCAGAGAGGCAGAGACATCTGCACGGGCGACGGATGAGCGAGAGAACGATGCGCCATTATTTTGCCCAGCTATAAATATCATAGAAAATCCAGAGAAAATCTATTATATACGCCGCCCCGATGGCACCGTGCACGCTGGCCAAGTGCTGCAATCCCGTTGCACCGACAATAGCACAACGCCCACTGAATATTATATACATTATGTGGGACTCAATCGACGCTTGGATGCGTGGGTGGGTCGTCATTTGATAAGCGATAATGCTGATGATTTGGGTGGCATTACGGAATCGGTGCCCAGTCCACCTTTATACGATCAGCCCAGCACCAGTGCACATGCTCATGCCATGGGCCATCTCAGCGCTGGCAGCAGTAGCAGCGGCGGCGGCGGCGGTGGTTTCAGCAGCGGCGGTGGCTCCTTCAACAACAACTCAAACGTGCTGCGACCCAAGCGACAGGGCAACAAGGATTATTATCTAAGCGCCTGTGAGAATAATCGATATGATTATAGCGATCGCAAGATGACGCGCTACCAAAAGCGACGCTACGATGAAATCAATCATGTCCAAAAAAGTCATCATGAGCTAAGCGCTTCAGCCGCAGCGCTGGAAAAGGAACACGAGTTTATCACGAAGATCAAATATATTGATAAGCTACAGTTTGGCAACTATGAAATAGATACGTGGTATTTCAGCCCATTTCCGGGTGAATATGGAAAAGCACGCGTGCTCTATGTATGCGAATATTGTTTAAAGTATATGCGCTTGGAGCGTAGCTATCAATATCATTTGTATCAGTGTCAGAAGCGTACACCGCCTGGTAATGAAATTTATCGCAAGGGCACCATATCCATCTATGAGGTGAATGGCAAACAGGAGCCATTGTACTGTCAATTGTTATGCTTGATGGCGAAACTATTTTTGGATCATAAGGTGCTCTATTTTGATATGGATCCATTTTATTTCTATGTACTCTGCGAGACTGATAAGCAGGGCAGTCATGTTGTTGGCTATTTCTCCAAGGAGAAGAAATCGCAGGATAATAATAATGTGGCATGCATTTTGGTATTGCCGCCGCATCAGCGTAAAGGTTATGGCAAATTATTAATTGCTTTTAGCTATGAGCTGTCGCGCAAGGAGGGCGTCATTGGCAGCCCGGAGAAGCCATTATCCGATCTCGGACGTCTCAGTTATCGCAGCTATTGGGCTTATACGCTGCTGGAGCTAATGAAGGGCCGCTGCACGGCGGAACAAACAAGCATACGTGAGCTAAGCGAATTGAGTGGCATTACCCATGATGATATCATCTATACGCTGCAATCCATGAAAATGATCAAATACTGGAAGGGACAGAATGTCATCTGTGTGACGGCGAAGACCATTAATGATCATCTGATGCTGCCACAGTTTAAGCGACCCAAATTGACCATCGATTTAGACTGCCTCAATTGGAAGCCACATGGACCATTAAGTCCGCCTGCCCCAGCCGTCGGCAGTGCACCAACCACACCTGCTTCTCCTTCTGGATCCACTGGGCATGTTCCAGCTATTCCGAAACACGCTTTGCCACCGGGTGCTGTCGCTCAACCGGATGGGTCATACACCATACCCTCGCTACCCCTTACGCCCGTTACACAATTGGATGCCACTAGTTCACATGGACTCTTTTTAACCCGTCCACCCGTTCGGGTGATTCCTCACTTGGTTACAAAAATTGAGATTCTAAAACAACCCTATGAAATCAAATGACTATAGTTTTCCTTTCTTTTTTTTTTTTTAATTCTTTTCCTTTTTTTTTCTAGTAAAGTGTCGAAACGAATTGTTGTTGAAATTTTAATAATGGTACTTTACTCTAGTTAATTAAGCAATTTTTTTAAAACATTTTTCTCTCTGTTGAATTGGCGTAAAATATCAAGAAGTTATATGCTTATATACTGTAAACTATTATAGAAATATTGTGGTTACTTTATTGTTTAATTAATTAAGCAATTTTTTTTTTTTTTTTTACATTGAATTAAGAATATATTAACATATACAGATACTGTAAAATTGAAGTATATATGAATTAGCAGCAATATTTTGATAAAAAAGAAATTTGTGTCTCTTAAATAATTTAATAACTATAAAAAATAAAATTATGTGTTGATTTTGCAGTATTAGAAATAAAACTGTAAATTGTCATCTATCAGGTAATAAATTTTAATTCCTTACCAGTTAACCCTTATAATAATAAATGAACAGTGATTAAATAAAAAACAGATTTTTTTTAATTAAAATAAACTTAAAACCAATGTAGGCAAAAAAAAAAAAAAAAAACATTCGTAATTGTAACGGTTTTGAACTTTTTTTCCCAATAGTTTTACGACTGCACTTCAAATTATGCCCTTTAATTCATTAATTAGCACAATATTTTGGGCGTATGCAGTTCAAATTTAAAGAGCAACCAAATTAACCCTGAATTACAAAAGGCATGTACATGTGTAGGCATATATTCTTTTTTTTAAACTATGTTGGCAATTAGCTGACCTTTCAAATTTGAACTTTGAGTTAGAGTTGTATCAAAACGTTCTGAACTGGTTCGTGAAAGCTATTCACGAACGAGCTGCACCCCTAATATGCATTTGTCTAGCTCGTTCGTTCGTTCGTTGTATGCAGGTACAGATGTGCCTTTTAGCAAAGAAAACACCCATGCCCACATGTATAACATCTATTTAACAAAAATTTATATTGCAATATTGTTA
This sequence comes from Hirtodrosophila cameraria, assembly GCA_949708635.1. NCBI lineage: Eukaryota > Metazoa > Arthropoda > Insecta > Diptera > Drosophilidae > Hirtodrosophila > Hirtodrosophila cameraria. The sequence continues at coordinate 3,311,136 of OX453090.1, read as the reverse complement.
AAATCATTGATTTAAATTTTGTTATAGTTTTATTAATGTTTTGAACAAAATCCAACTGCAATTATTTTGTTTTCAAATTAAAAACGACTGTTTACGTAATTTTTCAAGCTAAACAATTGCTTACGAAATAAATATGAAAACAACACTGAATTGAAGCGTTAAAGAAACTGATTTCCACTTGCTTAAATTTTATCCAAATCAAATCAGCATCGTTTTTAAGAACCGCTTTATTGCTGGTTCACTTGAACTGCACTGCGCAACTCTGCACTGAGTTTTGTGTTCTCGAGACAAATATCGGAAGCATTTGTGATTGTGCTATGCAGCCCTAGTAGTGATGGTTGAAACTGCGATTTTGCTTTCACAGTGACGACTGCAACAAAGAAAATATGGAATATGAATTTGTAGTGAAGAACAAGCATTAATAAAGTTACAAATATTTTTATTTGTGCTTAAAAATAACTACGTGTCCGTTTGACTTTAATATAAAAGTATGCAAATGATTTTTTAAAATATATTTTTGTTAACTTGTCACAGATATTTCTGTTACTTTATGTGAAAAATATCTGTGACACGAGATTTCGCTCATCACTATATAGATTGTGTTATGCAGCCCTAGCTGTGCCGGCTAAATTGTTGTTTTCTGTTAATTTTATGGAATTTAAAGCCTGGAACAATGGGTCTACTATCCGATCCATCGCTATCGACGCATAACAAACTGGTCGACAATCTGGCCAAGCATGTGCGCAAAGTCTGCTTTGCATTCTACACAGCGGGCGTGGTCTGGTTTTTATGCCTAGCCCTGCCGGAGTTCAACCATGGTACCTACTTATCAGAGAATGCACTCTCTCCAGGTAAGTAGTAATTGATTACGCATAGTATATACACATATACATGTATGGCTGTGCTGTTTACAGGTCTCGTCTATCCCGAAATACGCATAGATGCGAATCGTTTGGCCCTACAGCTGCTGGAGGAACTGCAGCGTGAGCGCAAGGATCATCAGTCGACAACGCCGCACGCCTGGATAGCGGCCAAGTTCAAGGAGTTTGGACTCGAAACTCATACACACAACTATACGCTCCGCTATCCATTTGGCGGCGGTAAAGACTTCCATGGCAAGAATATCTATGGCATATTGCGTGCACCACGCATTGGTTCCACCGAGGGCATTGTATTCTCCGCGCCCTATCGTCCGCCCAGCTCCGTCCATGTGGATATAACGGCCAGCGTGCCGCTGCTTCTGGCATTTGCCGATTTTGCCAGGCGTAAGTTTTAACTGACTTTCTTATAACCTTGTAACGACTATATAATGGATCAGCATCAACGGCCCTGTTGATCTAACCATCCGTCCAGCTAGGCTCAGCTTTAAAGCGTTTTGCTGCAGGCTGTACATATGTCGGAATCGGCAGTGTCGACTCAATAATGATACACACAGTGGCTATACTAACAATCATAAATTTTGTTTTTCAAGATAACGCAGCCAAACTTACCAATTCCATGCTTTGGTATAATTGAAAAAAATGTCAAGAAAATAGAAACTCTATTTTATATATGTACAAATCTGTATAAATATACATTCGGAATCAGAATTATATGCTGTTCTGAATTCCGAATATCGATGGAAAATTTGGCTTAAAAAGATTTGCTTTTGGCACAGTAGAATGAAATGTGTTCGAGCTTATCTTTAAAAAGAAAACGATTTCAATTTCATGAAATGAAAAGTTTGCAGAACACTGAGTTTATCAGGTCTGTTCCCATTTCTAATTCCGATCAAAAATATGGTCAAAAATATTTTGCTTTTGAGGCAGTTGAACGAAAAGCGTTTCAGCTCATCTTCGAAAGGAATAACGATTTCTATTTCATTCGAAAATGGAAACACAAAATCGAAAACCAATCGGAATGGTAAAGTGGTCGGAAGTGAGAACAGACCTATTTGTAAGAAAAACTAATTTGTTTTAACTCATATCTGATACATTGGACGGCAGTCCACGCTAGTGATGAAGTCATAGGAAGAATCGGTCGAAAGTTGATTTTTTTGCATGATATCTGTTCTTGTTATAATTTAAAGTGTTACTGTTTGCAGGCAAAAACTATTGGGCCAAGGATTTGATATTTCTGGTGACCGAGCAGGAGCAACTGGGCATGCAGGCCTGGCTGGAGGCGTACCATGATGGTGACAGGGAATTGGATGGTGACAATACGTATCTGCTGGCTGGCAATCTGCCCGGACGTGCTGGTTCGCTGCAAGCGGCGTTAAACATTGAAGTGCAGGATTTGGAAGTTGGTAAGTATTGAATAGAACACTTTAATTAATGCCTAAACAAATGATTTAACAAATGATAAATGCAACTTGCAGAATATGTGGACGTTAAGATTGAGGGCTTAAATGGTAAGCTGCCCAATTTGGATATATTCAACTTAGTGCAGCGCATAATGGCACGGGAGGGCGTCACCTCCGGCTATAAGCAGACACCGCGTAAAAAGCGTCGGTCCAGTTTATCCAGCTATGAGCAGAATTTACGTCAAATGTTATCCATGTTAGCCACACAATCATCTGGCATACCCAATGGCAATCATGGTCTATTTCATCGCTATCGCATCGATGCCTTAACCATTGCAGCTGCCAAGCGTATTACGAATGCCAATGTCAAGAGTAGTCCCGGCTCAGCGGCTGTGCCATTGTTGAAAGCAATTGAAGGCATTGCGCGCAGCTTGAATAATTTGTTGGAACGCTTTCACCAAAGCTTCTTCTTTTATGTTATTGTGCATAATGATCGTTATATATCGATTGGTGATTATATGCCAGCATTGGTGGCACTTGTCGCCTGCAGCTTTATCAAAGCCTACCTCACATGGTCCACGCTGGATGCGTCGGGTCGTCGCGCCAAGACTGAATCAACAGGAGCGACGGAGTCGACAGAGGCGACAGGAGCGACTGAGGCGACAGGAGCGACACAGGCGACAGGAACGAGAGGAGCGACAGAGTCGACAGAGGCAACAGTGTCGACAGAGGCAACATTGTCAACAGCGTCGTCATCAACATCATCATCATCAGATTCAACGGCAAAGCTATCTTTGCCGTATGGCTCGGTGTTGATATTTTTGACACTCGCCTTGCTCATTGGCTATCTGGGCAACATGTTGCCGCTGCAGCCTTATTTTGTGGAGCTGCCATTGAGCGCTGCTCCGCTAACTGCATCCATACTGATCACATTGACACTGATCGGTATACTGCTGCCTTTTGTTTTCGTACTGCCACCGGGCGGTCTCGAGTTGTTACACATTGGTCTATTGCTCTTTTATGGTTGTGCTCTGATTGTTATTGGTCTGCTTAACTTTTCGCTGGGTTTCTTTGTTGCCGTGCTCACGATGCCCTTAGTGATTGTCTTGAATACGCATAATGTTAATAATACATTGCGTAATTTAACGCGTCTGTGTACGCTAATTTTAAATCCGCTCGTTGTCATCTATATCATTGTCCTCATCATGAGCTTCTATCAGTTTCCCGAGCTGACGCTGCAACAATTGTTACTGCGCGCTGCCTCAGCTGCCATGGATGCTGCCACTTTTGCGCTTATCGATTCAGTGGTAAGGTCTATATACTATACTGATTTTTAATCGTTCAGTTACTTATGCTATATGTGTTTTTCAAATATTTTTTCTAGATCTATGGCAATTGGCTATACTTTGTCACATGCACCATATTCCTGCCACTTTGGATCCTTTGTTGGACTTTGGCGCTGTCCAAGCGTCGTGAGAATCCGATTCCGATTCCGATTCCTCAGGCTAAGCTGAAAACCAATTGATCTTTTGCTGTTTTATTGCGAATTCCATTTAGGTATTCTTATGATAAATTAATTAATAAAATATGTAATGTTTACCTATATATATAAAAGAATTCAACCTGTCTGACTGACATGTGTAAATCTAAGCACAACCCAATCCGTAAAAGTTGTTAGCGGGACTGAAATTAGCACTAAGTAGGGATTTTCAAAAATTTCGACTACAATTTTTAATTTATCAGTATACAAAGTTATTTTCAAAAATTTTTAGCAAAATTCATTCTACAAATATTTTACCGCTTTCGGGAAATTTTACCTCCTGGTCGCAAAATGTGGGGTATAAGGTTGAAAGGGAAATAGTGTTATCCGTTGACAGAAAATAATTCAATAAATATAAAATTAAACTACATCTCGGTCGAAAACTGGTTGGAAAACTCTAATAGACAACTTTTTCATACCATTACGCTGGTCCCTAATCTTCTTTTCGCTGTCGGATACATACAATTGCAACGTTCTTGTTTTATTTGTAAATAAAAGGCAAAAACTCTTATTTTCAATATCTTGATTGAAGTTTTTCAAATACTCACCAAAAGCTATAATCTTATTACCAAAAAGAAACATGAACAAAGTTTGCTGCTGAAAAGAAATTGAAGAAAAATGATTAACCAAACGCTCAGTCGAACGAATGATTTGATTCATTCCACTTCAAATGATTCAGGTGCGAGTAACTCTCCTAGCAATTTGGAGCCAAAAAAAAAGTTGGAAGTCATTAGTCTATTTGACGCCATTCATGCAGGATTTCGAACACATGCATACAAATTGTACACTGAAACAGAAAGTTGATTTTAAGTAAACAAAAATGTTGCAAAGTCAAGAAAATAACATTTGCTACTATTTTGTTGCCGTTCATTTTGAGCGTTGTATTTAAGCATTATGAGCAATATATATTAGATAATTTTATATGCACCAGGCAATGTATGTACTCATAAATATTTTATATACATCTATATATAGATAAATCAATGATTTTCTTTTAATAATACAATTTTGCTTGGCACACACTCAATTCCTTGTCCCAGTTGCCACAACGAGGCAGCCACTTAGACATCTCAGCCAACAAGGAGCGCAAATGTACTCAGCAAATATCATAAATATATATGAAGTAGAAGCCACAAGCACGTGGTTCAGTTATTTATTTTTGATGAACAAGTAGTTCTTATACCCTGTAAGTGCATAGAAAATGTGTAGAGGGCATAATTGCCAAACAGACAAACTTAACTCGTGGTTCAGTTCTTGAACTAGGTATCTTTGATAATATAATAATTTATAAATTCTAAGTATAGCAATAGGATATGATATAAAGACCGAAATGAAGAAGAGAAATAAATTATATCGATTTCAAAATGTTTATTTTTGCCGTGTATTTTAAAAGGGTTTCGGTTCGGTTTCAGATTCAACTGTATTTTAGACAACTGGTTGAGTTCAAAGTTCGGAAATCAGGGTTCGAATCGGTTCATTTTAGCCTAGTTTTAAACTTATAAAGTGTATCAGGCCTATCCCGGTTTCCACTTCAGATTAAATCCTTTTTAAGACAACTGGTTCAGCTTAAGGTTCAGAAATCAGAGTTCGAATTGGTTTATTTCAGTCTTGTTTTAAACTTATAAAGTGTATCAGGCCTATCCCGGTTTCCACTTCCACATTTTACGGCATTGAAATTTTCCTTATCCGCATTTAGACTATGACGTTTTTTCGATAAGCTCTTGTTTGTTAGCAACAGGTACCTCGAAAAACGGCATGAGATAAATGTCATCGTCTAAATGTCAACTAATAAATATACATTTTCACCGCTGTTTTTTCTCTGAGTGTATAAGCTTGTAAGTGCATATGTACTATATATGCGTATGTATGCTGTAGTATAATTTGACAATGTTGATTTATTGTGGCAGCTAGGAATAGCACGTACCCAGTTTAAAGGGGGGGAAATACTCCAGCAAGAGGGTAGACAAACTTTTCGACTATGACACGCAACTCAATTTAAACTTTGCGCAGCTGAAGCGATGTTGGAGGCAGAGAAAGAGACGGAGGTAGAGGTGAAGACAGAGATGGAGATGAAGACGAAGACGTCGCAGATGGTAATTAGTTATGAGCTAAAGCTAAGCTCAATCCGGTGCCAATGGAAACGTTGCACTTGCCAGCAATGGCATTCAGTCAAGGAGCTTAACAAGAAAAGTTTCGTATATAACTTATGAGTCTTAGGGGGGATTTGAGGAGTGCAGAGTTGCGTAAAGAAGCAGTGCTGTTCGATTGTTCTTTATTATTTTGTTTTGTTTTTTTTTGTTTTGTTTTGTTTTGGCGATAATACCAATTCTACAGTTCAATTCTATTTAGTCGATTTCTCGGCAATGGCCTTCGGCGGAGACAAGTTCTCCAGTGTCTTATCCAGCTCGTAGTCCTCTTCTAATTGCTCCAGCATGATGTCAGCTGGCGCTTCTATGGACAGTGGCTGCTGCTTCTCTGAATCAAGTGGCATCTCTGGCTTGAGTTCGGTATCCAGACGATCCTTGGCACGTTCCAAAGCGCTGCTGCAGCGATTCATAATATCCTTGAGTTCATTACGCTCGCATTCAGCATTCAAGGCGCCAAAAAGTGTGTTTATAGAGCGCATGGTGGCCTCCAGTTCGATCTCCTGCACCAATGACAGATCCAGCTGATATTTGGAGAAATACAGCATATCATGATTGAGTGAAGTGGCATCCTGCAACATTTTATCAATCTGCTTATCGATCTGATTGTACTCCTCGCGCAGCTCTCCAATCTTGCACAGCTCACGCGGCGATGGCGGCGGTGGAGATGGCTCTGCATCAAACTTGCGTGGCTTTCGAAGCGTTGCCATAGGTCTTTGAGTCATACCACCAGCGGAGCCACCACCAGCACCAGCACCAACACCACCAGCAGCACCACCACCACCAGCAGCAGCAGCTCCCATATTGAATGGACTTGTCTTCAATTTCTTTTGATTGCCAGCAGCTATATTCGAATCTAATCCATGCTGCTGATTAAAACGCTCCACCGTTGCTGCACTGACGCTCACACTGCTCAACTGCATCCGCTTGGCCCGCTCCAACAGACTGGCCATAGCCTGTTCGGAAACCTTCTTCACATGACTCTGATTATCGCTCATTGTTATAGATTTTAGTTATTCTTTTCTTCAGATTGTTGAATATAGCTAAAGAATTAGAATATTATTATATCTAAATTTGCTTCGTATTTACTTGTTTTATTTTTATAAGAAATTGAAATTCTATTGAGATTTGGAACGATTGAATTGTTGAACGATCCTTACGGAAATGTGAATTTTCATCAAGCAACTGCCTAAAACGACAGCTAACTAAAATAATATTTTCTTATGTTTTCATGTGTATGTGAAATTTTGATCGACCTACTTGATTGATTTTATATTCTTTCAAAAGTAGTTTTACATTTTTCAAGCAGCGCATTAAAAGTAGGGCATAAGCATTGTAATGATAATAATTATTAAAAACAACAAAAAACGGTTATATGTATATCCTTGCAGAAAAGTTTTGCACAGGAAAACTTAATTTTCCAACGATTGTTCCTATAAGTTAGCAATTCATCTTCGTGGAGTCTAATCAAATTTAGTACTAACGCGTTTTGTTAAAACATCTATATGAAAAAAAGTTTTTCATACAAAAACTCATTTTTTTACAGTTTATTTCTATGCCAACCATAAGATAAGGTGTTTAAATTTTGATGAAATCTTGTCAACATGTGAAGAACGTGCTTATACTTTGATAAGCTGAGTTTCATTAAGTTATCTTGAAAAAGTAATAAGTTTTTTATGATATGTTTTTATAACATATTTTTCAACCGATTGTTTCTAAGGCATCTATAAGATATAGTGGTTCGATCTGGCTGGTTCTAACATTTGTACTACCTGCAGCACAAAAAAATATCTGTGAAAAGTTTCATCAAGGTAGCTCTAAAACTGATAGCTGAAAAACATACGGACAGAAGAACAGGGGTACTTGGAATCGGTTGTTGATGCTGATCAAGAATACATACATACATAGTACATACTTTATAGGGTCGGAGACGTCTACTTCAGTGCGTTACACAATTCGTGACAAATTTATAATAATCCAAGGTTGAAAAAAACTCAATTTTTGGCTAATTTTGATGGAAAAAATCTGCACAGTCAACGCTGATAAGGATACTTAGCTTCGTCCACAGAAGATATTTATACTTTTTAGTTACTTTATCAACTGCTATGGAACACAGTGCGCTCTGCCAGGTGGAAGCATCCAACTTGTTGACTTCGGCTCACACCTAAAAAATGCCTTAAATATTCTTATGTTCAATATCTGTTAGCTTTAGTTAAATCTCTTGTCTGCTTATCCTGGACATATCTTTATATAGAATATAAAACAGAATATATCTATAATCCAATGTGACTTTGAATGCAATTGAATTCCATGTACGAGTATCTGATTCACAACGTAAATTTAAATTTATGGGATGGAACATTTTGTATACAATGTATCTATTACAAGGTTGTGCAAAATGTAATAAATAAATTCTTCGAATTTAAACCATTAACCCATTATATCATAGCAAAGAGCAGCATATATTATACAAATACAGTGTGAAAACTTTTGTATGTAACTTTTTTGTTTATTAACAGCTTCGATTAACACTTATTTTCAAATACCTTTACAAAAAATCATTCGATACGTATTTCAACGACTTCGGAAAATTCAGATCCTGGGCTTTTTCGAAAAAAAGGGCAATTTGGCTAATAAGAACTTTCATTCCAAATGAAGTAACTCTAGCTTTGGGAGCTAAATCGTCAACATTATTTCGATATTGTATTGAAAAATATATCGCACAAGCCATATCAATATCACCTGATATATCGCCAGTAAATATTAATATATCAACACATTAAATTGAATAAACAAGTAAGAACGTTGCAGTCGGGGTCTGCCGACTGCGATATTCTCTGTTTTCTGTACGTTTAATAAATTAAATTTTCGCTAAGACTAATTATATAATTATAAACGTCCTTAAACTTAAGTAAATTGAGTTTTTTAAGTTATTTTGAAAACCAAAAAAGGTTTTCATACAAAAGTTTACTTTTAACCGATTGTTCCTATGGCAGCTATAATATATATTCTTCCGATTTTGATACAATTTTATGTATAAACATGTATAAACTGTTCTTAATCTTAGTTAAAATGAGATTGGCTGAGTTTTTCATACAAAAACTTATTTTTCAACCGATCGTTCCGATGTAGCTGTATGTTATTTGTCTGCCTATGGTATATACCAACATGTATACCAAGTTTGCTTGCTCTAGCTTCAAAACTGTTGAAAAAACCTGCGTTCATACAGACGGACAGACGGACGAATATTTCACTTTTCATTTTGGAAAACAGAGTATAAAAATGGATATTCGATGTACCGAAGACGGTACCAAACAAATCTACGCACATGAGTGAAAATTGTGGTCGATATCAAATACTTTACCGGGCAATGCCGGGTCATACCAACAACTAAGTACGCTGCCAAGGTAAAGGAGCAACGAGCCCATCGAGAACCTCCGAGAGTCGAGCTCGAGCTCGAGAGCTAAAGAAAAGAAAACTTTTATGCGACTCTCCTGGCTTGTCCTGGCTGGCGTACGGGCAACTTTTGCCTTTTATGTCCTTGTCGTTGTCGGCAGCTATCAGTTAGTGTGCCAGCCATGTGTGTGTGTGTGTGTGTGTGTGTGTGTGTGTGTGTGTGTATGTGTGTATTAGTGTGTGAGTGAGTGTGTGTGTGTGTGCGGGCGCGCTTATGGCGTTTTGTGTGACATTTATTGTTATTTAACTGTGACAAACTTTAAGGATAAGCTTGCATAGACTCGTGTAGTCTCCTGTCTACCATCTCTCTGTCTCCTGTCTGCCACGACAGGCGCCAGACTTTCCACAATTTCCATGTAAGTCGCCACGTTGGCGTCCTCAGGCAGGACATCTTCTTGCTTCTTCTGCTTCTCCAACTCCAACTTCTACGCTCTGAATTCGAAAGTCAACATAAAATAGTACATGTCTTGCGTCGTCTTTATTGTCAAAGAACAACAAAAACAGCAATAAACAAACAAAATAACAAACAAAATACAAACAAAAATGCATAATTGAAATCAAAACTGAATATAAACTGATGTAATGGCTCCAATGAAATATTTATAGCTTTTACAATATTTTGCAAAAGCAAAAGAAATATTCAATAGAATCTTGCTTTAAACTGAGCTGACTCTTAGGACATTTGTGAAAGGTACACACTTACATAAAGCCCAATGTTTTAATGTTCGAACTTCAGTGAAGAAATATATATACGTGTATATAAGTATTGTATATAAAAGAGTTCACTCTGATTGATTGCTAACCAAACCCAAAGAAACGGGAAGCTGCTTCTTTCACGGTAGTTTTATATAACGCTAAATGTTATAAATTTTGAAAAATTACACTTACAAGTGTGGAAAATACGCAAAAAACTTTAATGTACAACTTTTTTGATTTTTCCGATCGGGCTCAAGCTCATTTTCAAAAATCTTTACAAAAATTGATTCGACAGGTTTTACGCTGATTTCGGAAAAAACACCTCCTGTATGTTAAAAGTAAAAGGACAAAAGTTGTATTTTCAAAACTTTAACTTTTATCAGACTATTACAAACTCATTTCTTAAGCTCTTGACAAAATATTATTTGACATGTGTTTCAACGATTTCAGAAAACTTGTTCTATGCTCGGAAATTGTGTGAGAAGTTCTGGCATACAATGGGTTGAGTTTGATTTCAAACATATTTTTTAAGCTCAACACACAACATAATAATAGTGTGAGTTAGTAATTTTTCGAAAGTTCTTGGGTTCGAATCTTAGTGAATCCGAAATTTGAAATAAACTTGATCTGCGTATGGTATACAGGAACCTGCATGCCAGGTTTGGCGTCTCTAGCTCTTATAGTCTCTGAGATCGACGAGTTCATACAGACAGACGGACAGACGGACCGACAGACGGACATGGCTAGTTCGTCTCGGCTGTTGATGCTGATCAAGAATATATAAAATTTATATAGTCGGAAATGCCTACTTCTGCCTGTTACACACATTTGCAGTACTTTATAACTCCCTTTTTCCCATTTTTAATGGGAACAGGGTGTAACAAGTAAGAACGTTGCAGTCGGGCTCACCCGACTGCGATATACTCTGTTTTCTGTACGTAAAAATTTTTTTCTCCAATCTACCGAAGAGTTCAAATGGAGTCATACTGCAAAATTTGGGGTTTCTAGCTATAAGGGTGTAGGAGATACAGGCTTAGCTCATTTGCGGGGGTGGTAGTGGGCGTGGCATATTTTTTTTTGGCAGGTCGGTCAAGGGTGTGGTCACTAGTCTTTATGTCAAATTTGGTTACTCTAGCTGTACAACTGTGGAAGATATAGGTTTTTGCGGTTTGTGGGGGAAGGGATGGGGGTGGGGGGGAGATCTTGACACTTTGTCTGCCTATGGTATATACCAACATGTATACCAAGTTTGGTTGCTCTAGCTTCAAAATTGTGGAAAAAACCTGCGTTCATACAGACAGACGGACAGACAGACGGACAGACAGACGGACAGACAGACGGACAGACAGACGGACAGACAGACGGACAGACGGACATTTCACAAACCCAATATACTCTTTTTTTCCATTTTGGAAAACAGAGTATAAAAAGCCATTTCGCATAGACAACTATTTATTTCACAAGTTTTTTTCAGTTTATTTTTTAGGAGAACAAAGTTGAAATAGGCCTGATTGGCTATATATATGTATATCAGATAACTGTCATTGGATAGATTTTAAAAGCTGTGCAAGTTATAATTTTCTCTTTTTACAGGTTGATTAAATTGCACTATATATTAAAATATATTTGTTGACCTGACTTACCAATATGGGTTATTTATTTATTCTCAAACCAAAGATATCTGTTCCATACTATTAACCAATTTTAATTAAATTTCTGTAGAATGAGCAATAAAACTGAAAGTATTTTCTTTTTGTTATTTATCGACTCATAGTTTTCAGAATTGTGTTAATGATTTCCGTATTTCGCACCTTGTTGCGGCAATGTGAACTCTGTGGAAACGGTAAATCAAAGCTGTGGCGCCAAACTGAAAATAAAAAAAACAGCAGTCATGAGCGCGCCATTCGACATTCCCCATTCGAGCCCCCCCCCCCCCCCCCATATACCAAGTGGCATGCTTCATCGCACCTTGCACCCCTGGGCATTGGAAATGTGTGAGGAAAGAGTGTGGAAGAGCGCTACTGAAAGCTAAAAGCTGTTGGCAGCGGATGCACAGCATTTGAGCATTTGCACATTTCCGGCATTGTTCACTCAGCCCATGCATAATCGATTAACTGGTGCCCATAAACATGACCGTAAAATGTGCAAATGCGCGGTTGCAACAACCACCCCTTCCCTTCATCCAATTCTCACAAACCTACAACCCTACAACCCTACAACCCTACATCCTACAGGCTTAACTCCACCTCAACTACGGCTGACTTCGGCTGACTACGTCTGACTTTGTTGGACTCCATTCTGACTCTTCGGAGTATATCGAGAGGCGAGTCGATGGGTTCACGATATGCATAAATGCAAATGCTATGGCAATAGCAATGCCAATACATATGCAAATTTTAACTTCACCCACACAACAAACCACATAAAAAATAAACAAGTAAATACCTGGCAGTCGTATAATCCCGACTGCGCAATACTCTACTTTAACCTTCCTTGCGGAGTCGAGAGTGGATTTGACATTAACATTCTTGATCAAATCTGTCAACTAAGTAGATCTTAACACTTTGTCTGTAAAAACAATTCAAAACTTTGCAGTCGTATAATCCCGAATGCGCAATACTCTATTTTTACACTCTTTGCGGAGTCGAGAGTGAGCGTGGCAATTATATTTTTGGTTTAATCTTTCAAGGTCTGAGAGATTCAACAACCAACAGACCGACGGACATTTTACAAGGCCAAAAAACTCTTCTTTTTTTTTCAATTTTTGAAATAATAAAATATAAAAATTGCGTTCATACGGACAGACATACGAACAAAACAAGAGTTGACTTTGATTGGCCGAAGATTTAATACACTTGCCGAAAAGTGGTTCATCCAAAAACTCCATTTTTTTACCGATCATTTCAAAAACGCATTTAGACGATGACGTTTTCTCTTGTTATTTAAGTGCTTCTTTGTTGGGAAGAGTTCTAGAAGGGTTGCCTGCTCCGCTTCACCTCTTTCCTACAAACGAGAACATGACGAATAAACGTCATGACGTTAAATTATCGTCTAAACGTGAACTAAATAAACTTGCACTTGCAAAGTTTCTTAGGGATAAACAAAAAAGTTGATTGTTTCTACGCCAGCTATAAGATATAGTATACCGGTTATGATCACATTTGGATAATATCTTGACGAGTTTTGCTATCGATCCAAAAATATAAAAATAACTAAGAACGGTTTTAGCATTGATTTCATTTCATTTATTCATTTTCTAAAATTAATTCACGCTAGTGACGAAGGATCACGAATATTATATAATATTACTCTATGCCAGTATTATCACGTATCCAGTCCAGGTAAGCGCTAACACGAGTAAACACAGCTGGCTTGTCTTGGCAAGGCTTATTTCCAAAGGAGCTAACACCAATCAGCCTCGTTCCATCAGGTGTGACCAAAGGACCACCAGAGTCACCTGAACAGGTGGATTTTCCGCCGAGAGTGCTAACACACAAGTCGCTACCGGATATGCTCCAAAATTGGTTGCACTCAACATTGTTGATAACATGGAGGCTGGCACACTGCAGACTCTCAGAATATTTGGCGTTATGGGTTTGTCCCCATCCACAGGCAGTACTCCACAAACCTTCATAGCTATTGTCGCCATCGGCAAGCTTTATCTTGTTGATCAGTTTTGAAAATTGTACGTAAGAAGTGCGGATAAGTCCTATATCATTTGGGGAATTACCGCCATAGTAGTATGGATGCTGAACAAAATTTTCGCTGCCAACCTCTGCAATATGACCTTTCATGTATTCGGTGGAGCCGTAGGAGATCTTCACAAGGCCCATATTTTCCATGCAGTGAGCAGCAGTCAAAATCCATGAGTTGCCAATAATGGATCCACCGCAATCAAAATAGTTTTCGCTATTTTTTTGTTGTTTAAAACTCAGGCCAACAATGTACGGAGCTTGTCCTTTCTCTGCCGCATAGCCATGGATAATACGACTTTGGATATTGGCAAGGTCCTTTTCCTGGGCGAAAGGCAGCTTAGATCCACTCGAGGATGCAATAACCACAGATAGAATTACTAGTATCACCTTCATGTTTACAAAACTGTTTGTCTAACTTTAAGTGAGGGTTCTCTCCCTTATATATGAAAAGCAACTCTTCAGTTTTCAGCTTATGAATCATATTCGAGCTATTTTTTTTTATATTGATTTACGACTTTCAAGAAAGTCTTATCTAAATGCATGTACTCAGTTTTGATTTAATGAAATTGTCTAACTCTAATTGAACGTAATCTAAGAAACTTATATTAAGCCACAGAGTTATACTTCCGAAATATATATATCAAATAAATATTTTATTTTATCTAAATGAATAGGCAACTTTGTTGTTAAAAAGTACGAAAACTTATGAAAGTTTCTATATCTTCAAGAATACTTAGTATAAATATATATACTTTATATAGTCGGAAACTCCTTCTGCTGCCTGTTACATACATTTGCAGTACTTTATAACTACCTTTTTCCCAATTTTTAATGGGAACAGGGAGTAAAAATTAAAATTCTATGTTGGAAAAGATCTATCTTAGTCTTAAAGTTGACTTGAATTGGCCAGGAACTCTAAAGATAATCCAGTACTTTTTGCTACAATAAAATCCTAGTCTCATACAAATAAATGAGTGCAAACATTGTTCAAAAGTTTGCTCTGATTTTTGGCTGAAACTAATTTTAGTTAAATTTCAACACGTTTCTTTTCATACGCACCGAAATATGTATGTTATATGTAATATATTTTTTGCCTGAACTTATGTATTCATGTTTTTAGCCTGGGTGCGTAACGTGGTTGTGTGGTTTGGTTTTGGGTTAGGGTGGTTGGTATTTGGGTGGTTTGGCAAACCTCAAAGGGGCTTTTGCCCCAAAGTTGGTGCCGAAAAATGTTTGAGGCGCATAACTTTTGGTCCTATTTATGGCAGCGAAAATTGAAAAGCGGCACAGCTGCAGGCAGCTGGAAAGCTGGAGTAGTGAAAACTGTAAACTGTAAACTGAAATCTGAAATTTGAGATAAAAGTATTGTGCATGGGGTAAATATCTTGTACATGGCTGCCTGTCAACTGGTTGAGCGAAGCGGGAGGCGGTGCAAAGTTTTTGTGAACTGTAAAAAAGTTGTGAATAGAATATAATGGTTACGCTTTTCCAGCTAACAGGATAACCAGAAACCCTAGCACCGCTGCCCCCTGCCTTGTAGTGCTCTCTTATTTGATTTCTATTGAAATGTATTGAAATTATTTTATGAGCATACGGTGTTGGATGACAACAGCCGGCATGGTGTGCCTCGGAAAACTTCATCCTGTGCACTGCAGCCTTTATACATATATGTATATACATACACACATGTACTTTTGACTTTTAGTTATGTTTTTTTTTTGTTTTTGTTTTTGTTTTAACTTTTGCTTCTGTTGTTGCCAAATTGGTTTCATTTCACTTTTCGAATGAATGGCGCACAAATTGTGACCTAGAGACATTTTACCATATTTTCCAGCTTGTAAATTTAGAAAAATGTTGCACAAGGAAAAAACAGAAACAGAAAAATACATATACTATGTGCTCTTGCCAGTTTTAACAGCAAATGGTTTATGGCAATCCATATGACAAAACCAACTTTCTATACTCATAAAAACAAAATCATTGACAATTGAACCAAAACAAGTAAGAATGGTCTAGTCGAGTGTGCCCGACTACGAGACTCCCTGCTCCCAACTTGCATTTCAAGCAGTTCAGCGGTAGCACAAGTAAGCAGCGTACTCAACTTGCACAGTGCATGTCAAACTGTTGTTTCTGCCTGCTGAGACAGGGGAAATAAGTTCTTCCATAACTTTGGTGCTATTTATCCGATCGTGTTGAAATTTACACATCCGAAAGACATCGATTAAACATACATGTGTACCAAAAATTAAAGCTCTATCTTTAAAATTGTGGCTGTGGGAGTCTTTAGCGATTTGTGGTGGTGCGGGGGGGTGCATCCGAAATTTGAAATAAACTTGATCTGCGTATGGTATACAGGAACCTGCATGCCAAGTTTGGTGTCTCTAGCTCTTATAGTCTCTGAGATCTGTGCGTTCATACAGGCAGACAGACAGACAGACAGTCATACGGAAATGGCTAGATCGTCTCGGCTGTTGATCCTGATCAAGAATATTTATATAGTTTATATAGTCGGAAATATCCGTTTTTGCCCGTTGCACAACATTTCCCGTCCCGTTTCCATCTCTAGCTTAAACCAATTTTGGAACTTGAGTGAAATTCGACCCGATTGCAGCTCTGCAAGTAGATTTAATATAATTTAATATTCCTTTATTTTGCGTACTAAAAGTCTCGTAGGAATCTAATATTAATTATTATTGTTAATATTAATGAGACTATTAATTGATAAGTTTCAAACAAAATACATTTAAAATCAATTGCTTAATACAATTTAACTGAACAATTTAAAATTAAATTGTAAACTTACAATGTATATGATTTGTTTATAATAGTTTTGATTAAGAATATACATATATATATATTCTTTATTGCATCAAAAATGTCACTTTAATGTCGTGACCGAAAATATATTAATACCCCGGCAAGCCGTTAAAAAAAAATAAATAAAAAATATCTGTAAATGTAAATTTTTGGATTATTTTTTTTTTTGTATTTGAGTAAATATACACCCTTTGAGAGGCAAAAGTCAATGCCATATGATGCTGCAAGAGAAAAACGAGACAGAGAAAGAGAGAGAGAGAGAGGGACAGGGACAGGGAGAGGGAGACAGCATGAATATATTTCGACTGTTTTGTGTTAAATTCATGACTTTTTGTTGGTTCTGACAGCTCAAAGCATGTGACATCGTCTATATGAAACTCCAAAATGAAAATATACATAAGTAAACAAAAATATACCATGTATGTATGTGTATATGTATATAGGATGTGGCTGGGATATGGATATTTTAATATTTCTGTGTGTGCACAAAAGTTACATGCATGCTACTTAAATATGTATGTGTGTGCAATGTGCATATGAGAACATATATATTTATATATATGTATATGGACATACATATGTTATTTTTATTTGACATTGCTCGGACTCTTGCACAATCAGCTTGCGGCCTTTCAAACATAACCGCAACTTTAAAGGGTATTATATTAAGCAATTGCACAAGCAACATCAACAGCAGGAACATCAACAACAGCAGCATCAGCAGCAGCAACAGCAACAGCAACAACAGCAACATCAATAGCAGCAGGCACATCAACAGCAGCAACAACAACGTCAGCAACAACATCAGCAACAACAACAACAACATCAGCAACAACAACAGCAACAACAACAACAACATCAGTGACAATGACAATGTGGTAAAGTTTGTTTTAGTATTTAACTTACATATGTTTGTCCTTTGCATAAGTCGAAATGATAAAGAGTTTCGAAGATTTGTGACTGGCCTTCTTCTACCACCACCCCTCGCTCTACTCCGCCTCACAGCCAACTCCCCCCCCCAAAAAACTAAAAGAGTTAAGCCATCTGCGCTTATGCAGCTGGGAAGTGACGTTTTATCTGCAGCAGGCAGTAAAATGTTTGTCAAACCGACCAAATGAGAGGCTCAGGTACAGTGGGTGAAATTGACTCACTTGTGGAATTAAATTTGAGAAAGTAAGAACAGCTGCATACGATTACCCATAAAGTTATTCATACAAAAACTTAATTGTTGAGCGATCATTTCAATAAGATCTACAACATAAAGTAGTCTGATTTTTGAAATTGAATCTTGAAAATCTAAAAAATTACTACACTAATCAAATTCTTTTTATTCTTTTTTTATGTCAATAAACGGTAATTTTTGAACTGAAGACTTATTCGAACATGAATATGTGAGCACGTATTGAAGAAAAAAATGTATAAATTCTAGACTGACAATATTAGAACTATCACGGCTATTTTATTCTGAGTGTAGTTTATTGAAATATTTAATTTTTAAAACGTTTTTGGATCTATCAAAAAATTACACATCTTAGTCCGCACTCAGACGATTATTTACTGTCATAAGGTTTCTTCGCTAAGTTCGCGCTAGTAGGAAAGAGGTGAAGCGGAGCAGACAACCCCCCTACACCTCTTGCTCGGAATGAAATTTACTAACTTGATCAAGATTGATTAACAATTACGAGTACCTTAAAATCAAGGATGTCTTTTTTACTACATGCATCCATTAAAAATAGGTGAAAGGATTCGAAGAAATACCGCTTGATTCCGTTCCTTATGCCATCTTCTTTTTGAAGCCAATCCAAATTTAACAGAAAAGTTCTATACCAAAGTTTATCACCAACTTTTCGTTTCATATTCATAACGAATCGGTTAGGTATTTATTTGATATATGTATTTCGGAAGTATAACTCTGTAGCTTAATATTAGCTACTCAGATTACTTTTAGCTAGTTATAGACATTAAATCAAAACTGAGTACATGCATTTAGATAAGACTTTCTTGAAAGTCGTAAATCAATATAAAAAAAAATAGCTCGAATATGATTCATAAGCTGAAAACTGAATAGTTGCTTTTCATATATAAGGCAGAGAACCCTCACTTAAAGTTAGACAATCAGTTTTGTAAACATGAAGGTGATACTAGTAATTCTATCTGTGGTTATTGCATCCTCGAGTGGATCTAAGCTGCCTTTCGCCCAAGAAAAGGACCTTGCCAATATCCAAAGTCGTATTATCCATGGCTATACGGCAGTGAAAGGACAAGTTCCTTACATTGTTGGTCTGAATTTTTTTGTTGAAAAAAATAGCGAATCCTACGGACTTTGCGGTGGATCCATTATTGGCAACTCATGGATTTTGACTGCTGCTCACTGCATGGTAAATAAGGTTTCTGTGAAGATCTCCTACGGCTCCACCGAATACATGAAAGGTCATATTGCAGAGGTTGGCAGCGAAAATTTTGTTCAGCATCCGAACTATGGCGGTATTTCCACAAATGATATAGGCCTTATCCGCACTCCTTACGTACAATTTTCAAAACTGATCAACAAGATCAAGCTTGCCGATGGCGACAATAGCTATGAAGGTTTGTGGAGTACTGCCTGTGGGTGGGGACAAACCCATAACGCCGAATATTCTGAGAGTCTGCAGTGTGCCAGCCTCCATGTTATCAACAATGTTGAGTGCAACCAATTTTGGAGGATATCCGCTAGCCAATTGTGTGTTGGCACTCTCGGCGGAAAATCCACCTGTTCAGGTGACTCTGGTGGTCCTTTGGTCACACCTGATGGAACGAGGCTGATTGGTGTTACCTCCTTTGGCACTGAGTCTTGTCAAGATAAACCAGCTGTGTTTACTCGTGTTAGCGCTTACCTGGACTGGATACGTGATATTACTGGCATAGCGTAAAAAGGAATTTAGAAATAATCTAAAATTGATACTCGAAGGAATCATCTTCAATTAATACATAAATTGTAACAAAAATTATAATAAATTATAAAAATTGTAAAAACTTCTATATTTTGTCAATGAAATAAACTTTTTATATTTTAATCTTTAAAAGATCACATTATGAAATTGATTTTTATTTGTTGATATATTATCGGCAAGCCGATGATAACTTTCCTTTCATTTTAATGTACAAATTTAGTTGAGCTTAATTAGTCATTTAGCCCCACTGTCCAGCAGCGCACTTTACTGGCCGAGCGTCAAAAGGATTTTCAATTCACGTATATAAACAATGATAGCGAACACGAGGCAGCAGCATCAGGCAACAGGCATCAGAGGCATGTTGGCAGTGGTATGGGTAAGGAGAAGGTGGAGGGGTAAGGAGCATGAAGCAAGTGGCATGTTTCAGCGGCATCATTCAGCGAGCAGCAGCAGCAGCAGCAGCAGCAGGCAGCAGGCAGCAGGCAGCAAGCAGCGATGCAGAAACCAAAGCCGAAAGCTATCGGGGCAACTTTCAATGCAAGTGGACTTTATTTATGACTCTGCGAAATGTTTTGCTTGTGTTTTTGAAAAAATTTGCTTAGTTGGTCGACGTATGCCAAAAAAAATTATCGTACAAACAAAAAATCAACTCAAATAGATCTAGTCAAGTGTGTTCAAAGCAGTTAAACTACAACTTATTTATAGTAGCGCCTATAGGGCAGTATGAAATCAGAACTTTACTTTAGACATTGAAATTAGTACAACCCTTGCTAAGGCGAACTCAAAGTTTTTTACAACTTTACAGAGGGTATTATTAATTTATCACTAAGTGTGTAAAGCTTTAAAAGAGACTTCTTAGAAAGAAAAAAATTGTATATTCGTGCTCAGCATCAACAGCCGAGTCATGACCGTCTGTCCGTCTGTCTGTCTGTTTATATGCGAACTAGTCCCACAGTTTTATGGCTAAAGTTATGAAACATGGCACAGATGCTTTTTCTTTCTGCAAGCAGCACATATGTCAGAATCGGCCAGATCGGACCACTATATCCTATAGCTGCCATAGGAACGATCTGTTTTTTTTTTAAGATAACTCAACCGAACTCAATTTACTGCAGTAAAAGCATATTTTATATATGCTACCCAAATTTTATCAAAATTTGATCACTATATCTTAATCAATCAGTTGAAATATAAGTTTTCTTATACGAATCTTTTCTGCAAGGTTATATATCTTCGGCAGGACAAAGTTTTTAGTTTTTTTTTGAGAATTTGATCAATTTTGGTTACTTTTGTCATATCATATGAGGGATAATTCAAGCAGAATATCTAGTATCAAATTTGGTAATTTCTGGACGTTCTTTCTCATATCAAATTGAGGTGACTATTCCTCAAACTCGAAAGCATTTCTTGGCACATTCAAATCAAATTTGGTAACTTTTTCGCTAAATTATTATAAAATATAGACAGATCAGTGGTGGATCTAGGAGAGTGGGTAGTATGTGTGCTTTAGCCGCCCCCCTAGGAGCTAGCTTTATAGATCCGCTACTGGGACATACATTTTCTTGAAATCAATATATATAGGTTATAGAAAGAAGCTAGATGTAAAGGGTGTTTAATTACATGATAATTTATTTCAATCAGTTAACAATATTTCCAATCGTTATGTTAATTTTAATGATTTGTTTCCAATATTTTGAAAAACTGTTCTCTGTTTATGTTTTGTGGAACCCTTATACCAAAATTGACTAATTTTAGCTCTTATAATCTCTAAGATCGCTGTAAATGAATACTTATATACATAAATCAACTCAGATAATGTTGGCTATACCCATCTTAAATTTCTTATATTTCTGATTTTATAATTTTTTCTTGGTACAAGATATACATAACTTAGCTTTGGTCCAATTGCTTATTTATAATTGAGCTAATATGTATGTTTCTTTTGTTAGCTACTTAATTTTAAAAATGTTGAGCCAATTAACAATGCTTGACCCAAAATATATATAGCTACTGTTTAAAAATACATACCATGTACTATAATATACATATGTAGGTACATAAAAGCTCATTCATTTGAAGGCATGTTTGACAGTTGCAGGATGCGGTTAAAGTTCTACTTGTTTCTATTTTCCGTGAGTTTCGCAAAAATTGCACGAAGGACCACAGTTGCTGTCTAACTCCCTAATTTTGTAACAGGCACAACTTTATTTCCAAACAACTAAAACTGGCAATTATAAATTTTAGAAATATATTTACAAAGGTTGATTTTAATACAATCATTAAAGCAGTTCCCATTGAAACATTTGAAAAAAAAATTTAAAGTATTTTAAAGTTAGTACAGAACATAAATCGCACACTTTAACAAAGACTTACTTTTGTGAAATCTCACAGAAAGTGAAATTGAGAGCATGGTTTCCGAGTCTTGTCCGTCTGTCGGTTTATATGCAAACTAGTCCCTCAGTTTAAGAGATATCGTGATGAAACTTGTCACAGATGCTTCTTCTTTCTGCAGGTAGTACATATGTCAGAATCGGATAGATCGCACAACTATAACATATAGCTGCCATAGTAACGATCGGTTTCAAAATAGGTTTTTGGTATAAAAAACTGTTTTTTTTTTTATTAAGAAAACTCAACCAAACTCATTTAATCTAAGTTTAAAGACAGTTTATACATGCATGACCAAATTTCATCAAAATCGCTTGACTATATCTTATAGCTGCCATAGGAACGATCGATTGAAAATCAATTTGTATATGAAAAACTTTTTTGTTTTCCAAGATAACTCAGCCAAACTAATTTTACCTTAGTTAAAGCACATATTATGCATGTTGACCAAATTTTATCAAAATCGGCCGACTATATCTTATAGCTGCCATAGGAATAATGTTTTGGAAATAAAGTTTTCTTATGCAAAACTTTTCTGCAAGGGTATGTATCTTCGCAAAAGTGTCAACATCTTTTGTTTTTGCAGCTCGGGTCATTTTGAGAACAGAGAGTTAGTCGCCTGATTAGCTGCGTGATAATAAGTTCACGCATTGTACTTCAATCATTTACTTTATTCAACTGTGTCTCAGTCCATAAAAATGAAATAGCAGTGCGTCCACGTTCAACGTCGACATCCAGCATGCATGAGAGCACCATTGTTGCCAAGTTGAAGTACTTGACAGGACAGGACAGGACAGAACAGGACAGAACAAGTCCCGTTGGCGATGTGAATGCAAACACGCTTCTGATTAGAAATCAACCAAAATGACAGCAGTACAAAAGTGAACAGCATGTTCCAGCATTGTATTCGACAGCCAGATACCCTGTAATTGATTCTATCATATTTTATTCAACTTCGACATCTTCAACTTGAACTCCTGCGATCAAATAGTTAATTTTGTAATATACTTGTATATAGGTACTTTAGTTTTCCGTAAATTTTCTCTTTTGGCACACTTTTTTTTTCGATATTTTCAGAAAAACACAAAGTATATTTTGTTTTTTCTTCATACAATTTTGAGTGAGAATTTCGTAGACATTTTTATTGAAACCTGTAGGTAATGTTCTATAATTTAAAAAAAATATTTTTCCGAATAGCCAAAGCTACCTATTTCAAGCACGCTTTTTTTTCAGTGTACTCGTACAAGTAATGAACAAAATTTGACACTTTTCTAACTATTACATAATATTTAATAGAGTTGCTGACCAAATATGTTTTTTTTTTTCTTTTCAAGTATTCCACTTTGATGTTTTGCGAAATTGCAAAAGTTTTTTTTTATTGACTGCAATGACAGCCAAAAGCAAACCTTTTGATGGACATGCTTAAACTTGTTCACACACTATTTGGTGAATTCAATTTTAATGTATAAAAATGTTGGTTCGCAGCTGCTGAAGCTAATTTTAACATGTTTACACACTTCCAGACGAAAGCCTGAATATTTTGGACTCTCCGAATTAAAATACTCTTCACGATTTAGACAATGTTTCAAAGTTTCTGTACTCTGCTCTGATTGAAATTGAATTTAATGAACTCTATATATCTTTGTGACTTTAAATAAAATTTCAACGAAAACTATTTTCTTTGCGGTGGATCCATTATTGGCAATTCATGGGATTCTGACTGCTGCTCACTGCATGGAAAATAAGGTTTCTGTGAAGATCTCCTACGGCTCCACCGAATACATGAAAGGTCATATTGCAGAGGTTGGCAGCGAAAATTTTGCTCAGCATCCGAACTATGGCGGTATTTCCACAAATGATATAGGCCTTATCCGCACTCCCTACGTTCAATTTTCAAAACTGATCAACAAGATAAAGCTTGCCGATGGCGACAATAGCTATGAAGGTTTGTGGAGTACTGCCTGTGGGTGGGGACAAACCCATAACGCCGAATATTCTGAGAGTCTGCAGTGTGCCAGCCTCCATGTTATCAACAATGTTGAGTGCAACCAATTTTGGAGGATATCCGCTAGCCAATTGTGTGTTGGCACTCTCGGCGGAAAATCCACCTGTTCAGGTGACTCTGGTGGTCCTTTGGTCACACCTGATGGAACGAGGCTGATTGGTGTTACCTCCTGTGGAAATAAGTCTTGTGAAGATAAACCAGCTGTGTTTACTCGTGTTAGCGCTTACCTGGACTGGATACGTGATAATACTGGCATAGAGTAGTACAATATCATTAGACATATATTTGAATAATTTTGGCAAGTTCATCCCAATTGGCTTAAAATGTTGAAAATCTTATTTTAGTTTTCGATTCAAATTCATTTCCAAAGAGTCGATTTATGTCTCGCCGATTTCAGAAAAATCAACACCATTTGCAAAATTACATATAATTATTACAATGCTTACAAAAATTGTACCCCCAGAGCTGGAATATTTTATCAAGATCAAAAACGAGAAATACTTATTGATTTTGTATTGACTTTAAAGACGATTGTTTATTTGTTTATCTGAAATGAAATACCTTTAATTTATTATCCAAATAGGTTTAGCGCCATCTTTAGGCATTTTGTTAATCTGAATTTCTCTTGCAGCTGCTTTCTGCTTTCAAGGATAACCAATGAATTTGGAGCTAGGGGCAGGATAAGGGGAAGCAAAATTATGCAACAGCTTTTTGCATGCTGGATTCAAAAAGCTTAATCAACTTGTCCTAAATTGTGCAAAAATTAAATTTGTTGTTGTTGCTGTTGTTGTTGTTGGCAAATCGCATAATAAATGCGAGAGAGCAGAAGATATAAAAATTTCAATTTTTGAAATGCAAATGGAATACAAATATTTGCATAAACACGAGCACAACTCGAGCAGCAAAGAGAGAATGAAAAGCACAGAAAGCAGACCGAAGACCGAAGACCGGCCATCTGCCGGTTCAGTTGGCTTAGGAAATTTGTAGCAAGGACGATGCTGCATAGAATGAGTAAAAAACACTTGCTGTGAAGAGTTCACGACTACATTTATACCCTGTGTTTATTAGTAGAACTTATATTATGCTGTTGTTTCGCTAACCAATTCAAACGGGATATTTTAAATGAACTTTATGCACTAATTTTCATTTGATTTGAGATATATAATAACCTTTTGCATGCTCTGAAAATTTTAAATAATTTTATGAAGCTAAGTTCAAAAAGTTATCAAAAAGTTTATGAAAGTTGAAGTTCTTTAGGAAAAATAAAAATTTGTTAAAACTTAGAAAAACCAAAACAAATACATAGAAATTAACAAAACCTTCGAAATCAATTTAAATCAAAAATACCAAAATCTTTATTTTTTCTACTATTTAGAAAAAATGTTCTGCTATGATGTTATAAGCGTTGACAAAGTTTTTTCTAAACACAGAACAGTGATTTAAAAAATATTTTAAAATTTTTAACAAAATTTGTCTGAGTGTAAAAGAAACTCTAAAATTGTAAAATGTGAAGCATGGTTAAAAAAAATTCCTAAAAAAAATGGAAAAAGTTTCTGTTTCTTTTTATAATAAAAATTAAGAATGAAGTAAAAATTTTAGAAAAATAGAAAAATAGATGGTACATCAATTTGAAGTACAATTTAGCCACATTAATCCATCATCATCATCATTTCAAATGTTAATTTTGTTTAGATGAGAGTTGGGTGCCTAGAAAGTGAATTTGAATTGGCTCTGTAAACATACCCACAAAAAAAATTTTCATTTTTAGTATAAATTTTACTGTAACACAAAAAACCACAAACACTGACCTCGGGTTCGATTTACAGTCAAGAAAATCGTTGTACCAGAATATGAAGCAGCTCAAAATCTGTTCCACAAATAATATTTTTAGTCAAATCATAATAGTTTGGTGTTATTCTGCACAGCAGCAAGTAAAATTTGAACATAATTAGAACAAATCATCTTAGGTATAATAAACTTTGAAAACTTTGAAATCAACAAATTGTATTCAAAACTATAAAATATATATATACATATATATATATATATAGTGCCAAAAGTAAAAGGCTTAAGCTAACGCTATAAATCGAATTCGAAATGTATTTAATAATAATTGACTTAATGTCGAGAACAAGCTACAACTCGAGTGCTTTGAGTCGGTCACAATGAGACGTTGCCAGAACTGGTTGCATGTTCATTGATCGGTGGCAAGCGCTAATTAAATTCGACACTGAATGGAATGGATGGTTGGATGTTGCAAGATGGGGCATCAGTGGTAAATTGTAATTTGAAAATGCTTGACCCAACTTTGAGGGCAGCCACGGATGCAGCTGAAGCAGAAGTTGGTGCTGGAAACAGGAGCTGCACTTGACTTCATCATTGCCATTCAAAGCCCTTCAAAACGCTGGCAAACGGCGCTAATCAATGTCGAAATATGCGGTGGGGAGTTGACTGGATTGTTGGTTGGTTGGGTGGTTGGTTGGTTGGGTGGTTGCTTGTGTGGATGGCTGACTGGGTGGCTTTGGCTGGGTAACTGTTAGCTTGACTTTAATCAATATGGAAAATAAGAACGTGATTCATATTCAGTACGCGCAATCGCTGTCGCCGAAACCATTAAAAGGTAGAAATCAAATGAATTGAAATGAGCAGATGATATTCAATTGGAAGGAGAGCGAATACCACTGACAAAAGAAGGACAAGGAAATTAAGTACACGTTGTTTATTTTCAGTACGGAAATTACGTTTAAAGAACAGCTACCAGGGACAGGTGCAGTTAAAAAGTCAATGCAATCAGAGTGTCGCACAATAACAACAAAACTGGAAAGAATAATTACTTTTTTTCTGTTGCCGAAGATTTGATACACTTATGATATATAATATATACTTGTAGTTGTACATAAAGTAGGCATTGCAGAGCTATTTTGAAAATTAGAATTGCATCTAATTTTCCAGCAGATTATTCCTATGAGCGCTATAAGCTATAGTACTTTGATTTTTATAAAATTTAGTTACATAGAAAAAAGGCAGCTATATCAAGTTTCAGTTAGATGCCACCTTCAACTTTCATGAGAGATCTTTCTTGAATGTACGTCATCGTTTCAAGAAATTCGTCAAAACTAGGCGGAAATAGCTAGTTCAATACGACTGTTCAATACGAGTATTTTAAGAATATATTTTTGAAAATCTATGGAAAATTAGTTTTTGTAGTGTTGGGTTTTATCTTAAACAAGAAAGAGCTAAAAGAATATTCAAAAACAAAGTTATCAGAAAGTGGAACAGGCCTAAATACATATATACTTTTTAAGGTTACAAACTTCGTGACAAAATGATAATACTCTATGCTAGAGTCTAAACCAAATCTATTTCAAATTATGCAATTGTTCGAGTATTCGTACTTGTATTCATACGCGTACTCATATTCGTATGGCAATCAGCAAATCACGGACACAAACAAACCAAAATCTAAATGATTTGATCTTATATACTATATTGTATATTTGAAATGTGAATAAATTAACAATAAATATTGTTGGCTTTTCACAGCGCCAATAATGGTTTCATGCCACACAATTGTGATTTCGCCGATTCAATGATTTATTTATTATATTTGTTGTTGTTATTGCCACTTGAAAGGGTCCGACAATTGCCCTAAAAAGCTTTTCTACTCCATTTGTCAGCATTATCAAAGCAAATACAATCATGTTATATTATATTTATTTCGTTATGTATTCATTTATTCGAAGACTTATAGACGTATTAAGCAAATTTGATTTCAACTTGACTTGATTTAATACCAGAAATATTAGGCACATATATTGATTTTATTTTATAATTGTTTTCTTGGTGGCAGTTCACTTATAATCATACTTAAACAAACTTAAGTATATAGATACAATTTTATTTTACTTATTCCATCAAAATCACCAATCTATAGCTTTACAGCTATGTATACTCTACTTAAAAGAATCTAATACCTGCATAACTGAGTGGTATTTCAACTGTAGGATTGGACATTTGCCTCAGTGGGCCACATGATATATATTTAACAGAAATATGTGAAACATACCATATACTATACATAACATACATTCAACTAATGGGAACACTACTTAATTCTAAACTGTGGAAAGTGGAGCTCAGAACAAGCATGTTGGAAAACCTTCACATTTCTGGTTTTTAGAAAGTAAATAGGAATATAATTTTTACTTCAAATTAAGTTAAGTTTCTCCATTTCACAAGTTTATATAAAAATTCTCATATCCCAGCGAACCAGAGCAGTCCAAAAGGTGCACCATTAGAGCTCCCTGTGCGGAGTGCTAACCCTCGTAGGGACGCTTCTAAAATAACTCAAAAGGAGGGTATCCGAGAGGAAAAAAGCTATTTCGGCGTCTCAGATGTTTGTATGTTTTCTGAAAAGGACTCCTTTAATAATCCGAAGATAACCCATAGTGTGTTTCTTCTGTTTTCTGTCAGGGCATAGAATAAGGAGTTGGGAATTTTAGTGATTCTAAACTCCCTAAACACTCTCAAACGGTTCTCTTTCGGACTCCATTTTCACTCCAAAATCGCTCCGTTGAGGAGTTGCTGTAGAAGTCCATTTTCACTGCAATTCGGAGCGCTCCAAAGACGATCCGTTAAGGAGTTTGTATGGGAGTCCCCTTAAACTCCGTCTTTGGAGGGCTCCGTATATGGTTGGCTGGGATATATTAACATGAAAACTCAATGTCAAAATTTGAATGGCATAAAAATGGACTTAAATTTGAGATTACTTTTTATAGATTCTGTTTTATTTTGAAATAAGTTTTACTTATGCCTATGCACATTAATTAAATGAATCAATTTGTTTTATAATCTTGTTTTTTATATTTTTGTATATTCTATATAGGCTGTAAATCAATAGACACACGCTCTATAAAAGTTCCTTTAGAAAAAAGAAGGAAATGAATTTTGTGTGGGGAGAAATAATTCAATTTGCAGTCCAGCTGGGATTGTTGTCCAGAGAGTGTAAAAGCTGCTTAAGGACATTAGGCTGATTTAGAACAGAGCTCATTGTTAGTTGGTTAATGCCGCATGTCAATCTCAATCTCAATCTAGCAGTTTGAAGCTTCCAGCTTCCAGCTGCAAGCGCCAACTTCAACTCAATCTCAATCTCAATCCCGTATCCGTAGTATCCTTGGCTGCTCCGCATTTGCCCAGCTGACAGCCGCGTAACATTTACGCATTTGTATCCTACGCACGTCCTGGCTGCCAACAAATCACGCACGTTAACACCTCCAAGGCGCACAAGGCGAAAGTCAGAGCACGGATTGGGATTGGCACTGGCCAATGGGTCGATGGAGAAGGCGTTGACGCCGACAGCAGGAGAGAGGCAGCAAAGAGGCGCAGGCGTTTCCAAGCCCAGGACAATTGACAGCCGGGTGTCTATGTCAGCGTCTACGTCAGCGTCTATGTCAGCTTGCTCTACCCTCTCGCTCCGCCCTCTTGCTCTCTTTCTCGTGCTACCACAGCTGTCTCGTTGAAAGTTTTTCGCTGTTCTCTGCTGTTTTCAGTTGCCGCACGTAGCATGCAACGCTTAATTAAGCCACCATTAAACTCTGTCGCATCTGTCTGTCCGTACACATCCAAACGCCCCAGCAATGCAGCCATGCGTGTGCAGCATGCGTGACAACAACAGCAACACAAACAACAACACCAACAACAACACCAACAACAACACGAACAACAACTACAACAACAACAAATTCGTAATTGCAACTGCAACTGATTGATAATGTCGGGTTACCCACAAATGTGCATATCTGTGGACATTTTCGTCTCGTCGACGCGTCGACTGAGTGTGATTTGTGGCAACTTGCAATGTTCGTCCTGTGTATCCTGGGGCTTTCAATGGCGCATAGAGAACGGTGTTGTCTACCAAAATTCGATCCTCGATGCCGTGCATACTTTAAGCCGAAACACGTTTAAAATTCAAATAAAGTTAGTAGAAATATTGCCAAGTTTTCAAAATTAAAGAGTTTCTAATTTCGAAATTCTTGATCAAATCATTCGATACATAAATAATTGTCTTTTCTATTCGCACATAATTTAACAAGTGAAAAACAATTGCTACTTGATTCGAAAACGAACAAGTAAGAATACTCTAGTCGAGTGTGCCCGACTACGAGACTCCCTGCTCCCAACTAGCATTTCAAGCAGTTCAGCGGCAACACAAGTAAGCAGCGTACTCAACTTGCACAGTGCATGTCAAACTGTTGTTGCTGCCAGCTGAGACGGGCGTAATAGATTCTTCTATTACTTTTGTGCTATTTATCCGATCGTGTTGAAATTTACACATCTGAAAGACATTGATTAAACATACATGTGTACCAAAAATTAAAGCTCTATCTTTAAAATTGTGGCTGTTGGAGTCTTTTGCGATTTGCGGGGGTGCGGGGCGGTGCATCCGAAATTTGAAATAAACTTGATCTGCGTATGGTATACAGGAAACTACATGCCAAGTTTGGTGTCTCTAGCTTTTGTAGTCTCCGAGATCTGTGTGTTCATACGGACAGACGGGCAGACAGACATGGCTAAATCAACTAGCCTGTTGATCCTGATCAAGAATATATATAGTTTATGTGGTCGGAAATGCCTCCTTCTGCCTGTTACACACATTTGCAGTAATTTATAACTCCCTTTTTCCCATTTTTAATGGGAACAGGGAGTAATAAAATTTTTTTTAAATTTCTTTATTTTTTGGGTTATATTTTGTATTCATGTTGGGTTATAATTAGGGGTTTCACAAGTTGTAGAGTTGCTTACAATTTTTAAGGCACTTTCTTAAAAAACAATGTTTCTATTTTAATAAATAATTTTCAATATTTTGTATAAGTTTGAAACTACGCACTTTAACAAATCCAAGTTCTATTTTACCGATTTCTATTCATGGCTTTGCTATATCTGCACAAAATGTAAGCTTACTATTATTCTGAAAATGTTATTACTTTCTTTTGTAACAATACTTAGCGAGATTCATACTAAACTTTACATGGACTTCATCATTGATTCTAAAAGGGTAAATTGATGCTTTAAGCTCGTTAAAGAACCAGCTCCCAATACAATACTTAAGTAATAGTACAAATATGTTTTTTGTTAATGGTGTACAAACATACAGAAATACAGTATGTCCTGTGCCATCCCACCCCCAACCACCTAAAACAGCTTGTAAATGTTGAAAAGGAGCATTTGAGTGAGAGCTTCCGTTTTGCTTTTGAGCAGCTTTTAACGAGCTTACGTTTTGTGTACGGGAATAATGATGGGCGAGTGACGTTGCATATTTTACTCTTAGCTATAAGCAAAGCGGAACGAGATGAGTGTTGTAGTTGTTGGCGAGGGGCGAGGGGGGGGGGGGAGAGGGAAGAGGTAAGGGTGGTTGCAAGGGATGGTGCGTGGGGCATAACAAGTAGCTGCTGTTTTTAATATTTACCCTGTACTTGTAAAAATCACCTATAAAAGCATAATACAGTTCCGCAAATCAAGGCTGTGAAATTTACAAAAAGAAAATATGATTATAGATAATCATGTCTAAACTAATACTTTACTTTTAGATATGTAAAAGCTTTTTGTAAACTACATTTTGAAATATATATATTTTTTATATTATACTTTTCATTGAATTTAAGAATACTTTATAATTGTTTTTTGAATCTTTATAAAATAAAGTTTAAAATAAAAATCTTCAAAATATATTTTAAAATGGAATAAACTGTTAGATTTATCTTAAATTATAAGCTTAAGCAAAAATAAATAAATTTTTAATTTTGATAAAGGTATTTATTTGGAACTAGCAATAGAAATTCATAAAGTATGACTTATAAGTAAACTTTTAATATTTGAATAATTTTGAATTCTGGTCAAGTATTGTTTTGTGGTATCTTTTTTCTGTTCCCATTTTCACTTGCTACACAGTTTTGCGGAATCGCATTTCCTTCTAATATTCTTAACTTTAACTTAAACATTAAGCTAGTGAATTCAATCCTATCTCAACGACGTCGGATTTCAAACGGTAAAATCTTGAAGACAGTGAAATTCAGCACAATTACAGGAGATTCAATTCCACAAAAACATGTCAATAGTGAAAGGGCTGAATATAAACAATTAGAAATGATTAATTCTAGATTTTTTATATTACGTTTTTCAAATTAACATGTTGGTATTGGAGGAGGTAAATTCCGCAGGTGCCCAATAAAAATTCGGGATTGGAATCTCAAAATACCAAAATAAGTTGGCTTCCGCAAAATCATGCCAAAAGTGAAAATAGGAACACGGCTGAATATAACTTATTTTAAATTATTAAAAGCTTTTTATAAATTTAGTTTTGAAAAGTGTTTGTACTGAAAGACGCAAATCCCGCTAGAGCCAAACAATTATTCTAATTAACTAAAGTTAAGTCTGATTAAAAAAAAAATAAATTAAATAAAAACGTTTTTGGAAATTCAGGACCCTCGGTAAAAGTAATAGGATAGAAGGGATCGGGAAAGAAAATGGTTTTTGGACGGTGCTAATTGAGATGAAATATCCTGTTCAGATTACAGATGGTACGGAACGTGAATCCCGCGGAGCCCACTATATGTATGTTGCGAGACAGGAAAGATTTTAGAAACCAAAATTAGTTGCTGTTCACGAATTACTTCCGTAGAAGTTGTGCTAGGATATTAACATATCTATTCAGGATATCTATTAGTCGAGCACTTTCTAAACTAGAACAATTGTTTTGTATTTATGTGCGTTTAAAGCAACATGGTCGGCGGACAGCATATTGTCTGCCAACTTCAAAAGCGCAAACATGAAAAGTGTTTTGTTTTCTTAGTTTTAGCCGTTTTAGACATTAGCCGTTAGTCGTTGGATTTTCAACGTTAACGTCTACTGTTACCTTTCTCTGTTACTGTTACTGTTACCGTTATCGTTAACGTTAACGTCAGCAAAAGTGGAGAGCAACCGCCGCTGGCATATTTCATAAATCCTGCACTCGGCCCGGCTTCTGCGCTGATGTCCTGATCCTGATGTTTAAGCACAAAAGCATTTTTGCACTCGCAACTGCCTTGCTGCGGTTTGTGGTCGCTGGGTTTGGTTGTGGGCGGGGTAGGGGTAGGGTGTTTGTTAGAACCAAGAACTTTGAGTAAAACATACTAATAAAATGGCCAATTTGGCCGCTGCAGCTGCGCCGCTGTAGTTTAAGCCAAATTGAAAAGTTACTTTGCCATCTTTCCCACCGTTCCAAAAACAACGCCGACGGCGTTCAGCCCAAAAAACTAAGCCAACTTAACTTATATCAATTGGTTTGTACGACTATATATCCTGTAACTACATAAATAATAAATAAAAATGCTTTTTATACTATTTTTTACAATTTTTTGAAAAAAAAAAATAAGAAAAAAGAGTATGTTGGGTTTGTGAAATGTCCGTCCGTTCGTCTGTCTGTCCGTATGAACGCAGTTTTTTTTTGCAAAGTTTTTAAGCTAGAGCAACCAAACTTGGTATGCATGTTGGTATATACTACAGGCAGGCAAAGTGTTAAGTGTCTCAGAACCAACCAAATTTAAATTGATGGCAAAACTTGAATAATTTAGAGGCTAAAAAAAGATAATATCGCAGTCGGCTGCAATAACTATAGACGATCTAAAAAAACTTCTTCATTTTAGTTAAAGTGGTTTGAAAATTAAATAATAATTAAGATAATTTAAAATAAGAAAATTACTTCTGCTAGCAAGGGCAAGACTCGAATGAACAAATGTTCTTCGAGTCCCTACTTATAGACCCAAATGTCAAATAATTGACTGCAATATCGATAACTCGCTGATGACAAAGTCAAAGCAACTCGAATAAGTCAAATTTTCAAGTCGCTTTTATATTGTTATCGATAAAATAAAATAAATTTAGTATTTACTTTTTTGAAAAGAAATTCAAGCTTTAACTGATTTAAAATAAATCAGACAACTATATAAAATTCTTTATGCTATTTCCAACTATTTCGTTTCTCGTTTTTGAATAAAATAGCAATTGTTTTAATTTTCATACCCAATATATTCTTGTTTTAATTTACATTTGTAAATAAAGTGTATGAAAACAATATCATATCTAATTAGGAAGATAGTTTTCATTAATATATCGATAATACTGATGAGGGAAATCTATGCTTTAACTACTTTGCCGAAAATCAAACCAAAAACTCTGGTTTTGGTCTCAAAATTTTTTTACAAAATTCTAAGGGTGCGAATTCCGTTGAAATGAATTAGGAAAACTTCGTTTAAAGTCGTCAAATTCCATACAAACCGAGTCCTATTATCGTTTACAGTGCTGTATATTTTAACAGAGTAGTAAGGCTGTTGCTGTTATGTCTTAATGTAGCTACTCTGTTAACGTTTACAGCACTGTTAAGGACCTCTTTATTGTTTTTAACATATATTCCTGGGAAAAATGTCAACCTCGCCCACCGGAAATAGTACCCTTAGATTTTTGGAGACCAAAACCTACTGATTTATCTTGTCACTTGTCGACTTAACGTGCTGCTGAACTCTTATGCAGGGTATTACAATTAACTAGGATTTCTTAATATTTTGTTGTTGGTTCACTCTTGTTTTTTTGTTATTGTGCCGTCGGCATTCAATTAAACGGCATACTTCTCCGGCTATTAGTACGTAAATACTCGTGCATAACAAATAAAAAATGCTGGCAGCCATTTGATTCAACGCGACGCGACAACGGTCGCCGTGCCGGCTGCTGTAGCTAATTAAATGCCGCGCCTCAAGTGTAGCGCACAAAGTTTTTAATTGTTTTGCACGCAAGATGGCGCCACAAGCGCAAATTTAATGTTGGCAAAAGAATGTACTACGTGTCGTACTTTATAAGAATTTTAGATATATATATATATATATATATGTATATATGGGAGTACAAAGCCTTAGCACTGCGATTATTATTATTATTGTTATGCACGTCTTCAGTTTAGACAAAGCTTCAAAAGATGTTGAACAATCTGTTTTAAGCTGGCCTGGAAATGTTTGAATGGAAATGAAATTCTGAAGACGACGCCAAGAGATTGGCTACAGCTCAAAAGATATCTAACTATAACTATTATTAACAATTCTTGAAACCCAATCTAATGGTTTTTTCGTAGAACTAAAAACTTAATTTCATTCTTTGCCAAAATCAGACAACTATATCTTATAGCTGCCATAGGAATAATCGGTTGAAAAATAAGTCTTTGCATGAAAAAAGCTTTTCTTACTTGAAATATGTTTTTGATATGCTTGACAAATTTGATCAAAGTTTAAGTGTCACAGGAACAATAGGTTGAAAAATAATTTCTTATATGAAGAACGTTTCTTCACGCGGAAGATGTCTTGCTTAATCCTTATTTTTTTGAACACATACTCAATACTCAACTCGTACTATTCAAAGCAATTTGAACAAATGATTTTGCAAAATGGACATAGCATGAACGTTGTACTATTCGGAAAGTATATAAAAGCAGCTACGATTTGAGCCAAGTTTATTGCAACTATAAATATGCTGGTATCTTAGCATGGGCATCCAGTTGAAGACAACCAGGATACACACACACACACACACACACACACACACCACACACACACACATATATATATATATATATATATATATATAATACTACTGTATGTAGTTACTTAACAGGAGCTGAAGCTGGAACTGTAGCTGTAGCTGTTAGAGTAAATAGATAGAATGGGAATAGGAAATGGGATGTGGGGGAAATGTGGGAAAATGGGAAATAGGAAAATCGTTTCGATTGTTGTCTCTGGGTGACCACAATACCGTAACATGTGGCTTTTACTGGCGTTACATCGTGATATCTGTAAGCGGAGGGGCTCAGTTGAGGCTCAGGACATTCGTTGCGGCTTTCAACTTGGTTTATTGTCAATGTCCTTTTGTTAGGGGAAGAGGGGATAGGAAGAGAGTAAGTAGCACACACAAAGGACAAAAGCGGCAGCATTTGTTAATATCGCTGGCTTAACTAAGTGCCAATGCCTTTTATGTGATTTTCGGCGTATCCGGCACATCCTTATAGGTCCTTCTTATTTTTTCTCTGCTGTGTATGTGTGTTTGTGTGTAGCTAAGTTACTCAGCTTAAATATTGTAACCAAGGTTGCAAACAGTAAAATTTTTGCCAGCGGATCGGTTTACGGTTCGAACCAAAGCCGAACTTCTGAGTTCAGCTCGTTGTGTTCAATGAACCTAGGTTTTGGTTGAAACTGAAGTTTTAAGATTGTTAAGAAATTTGACCATACCTTAAATCTTGCACAAACAAAATGTTTCGATTCTGTTTAAATTAATCGAGTCGTTAATATTTCTAAAATAACATTTTCAAAAATTCTTGCAGAACAAAAATTTGTTCAATCACATCCGGGGTCAAAGTCTATAAAAATACATACATATTCGAAATTTATATGTACAGAAACTTATATCATAAGGCATAGATATTGGACATTATTTTCCGAAAAATATTTTAATATTTTTTCACGATCGCAGGCAACCGATCTCAATATGTCTTTTGTATTCGATTAATCGAGCATTTATTATATTTCTAGTATTAAGTTTCCGATTTAGAGCTGTGCAGTTGTATTTGTGCTGTGTGGCCATATTAACAGCAGTATTACCGTATCTAGGTGTGACCATATGTGCGGTGAATGAACTTAGAATCAGAGCATTTGATTGTATTAGCAAGTTTTTAGCTATTTCAACATTGTATCTTATTTCAAACTCAATAAAAGCACAGACTCACAGACATACAAACACAGTCACACACATCCGAATTGAGGTCCTTGTGGTGCCACGCCCAATTCATCGCCTCAACAGCATACATAGTAAATTGCTTGTCTGGCATTTAATTTGATCTGTTGTTTGATTGTGTGCGTTTCGCTTTAATTGAATTTTATGATGATAAACACACACACACACACACACACACACACACACACACACACACATACACACACATACGAGACCACACAGCAAGACACGGATACAACTCACACACTGTTTCAGAGGCCTAGGCAGGGGGGGCACAGGAACCCGGCAAGCGAAAGTTTAACAGGCTTTTGAAAATGCCACTTTGAACAAACTTTTTCAGACATTTTTCTAATTTAAAACGAACATTTTGATTTTTCTAATTTTATTTTAACCTTTATACCCCTTTCGAAGTGTAATTAGTTTCGAGTTCAAAAATAAAAAAGTGAAAAACATGATTTGAATTTGTAAAAAAAAGAATTTTTTAATAAGTATTTGTTTATTAT
Organism: Hirtodrosophila cameraria; assembly: GCA_949708635.1. Lineage (NCBI taxonomy): Eukaryota > Metazoa > Arthropoda > Insecta > Diptera > Drosophilidae > Hirtodrosophila > Hirtodrosophila cameraria. The sequence continues at coordinate 3,273,877 of OX453090.1, read as the reverse complement.
TTATATTTATTTGTATTTACTTTGTAACTTGACTTTAAAGCAAATATACGCCTTCTTCACCCCCTGTCAAAATCCTGGTTACGCCCATGCACAAGATACGAAAAGATAATGGCCACAGTTCAGGCATAAGGAAATGGCTTGGCAACAATAGTTGGACAAGAAAAGCCATTTCAGACATAAGTAGCACGTAAGCAGTTTTAATACATAAGAACGTTGTTAATAGGTTGTTACTTACGTTCATACATAACATACTTCATGCTTATTATAAACATTAAAAATGTTATGCTTAAGCTAAGTTTCCAGATATATTTGATCTAATACATTTGAGATACTACACAAAAAATTTCAATTTTGCTATCTTCACGAGAAACTCTCAATACGAAGACACTTAATAAAAACTGCCCTCAAAATGAGTAAATCGTCTCACTCTTAACGCCTTTCAAGAAATATATTCCTAAAATTTAGAAATTATTTTCAAAACTTTAGCTTCTTTTTTTCTGAGTGTAGGAACCCTCAGTTCAGTGCAAACTCTTTGAACCGAAACTGAGTCTTATCAATACAAGATATTCAGAGCTGTTCCCAATTTCACGTTCGAATCATTTTTACAGAAAAGAGTGTAGCATACTTTTTACAGCATACTAGAATATAAAATCCATTTATTGTTGTGATAAAATGTATTTAACCAAAAGTATGTGGAATTCGAAAAAGGCTTACTTAACTAACTTAATAACAAATTTGAGAGAAAAGTGAAAATTCCTACTTACCTTTTAAACTGTTTTATGAAGAGAAGTGAAGCGAAGTGTGCCGAAATCTATTGATTATTATACTCTTTTTTACTCCCTGTTCCCATTAAAAATGGGAAAAAGGGAGCTATAAAGTACTGCAAATGTGTGTAACAGACAGAAGGAGGCATTTCCGACTATATAAACTATATATATTCTTGATCAGGATCAACAGCCGAGACGAACTAGCCATGTCCGTCTGTCTGTCCGTCTGTCCGTCTGTATGAAAACGACGATCTCAGAGACTACAAGAGCTAGAGACACCAAACTTGGCATGTAGGTTCCTGTATACCATACGCAGATCAAGTTTGTACAAAGCAAAAGAAAATACACAAAAAAATTTACGCATCAAAGTCAATCTAAGATAATCGGAATCACAAAGAGCTAACATTTTTTTAGATTGTCAATTGTAATTCTCAAACGGTTTAAGAAAACACTGGTTGTAGTACCCAACTGAAACGCGATTTGTTACATCTTATTTTTGAAATCTTATTTTATATCTGAATGATTTCATGCCTTCTGTTAGATTCGAGTGGCACATGAAATTTTCCTCACAGGAGAAGATACCAATGCCAATGCCAATTGTGGACTATACCTACAGGGGACACCACTATAAAAAAAATGCGCCAAAAAGCTTTACCTCAAAAGGTGGTGTGGAAATAAGCTATAAATTAAAATATCTACAAATGCTCAAAATGTTCTCAATGCTGTTGAGAGAAACCTGGCGAACGGGCCAACCAAACTTAAATTGATGGCAAAACTTGAAAGATTTGAGCAAAAATACAATTGCCACGCCCACTTCTGACTCTGCCAAGAGGCGAAAAAAAGAGTATGTCGCAGTCGGGTGCATTCGACTGCAACGTTTTTACTTGTTTTTTATACTCTTTTTTAAACTTTTTTGAAAAAAAAGGAAAAAAGAGTATATTGGGTTTGTGAAATGTCCGTCTGTCCGTCCGTCTGTCCGTCTGTCCGTCTGTCCGTCTGTCTGTATGAACGCAGGTTTTTTCCACAATTTTGAAGCTAGAGCAACCAAACTTGGTATACATGTTGGTATATACCATAGGCAGACAAAGTGTCAAGATCTCCCCCCCACCCCCACCCCTTCCCCCACAAACCGCAAAAACCTATATCTTCCACAGTTTTATAGCTAGAGTAACCAAATTTGGCACAAGGGCTACTTATCACATCCTTCATTGATCTGGCAAAAAAAAATTCGGCCACGCCCACCCCCGCCCCCACAAATAGGCAAAGTCTGTATCTCCCCCACCCCTTTAGCTAGAATCACCAAATTTTGCAGGTTGACTTCTATTGTCCTATTAAATAGATTGGATAAAAATATTTTTGCCACGCCCACCCCCGCCCTTGCAATCAAGCAATGTTTGTTTCTCCCAAACCTGTAGAACAGGCCCAACCAAATTTTAATTGATGGCAAAACTTTAAAGATTTGAGCAGAAATTCAATTGCCACGCCCACTGACTCCGCAAAGAGGCGAAAAAAAGAGTATATCGCAGTCGGGTGCATCCGACTGCAACGTTCTTACTTGTTTTAAAAATGTTTTGTTTGAAATAGGTAAAAACTTAGTAAGAACATCGGCTTATCTCAAGAAAGTGAGCTTAAATAAAACTTAATTGGAATGTCTCTTAATCGATTTTCTTCTTGATTCACTCAACCGATTATACTCATAACAAAAAGCTAACTTCAATTGCATAGATGTTTGTATAGGCAACGTACTAATCCTTTTGTTCTCAACTCAAAAATGTCGACTTATGGCTAACCAATTGATAGATAATCATAATTTTCATATGTTTTGTGGCTAAAGCTAAGAGCAGCCACAAAATTGCTAACGATAACCGCAACTAAATGTACATGCAGCATATACTATACCACATGCCACATACAACATGGCAGCACACACACACACACACACACATATGCACAACAAAATATGTTATGTTATGAAAGCCGCATATTTTGCAGAGGCAGAGCTGCAAAACTTAACCAATGTGAATGTGTCAATGACATTGTTGAACATTATGAAATTTCACCAGGACTGCATTATTAATATAACAATATGATAAATAATAAATGTGCAACAAAAGCGACAAAAAAAAGCAAAACAGCGACAAACAAAAACAAAACCAAAAACAATAAACGGCAACTGACAACAATAGCAACAGCATCAAATATGCAACATTAAATATACAAAACTTTGTTTTAAAACTAAATTAAAATTAAGTTGAAATTCAAATAGAGATCAAATAAAAAGAGATCAACTTATCGATATAATCGATATTTGAATGCAAATATCCATATCGACTTGGATATATCGAGTGTTAATGTTAATTTTATATTAATGTTTGAAATTCATGTTATTTTATGACTTCCTGTTCCCGTCTGTCCGTCTATCCGTCCGTCTGTCCGTATGAATACACAGATCTCGGAGACTATAAGAGCTAGAGACACAAAACTTGGCATGGAGGTTCCTGTATACCATACGCAGATCACGTTTATTTCAAATTTCAGATGCACCCCCCGCAGCCCTGCAAATCGCAAAAGACTCCCACAGCCACAATTTTAAAGATAAAGCTTTGATTTTTGGTACACATATACATATATGTTGTCTCAATGTTGATCAGCTGTGTAAATTCATCAAAACGATCGGATAAATAGCACCAAAGTTATGGAATAATCTATTACCCCCGTCTCAGCAGGCATAAACAACAGTTTGACATGCACAGGACAACTAAAGTGCGCTGCTTGCTTGTGTTGCCGCTATCCTGCTTGAAATGCGAGTTGGGAGCAGACTCCCTGCTCTCAAGTCGGGCATACTCGACTAGAGCATACTACTTGTTTTCTTAAAAGAAGTAGAAAATTTGAAATTTAAAGTTATATTGTTCAAAAATAATTAATCTTATATCATTAATAGACACTTGGTAAATCAAGTATGGGTATATAGTTATGTAGGCTTTATAATGATAGTATAAAATCGAAAATATATCTTTAGAAAACACAATCTAGAGTCTAAGTGAACTCTTAGACACATCATTTGTTATGTAGGTGGCTTCCACTATATATATGTACTATACTTATCAAAAGTAAATGTTTTCAAAGTACACAATACACAAAATAAACAAGAACAACAACAATACTATAAAAAGCAGCAAGTGCTTTCAACAAAGTAGCAAAGCACGTCGCATATAACTCAATTTGTTAGCCATTTAAATATTTAATTGAGTTTTACATGGCATTTTGCTATTTTGCAGGATGTCGCGTTTTGGCAGACATGTCACTCTATTCATTAATCAATAAAATCAAAAACCAAAAGAAAAAAAAAACGTAAACGTAAATATATATTGTGTGTTGTATTGTTATCGATGCTCTCACGCGAATTTCAATTGAGTGTTTATTTTGCTTTATTTGGGTTTTTGCTAGTTAGTTGTGTTTTTCTACCCTTGCTCGATTATATAAACAGGTTTTCTTTTTTTTGTTTTTGCTCTTTTCTGTTTTTGTTTTTACCCTCATATTTTTATAGCACAAAGGAAAGCAGAACAAATAACATGCTGTTCTCTATTTGTGTATGCTATATACCAATTTATATATATATATATATATATATGAAAATATGTATGGGTATTTGGATATTTGTGTGGCAGGATTTGTGCTGTCATCAGCCTGTTAAATAAGTTATTTTTACAGCAAATAATATTTGTTTTGCGTGTACTGGATTTTGTGTCTACTAATTAATTATTTGTATCAACTTAGTTATTCCATTAATGTATTATTTGCTGTGAGTTATGCAGACTTTGTTTTTATTGAAGTTTAGATTGTAATACTTGTACTTTCTACAGTAATACTTAATAAACACGCTGAGCTTCGAAGTAAATTCTTTCGATTACTTCAATAACTGAAAAACATAAATTCTTGAATGAGTTGCTTTGAAAGTGTTTTGGAAATTCATTCTCTAACTTTCGATTTAACGTTCCAAATTCCGCTTTTCATTTAATTTCACTTAAAACTATGTAGCATACTTTTTGGAGCAGCATAAAATGTAAAAACTACGTTCAGTTAATTTGTTTTCGCGCCTGAAAGTATGCTTCATATATTTTTGTGGTACTAATTGAAAGTGTAACTCAGTACTGGGCTGATTAGTTAAAAACAAATTCTTCATTGTCTTGAATCAATGATAAATAATTACCAAAAATATTTCGAATTTTGAGTTTTGAAAAGCTTTGGTTAAAAGTTACCATTACTACAACTATTACTTTAGAAAAAGGTTAAAAGCAGAGTCTTTTACTAATTTTGAAATTCTCAATTTATATAAAGTACAAATTCAAAAAAGTTTAAAGAGAGTGTTCTTATGTTCTTATGAAAGTCGACGAAAAACTATTTGCTAAAATCAATAAAATTTAAATGAAAAATCAATCTAAATAACATATCATGATCATGAACAAATATTTCGCATGAAAATTGACTTGGTTTTAAAAAAGGCTTTTGAACAAAATGAAATGCATAATATATTAAGTTTGCAATCAGAAACTAATTTCGAGAATATCTAAACTAGTTTAACATGACTTTGAACCGCGAATCGAAACCTTGATAAAAATTGTAATTGTTTACAGCCATGGTAATAAAAATAAACAAAAACAACAAGTATTGATATACACTCGTATGTTTATATATGATATATATTTGCTATTGTACTCAAACTTGTTTCAAATACGTTTTTTTTTTCGTGCAGCGTTCTCCTTGGGCTAATTTAACTAAAAGGGCAAATGGCGCAGAATTGGCCGCATCATTGTCCTTGCAAATGTATTTATCCTTCAGTACTCGACTGTAAGTAAATAGTCGCTGTTATAGCAGAATGTGTAAGTGTCCCTGTGTGAGTGTGCGTGTCTCTGTGTGTGTGTGTGTGTGTGTGTGTGTCTGTGTGACAATAACAATGCCATTATTCTTCGAGGCTTTTGCCGCAATTTGAAATGGCTTTGCTTGGCGGTTTGGCTGTGGCTCTGGCTCAGATTCTCCGTCTATTTCTTAGTTACATTTAAGCGATTGGGCCAAGTTAACACTGCCCGCAAGTGGAATCAGTCAGTATCAAGCTGGGAAAGAGCCTTAAGCTGACGCGTATCAAGCTTAGGATCTATAAAAGATACTGTGCTTGCAATGCTTATGATCTGTGTGAAATATTTGAAAACTATTGTATAATATCAATTAGAGTTTCGAGCATCCAAAGACAATTACCAATAAGTTATTAGCAGGCCTGTTTCCAATTCCACTTTCGAATCAATTTCACTAAAACTTTGTAGCATATTTTTTTGAGGAAGATCTAACTGAGAAGCTAAGTTTTTCTACGTTCATTTAAGTTTGTATTTGCTCCTTAATATTTCTGTGTAATTGTCTCGAAAGTGAAACTCAGAACAAGGCTGTAAAACAATCTTAGCAGCGGAGCTGTATTTCACAAAAAGTGAGAAACAACTGATATATGGGTGGAAATATGAAAAATATGCTAAAATAAAACAATAAAAGAACTAATCTAGTAAATAAAGCAGTCTCTGATGAACTTATTTATGAAGAGGATTGTTCAATAAACTATATACAATTCTTAACTGAGAAGAAAGTTTCTAAAAACTGATATGCAGCTGATTTAAGAAACAGAAATTATTTATAATATATGAAGGAAATTTCAGAAAGAGTTAATCTAGCAAACTAAAAAAGCGAAACGGAACAAAGAACGGCTGAATAACATCTATCAAAAAAGTTAGTTTCTAAGGAACTGATTTGAAATGGTTGGTAAACAAAAATCAACTAATTGTTGAAATGTTTTTTTCTTTTATATATATCTGACTAACAATTGTCAGATGATGAATCTTAAAGATTTTTAATAGTACGATAGTTGTTATCATGCTAAGCTATTATAACTTTTATGGAATAACTTATAAAGAGTTAGAGTCAAGTATGAATAAGTAACTATTAGTACAGAAATTTCACATACAAATATTAGGAGAGCATAAATCTAAAAAAAAAAGAAGAAAAAGCATATTCCAGTTAAACCAATTTTCAACTTTAAACAGAGAAAAAAGTTCTAAAGAATTGCAACTTTATAAAAGTTATAATATTTATTACACAAAATGTTATGTTGACCCGGCAATCCATTTATCTTCATTGTTCTTTAAAATAAAAGTATGTGCAGATGAGTAATTATTCAATTTTATTCAATATTGCTACTTATAATGTGCTATATATATATATAACCAAAGACTATAAAATACTACAGACTACATATTACTTTATAGTCTCTGATATAACTTATCAATTCAAGCTGATGCATAACTTAAACACAGGTGAGTCCTATAAGTAGAATTGCGCAACATTCCAATGTTGCATGTTACTTTGTTAATAAAACATTTTATTTCACTCCAAATGTTTTTCATTTCTTGGACGCCTCTGTCTGTCTCTCTCTCTCTCTCTCTCTCTCTCTCTCTCTCTCTCTCTCTGTGTCTCTGTCTTTTTGTGTGTTTGTCTCTCTGTCTGTTTGTCTGTCTGCTTGTCAGCTGCATTTAATTTGCTGCCCAAGTTGACTGTAAAAACGCGTCGTTCGTGAAAGGCAAATAAAAGTGAAATAAAAAGATACACATAAACAGGATGTAATCGACTACTAGATACCCTGCAGCTTGTAGTTTGAGCTGTTCTTATATATATATGTACATACATATTTAACATATATTTTTGAAAAAACTTTTGCGCTTCTTTTTCGATGGCTATGAAATTTGTAGGATTTATTGTGAATAAACCAAGATTTTTAGTACAGTTTCGTTTATGATCTCTTAAGTGTTCTCATTTTGACATTTTAGAAGATTATTCTAATTGATTTAACTTGACTTTGATATTAGTTTCGAATTGAATATTGGTAATAACATAGCATGCCATTCACTAGCTCAACAGAAATACGAAAATCGAAACATTTAAGTAGAATTCAAAACCGTAGAAGCTTGCTGAAAATGGAAAGCGTAACAGGTTTTATATGTCTCTATTGACAGTCGGGCATTTACTTAATTTGGAAACGAAGATGTCTCCCAGCTGCATGTTAAATACATTTTGCAAACAATTTTATTATATCCTTTTTTACGCACTTTTAATGGTTACAGGGTATAAAAGTGCTCACAGCATTCGCACTTGGAATTAATTTGTTGCGTGCTGTCTGTCAAATGTAACTTAACACACACATGTACACACACACACACACACACACACACACACACACACACACATACCTACCTACTTACAATCGGGATGTGTCTGTGCATGCAAAGGATTAACAGCCAAACAGTGAAATTACAATTTTAAGCATGAGAATTATTGCATACAACATGTGAATAAAAAGATCCCAGCTCAATTCATCATCTTTTTAAAGTCAAGCTTTAAAAAATCATTGGGAAAATCAAATGGGAATGGGGGGGGGGACGGCAAGTAGAGGGGGTGGTGTACAGTTGCCCCGCTGTGCATTGCTGCGGATACCAAAAGCTTCCGGTGGCTATCCAGAAAACTGTGCTCCGATGACAGCAATTGCCCCGGCTCCGACTCCGGCTACAGCCACAAAACCAGGAAAAAAAACGAGGGACACTACGAGGGCTGAGACGAGGGCCAGGCGTCAACGCTTCATTGGATTTTAGGCAATCATAAGTAGGACGTCGCTGCTATCTCTCCTGTCTCTCAATTTTGTCTGTCGTTCTGTTCCACTCTCTGTTGACTGCGAAGGCGACGGCGACGGCGACTGCGACGGCGACGGCGACTGCGAATGTCCTGTCTGCGCTGCCCTTTTCGCTAAAAGGGAAACGCTTCACAAAAAAAAAGCTGAATGCCTGCGGCAAACGCAGCAGGACGAAGGACACACTGGTAGCAAGCAGAGTTGGTAGCAGTGAGAGGAGTGTAGCCTTGGGCCACTGGTCACTGGCCACCACAAACGACCCCGGAAAGCACTGTCGACGTTGGCAGAGCTTTCAGTTGCAGACAATGCCCTCTATGTCCAGGGGGTAGCCAGTATGCTTATTAGAGATGAGCGAGGCTGTTATTTTGATGCTGCAGTGATCAAGTAATATGCAAAAATATATGATATCTAAATGCTTGATACAAAATAAAACAAACAAAACCATTAGAAAACAAAACTCTCATTATCCTTAATAGTCCTCGGCAACAAAAGCAAGCAGCGCACTTAACGTGCCCAGTTCCTGTCAAACTGTTGTTTCCTGCCTGCTGAGACGGGGGTAATAGATTCTTCCATAACTTTCAAAAATTGAAATAAACTTGATCTGCGTATGGTATACAGGAACCTGTATGCCAAGTTTGGTGTCTCTAGCTCTTATAGTCTCTGAGATCGACGAGTTCATACAGACAGACGGACAGACGGACCGACAGACGGACCGACAGACGGACATGGCTAGTTCATCTCGGCTGTTGATCCTGATCAAGAATATATATAGTCTATATAGTCGGAAATGCCTCCTTCTGTCTGTTACACACATTTGTAGTACTCTATAACTCCCTTTTTCCCATTTTTAATGGGAACAGGGTGTAAAACTGTTAGTATACAGTTACGTATTGAAACGCCGAAAAATCTTTGTTGAATAGAGAATTCTGACTGCAACTATATTATTTTCTTGAAACCTTGTCACGAAATATTGCTCAACACTAGCAGTTACATGCTGGGTCGCATTTTCGAGGACATTTTGCGAAACCCAATAGACAGCGTTCACTCTTTGATGCATGCCAAGCACATTATGTGAAATTTCAAGTGTATGACTATGTATGGCATTCGTATCTATCCAATTTCAATGTTGTTCAAAACCATATTTTGCATAAAATTTGGCTAACTGTGCTCGCTCAGCAAAATGTTGTCAAGTATTTTGGACCGTGTCTATCGCACCGTTTCACTAAATCTGCGTTTAAGCTAATTCTGAATTACAAGCGAATGTCTTATAGAAATTAGATTTTTTTCGATTTATACCAAAATGCAAATAGATCTGTACTCGCCATTTGATTTTACTTCTGGTGCTTGAACTAACTGAATTGATAACATCGATCAATCAATGTTTTTAAGATATAAGTGGCTTATAAATTGATAGGTTAATCAAGAAAATGTTAATATACTAAAGTTTTCTTTATAAATGAGACTGTTTCTTTCAAATTATTAAACGTTATCAAAATCTATAAATTCTATTTGTTTTCTTTTTGTAAGGTTCATATTGGGATAGTTTAGGTGTATTCATTTTATGCTAAAACTTGATTGATTTTTGAGGATTTGATGATTTGTAAAAACAACGATGATTCCACAATCGGAGCAACCCTTAAAATAACGATTGGGAGTTTATGTTCAGCGATGTCTTTTGCCAGGACTGTACCTCTAGTTAAAAAGTGACTATCTCGTATTTATAGACTTTAGACCATAACCCTTCCAATAAAATAAAACACTTTTCTTTTTTTTTTTTTTACTTTTTTTATAGTTTTTATTGAATGGGTTTTTATTCATATTTAAGTATTTATTTGGTTTACATTAATACTATTTTTAGGCATAAGCTTTTTCGCTTTGCTTTTTTGCTAAATCCAACGCGTTTATTTTGCGCTTTTTTTGACATTAATTTTCGCAAACTGATTATCTGCCATTATTCTGTTTGTTTTTCTCCATTTCTCCATTTCTCCATTTCTTCATTTTATTTTTTTTGAAAGAGTACATTATTTTCAAAGTCAAGTGCCATTTTGACATACTTGGACTTTTGTTGACATTTAGTTTTGGTTATTGTTTTGTATTTTCTTAAATTTTTTCTTCTTCTTAATATTAGAGTATGTATGTGTTGTTTGTTTTTTCCGATTGTTTTGGTTAATATCTTCTGTTCTGTTCTGCTCTGCATCTTGCACATTTAGAGTTTGAATAAATTGTTGTTCATATCTTTCTCAATTATCATTTCAATTACGATCTTACATACGAATACATACATATACATATATGGTTTAATATTTACTATTTGGTTAAAAAAAAAAAAAGAACTTGCATGTCTATGTTTTTTTTTCTTCATAAATTTATCAATATTAAGTATACGAGATCTGTTTCGAAATTCGTTGAAACAAAAAATGTTGTTTTGCGAATAATACTTAGGGGAATAATACTTGTTGTTTATGTGTATTTCTACAGCCAGTTCTCAGTTCCACATACGCAAAATTATTTGCTGTTCTAGAGAGTTTTACAATCATGAAAAACTAGTTTGCAAAATGTAATTTCGATTGAATTCTATGCGAAATTCAGAACACCAAAAACGTTTCGAAATAGTGGCGGAATTACTTTGTCAAAAAGTAAGTGGAATTGAGTGCAAGGCTGTGCTATATTTTGTTTTCATTTCATTTCAATTTCAATTTCATTTTACTATTTGACAAAAATATGAAAATGGAATTGTATAAAAATGAAATTTTGACTAGTTGCAGTATTTGAACTGTGGCCAACATAATACTTACTTGCTGGCAACTGTTACTTGTGAATGAGAATGTGAATGTAACGGTAAAGGTAAACGAAATTTTTGAAACAGACTCTCGACTTATGTATACTATCTCTGTAAACACTTTAGTATTTATCATACTTTAGATTTGGCCTCTGCAATTCTCTGTTCTCTGTTCCATGTTTTTTTTTTTTTTTTTTATATATTTCGTTTTTTTTTTTCTTTCTGCTTACTTTGACAGACAACGTCCTGTGGCTAAATTTTTACTCTCTGTCTCTGTCTTTAGGTGTATGTGTGTGTGTGTGTGTGTGTGTGTGTGGTTGTGTGTGTATTTTGTGCTGGAAAAATTGACATATTTGGTGCGCTTCCAAGTGGAACCTGCTGTTGCTGCTGGCACTCGTAAAGCTTGAGTTTTCTTTGGCTGCTTTGCGTTTCCGCTTGGCGTTGACTAACAGCTTGAGTTTCCGGTGAACGCTGGCCGTGGGGGCATGGAGGGGGTGCGCTGGGGGGGGGGGGGCGAGTTGCTCAAGTTTTACAAACTTTGGCCAGAATGTGGATATGGATGATGATGATGATGGCGTTGCTGATGCTGCTGTTGGCTTGGGAATGTTATTTGCGATTGTGAATCAGAGACAGAGTCATCAACTGATTCAATTTGGAGGCATGCAGCTTTGATTTTTGCAGAACCAATTATGTTGCACAGAGAGAGAGAGAGAGAGAGAGAGAGAGAGAGAGAAAGAGAGAGAGAGAGAGATAGAAGGAAAGGTGTGTGTGTTTGTGTGTCTTGTCGTATAGTTGTTGCTTTAGCCCAAGATCTTCTTAAAATAGCTAACATTTTCCGGTTTAGTTAGCGAACGTCGTCGATTTGGCTTAAATGGCGCTTCAGTTTCCTCCTGCAGGAAGTTGCGACGCGTTGTGGCGCCACCAACAGCATCCACCAGCTCCTCATCCTGTTCAGTTTCAGACTCAGTTTCCAGCTGCATCTTGGTATCGTGATTCATTTGAGTTGTTGCTGCGGCTGGTGTTGCTGCTGCTACTGTTGATGTTGCTGCGGTTGCAGTTGAACTATTTTCATTAGCTGTTGGTTGCTTTGTTGTGGTTGTTGTTATTGTTGTTTTTGTTGCCAACAGCTGAGGCATCTCAGTGGTCATCACTATTTGTGTTGTGGTGCTAGTTGCTGCTGCTGCGGATGCTGCTGATGTTATTGTTGCCGGCATTGTGGATGCTGCTGCTGTTGTTGTTATTGTTGCTGCTGTCTTGCTGGCAATCGCAATTGGTGTGGTTGTTGTGCTCGTGTCAGCAACAGTGTTGCGACCTGAAGTTGCTGCTTCCTCACTTGTTGTTACTATTGCTGTTGCTGAAGTTGTTGTCAATGGACCGTAGGTAACATGCTCTGCCTTATGCTCTCCATGCTCGATATGTTCACCATGCTCTCCACTGTGCTTGGCCGGTGGCACATAGTGTGATTTTACCAGCAACATTGGTGGTATAAAATGTGAATTGTCCGCCGTTTCCTTGACATGCTGCTGTTGCTGTTGTTGGTGGGGCATCTCATCGCGCGACTGCTGTGCCGGATGTATGGGATGTGCAATGCTGACCGTAGATGTTGCCATGGGCATCACAGCAATGGTTGGTGATGGACTTGTGGTGGTTGTTGTGCTTGTGCTTGTGCTGCTGCTGCTGCTGGTGTAGGTATTGTAGGTGTTGCCGGTTGTGGCAACAACTGTTGTATCTGCTTCCGTTTCCACTTCAACTTCCGTAGCTGCTGCTGCTGCTGCTGCTGCTGCTGTTGTTGTTGTTGTTATCATAATATTGTTGATTTCAGTTGTTGCTCGGGTTGTTGCTGTCGTTAATGGTGGCATTGCTCTAGTGATTGTTGTTGCTGTTGCTGGCGGGGCAGTGCTCTGACTGATTGCAGGTGCTGCTGTCGTTGTTGTGGGTGTAGTTGTTACTAATATTGTTGTTGTTGCTGGTGCTGCTACTGTTGTAGTTGCTGCTGCTTCGGTTGTGGGCGCTGCTGTTGTTGTTGTCGTCGTCGTGGGTGCTGCTGTTGTTGTAGTAGTTTCAGCTGCTGCTGTTGTTGCTAATGCTGCCACTGTAGTTGTTGTCATTGTTGTTGTTGCTGGAGCCACGGTTGTTGCTGCTGCTGCTGCTTCGGTTGCTGTTGCTGCTGCTTTGGTTGCTGTTTCCTCCGCAATTGGTGGCATTGTCCGCAAGTCCTCCGGCAATACCTTCTTCTTATGCGGCAATGGCTCAAATATTTCATTGGAAGCATCGCTATCGCTCACATCCTCCGGCAGCTGTTCCTCGCTCAGTGCCGGCTGATCGCCCATCATCATGTCCAGGTGAGATACTGTTGACTTGGGATTAGGTGTCACCTTGCGCTGCTGCTGCTCGATTTGAGTCTGATGCTGCGCCAGCAACTTCTTGCCATACTCATCGTTGGGGTTCACCTTCTTGGCTGATTTCTTCACCGGCATTGGTATCTCATCGGGTATATGATAGCGTGTCAGGGGCACGGATGTGGGCACAACAGCTGGTGCATCCGCCAGCATCAGCTTGTCCAGGCTGAAGCGTTCGATTGGCGCTGAAACAGCTGGAGTTGCCACATCGATATTATGCACTCGGGTATTGTAGTTGGGCATCAGGGGCAACAGCTCAATGTCATTATTCTCATTGTTGTCGGTGCGTATGTTGTTGATGATCTGCAGCGACTTGAAGTGCGAATTTGTTATGTCATTGATCCTTTGTGCCTCCAAGCGCTCCTTGGGACAGATGAGTTCACGTACGGCACGTTCACGATCCTGCAAAGAATGTTATCCAGCAAATAATGCGATATTATCGTTATGATAGTATAATTAAACATAGAGTTAAGGATTAAGTTAATTTTAAAGTTAATGTTTAAGTTGCAGCAATAGCTCAAGTTTAGGGTAATGTTAGTTCAAGTTCAAGAACTTAAAGAAAAACTTATAGTTAAAGTAAAAATTTAAAGTTAAATTTAAAGTTAAATTCTAGGGCGCAAAATCGTTATAGCTATCAAATATACATCTCTGGATTAACTCAAACACTTACCTCCTTGCCCTTGCAGGTGTGCCGCAAAAGACCCTCCTCCTGACAGTTCCGGATTAACTCAATGCTAGCCGTATCCGCCATATACTGCATTGTCAGATTGGGCATCTCCTTAAGGATGCAAGCGTCGGCCCAACTTGGAACTGTGTGCGTCACAAATGCGATAATCCTCATGCTCTAGTCAACTTAAACCAAACTTACCAGGCATTTCGCAAAGGAATGATGCAGTTTCCGGTCCACCACAACGCAGTGCATGCCAACGATAATCACGTATGGGATCGATAACAGCGCAAAGTGGTGCATCCATCAAAGGTAGTGATTCAGCCCAGTAGCCAGTATCCACCACCAGAGGACGTGAGTTGCTGTGTAATTATCATTTTATTAGAAACTCTATTCTATTACTCTAGGGCTGGCCGAAACATTGACATAATGCATTTCGATAAAAATAATGGTTTCCTTAAGAAAATATATCGATTTATTTTGAACTTTATCGGTATTTTTTTTCATGGGAATAAAAAATCTGGCTTATTTCTTAGGGGTAATTGACATTGAAAGCTAGAGAAAAACCATTTCTTGAATGGGATTCGAACCCGAAATGTTTTGAGTACTAAATTCTTGAAGTAAGATTTATATTACTCGACTGAACCAAGTTGGTCGATTAAGTTATCTTGAGAAACTAGAAATTATCAGTAAAAATATTGATTGTGATCTGCAGAAATTAGCAATTTCATATTTTTGGCATGTATCTAATTCGAATGTCAAATGTTAATGGGTCGTTAACAGTGTGTTAATAACAGCATGTAAAAAGTTAACATATTTATGCTAAACAAGCACAAAATTCAAGTAAAGTGCGCTTTAAGGTGTGGCTTTCGAGCTTCAACCTGGAGCCGTACATCATATCATATCTGATATATATGTATATACATATGTTTCGATGTTTTGAGTGCTATTTGGACTGGGTAATAGGTAAAAACTATAGCACGTAAATAACTCACGCATTCGCATAATAATATCGTTCGTGACTGACTATAAATACATATATCAACACAAACAAAACAATTACAATAGAGGGTATTGTTGTTGTGTTGGGTGTTCTTGCTGGATGTGTTGAATGTTATTGTTGAGTTTTTCTGGTATACTTACGACCACATAAAGCGATCCGAGTTCTGCGGTCGCATGAGTCCAATCCAAACGATGTCGTTCACATCCAATTCCCTCAGCAGGTCGCGCGTTGCATCAAATTGAAAACTGTTGTCGACTGTTGAATAACAGCAACAACAAAAAATAACAAAAAGAAGAAATAAAAAAAAAAACAACACAAACAACAAATGTATACAAGGACAACAACGAGAAATGAAACACAGACAAATGGTTTTTATTTGTACGATACGAATATTTCTATTAAATTTGCCAAGCGCATTGTTTTTTCGTGTTGGGTATGCGCCACTTTTGCCAACGACGGCGACCACAAAAACCCCACCCAAACCCAAACCCACCCCCAAAAAACCTTAACCAAAACATTCAAAGCACCCCGGCTATTCCAACCCGATCCCTCTGCTCTCCACATCCCCTAAAATCCCCCTTCCATCCGTTACCATCTTATGTCAACACAAATGCTGTATAAGAAAACTGAATTCGATTATTTCGCTTATGATATACCCTGTAAAAGAGATTTGTTTTTCGATTTATTGACTTATTATAAATTACATTTTGACCATTGTAAACAGAATTATCGATACTATTGATAGTTTTAGAATTGTTATTAAAGTGCTTGGAATATTTAAAAATTATAGTATCACAGTATATTCAAGTATTTTCTTTAGTTATTAATTTCAAAAACTTACTTTTACTTAAAACACTTGATAACTTTTGGTTGTTCGGGTGGATATTTTTTTAAAATCAGTTCAATTGCAATTTTTAGCTTGAACAGATAAAAGTGAACATTTTGCAGTTTCGATTTCTATTTTGTATTCACATATATGAAAAGAATATTTAAAAATCCCCAATTTTCTATAAAAATTCGAATTTCTAATGAAAAAACTTCTTTTTTTTTCTCTAAAATATATAAAGCTTATTAAACAGTCTTTCTAAATAGTGTTAAATTTCCATAACTAAACAAATATGCCCGTTTCTAAATATTTCCTTTTATATATATGTATATATTTTTCTTTTGCTATTTGTTGATTTGGTCAAGCTTTCGTGATTATTTAGCCATATATTTGTATTTGTATTTAGCTATATATACTTGCAGTTTGTAGTTCTGCATCGACTACTTTTCAAGCTATACTTTGTTTTTATTTTTATGTTATTTTCAACCATTTACATGCATCCGTGAGCTTCAAATTGTTTATGCACACTGCCCCCCCCCCACAATCCCCCCTCCCACCAATCCTAAATCCATTCCAAGTGCCATTCCTTAGTCCCCAAGCACAAATGTGCGGTCGAGTAAACATTGTGGGGATACCTACTTATAAGGCTTAAGGAGTGTGCAATTCAATCAGGCTTCTCAACTGTGCAATGTTTTTGCAATTATAATAGAAAATTCAAGGCAGAACCGCTTGAAATTTTTATATATATACATATATATGTATGTGTATATGTATACATATTTAAGATACGAGTATATATTCCCTTGTTGTCGCAAAAGCCAACAAGCAAAATCTTATATAAATTGCTTTGTTCAATGACATACTTATTGTCAGGACATTATGATTTACAGATTTCCCCATTGTCTTTAGAGTGGCATAAACAATTTATCAAGAATATCTACTTATCTCTGTTGTATTTATAGAATGTCGTGTATTCGCATAATATGCTTGACAGCCTGCCCCTTATCTCTTTAGTTGATTTAGTTGCATTGAACTATTTGCTTTTAGATATTTGCATATTTGTCCTCTGTCCTCTGTGCTCTGGGCTCTGTGCTCTCTCCTGTATCTTGTCCCAGATCCTCAACAGCTGCATCGCACAGTATTTGTCACTAAGGATTTATTGTGCTATGGGCTATGAGCTATAGGACAACCGCATGCAAAGGACATGATAGGCAGACGCCTGTCTATTGCCTTTGCCACTGCGATTGGCACCGGACACGACCCCTAATCCTGGCCACACAAAAGCCTCTGCCTTGTCGTATATATACATATATATATATATATATCTATATATATTTGTATTATATGGCTCTAGCTCTGGTTCTGTCCTTTGCACTGGCTGCGTCATTTTGCAGTCCTTTCAGCTAGGTGACTAGCTAACTACACTGCAAGAAATAGCACAGTTAATCAATATCAAATATGATTATTCTCATATTTTATGGTCCTTGAAGCAGCTAGTCAAAAATTTATCAAACAAAATTGTTGTCTTGTTCCTTTACCTGAATACTACTACATCTCGGTTTTGATTTTTAGTTTTCATTCTACTTTTATATCGCTTTCGATTCTCGGAACTCAGAACAGCTAACAATAGTGTTTTCCAATGACTTTGAATTGGAATTGGAACGATTAACGCGATTATAACACATTTATTGACTACAACAAAAAAAAGAACTGCAATCTATACTCTTTTTTTGTTGATATTTATCGATAATTTACAAAAAATCGAAAGAGTTTAACTAATTTTAATGTTAAAAAAAACAAAATATATTTTATTTATATCAAACTTTGGAAGTTCTTAAAGTTATTAAAATGTTTTTTCTGATGAAAATAACTTATTTCTGTGTTCTTCTTTTCTCGTTATTACATTATATAAGTCAAATTATTTATGGAATCGAAAAACCATTGATTAATCGTTGGTTTTTGTATATTTTAGTTTGGTCACACTTAAATTTAAAGATATTCATTTAAGAATAGTTTGAAACTGATATAAGTCAGAAGTTATAACTTACATTTAATTAAAATACAAATATTTTAAAATTTCTATTAGCTTGACTTTGCTTGTTTCTATATCTTCAGCTTTTATACTAGGTGTTCATTATGCCATGTTGATCTTTAGAAGGTCTAATTTGATTGATATTTCATGTTTTTGGAGAAAATATGAAATTGATGACCAGTTTTTGTATTGTGTAGATGGAGATGGATTCAGAATTAGATGCTGTCAGAGCAGCTGCCGGACATTTGCAATAATGTGAACGCAACAACAACGTTGAAACCCATTTCCTTAAACCAGAGCATACCGTATACCGTAACCCTTAGCCCTCTTCCCGTACTGTTAACCCTCAGCCGCACCTGCACCTGCACCCTTCTGTGTTACCTTATCTGTGTGCTTTACCAGTATTTGCCCTGTGCTCTGTGCTCTGTTGCTCTTGTCATTTGGCTTATTTGCATTTCACATTTTGTTGGCATTTAGCATTCCTTTATATCCTCTTTGTTATTATTCCCTTTTGTCAGTCGGCCATTTTCCTACGTCCACCCCTACTCTCCTTAAAAATGCGTA
This sequence comes from Hirtodrosophila cameraria, assembly GCA_949708635.1. Classification (NCBI taxonomy): domain Eukaryota; kingdom Metazoa; phylum Arthropoda; class Insecta; order Diptera; family Drosophilidae; genus Hirtodrosophila; species Hirtodrosophila cameraria. The sequence goes on along the minus strand of OX453090.1, from coordinate 3,255,123 downwards.
TTGAATATCTTTTGATACGAACTCTAAACTAAAGCCTGCCATGGCAACATTTGGCTTCTGACTTTGTGACTGTCCCATCCCAGTACCATTCAGGCTTACCTGTAACCAGATTGGCATGATGGAACTGGCATACAGCATCGGCTTCAAACCAAGAGATGCGATCACGAAAGAATCGATAGAATACATTCAAGCCCTCCTGCGGCATTGTCCAAGTGTTGCTCACGTTTACCTGCAAAGAATAGCAAGAAGAGTTCAACATGAATACGAGCGGCATTTAAGATTTTCTTTTCTTTTTTAGCCTTTTCTTGTCAACGCACATCCTTTTGGGCATTGCGAACGTGGCATATACTTAATGCATTAAGCATACGCTACGTAAAACGCCTTCATTTTTAATGTTCTTGCTCACGAACACACAGACACACACACACACACACACACACACACACACACACACACACACACACACATGTTCCTATGTACACACAAATACTTACATGTATAATGAGCCAACGACATAAAAAAATACATACACAACAAGTAGAAAGACTTTAGTTGAGGCTACTCGACCAGGCTTTACTCTGTAAAGGACTTTGAAATAACACATTTGTTAGGCTTAAAAAAACCTGCAAACAAATTCTTTAGTTCTTTTAGACACATCGCTAATACCACTTGTATAACGAATGCTGATAATTGTAACTTGGATGTCATAAATGACTTGGTTGACTTTCAAACACTGACAACGATACGCTGTTCATATACAACGATTTTCTTGCCTGGGAATCGAACCCAAGGTTTTTTATATCAGAGCTAACTGCCTACTCAATAGTCTACAGTCGTTCACACAAATCGTTTTTCCTAATCACAAATATATACTTATAGAAAAAAACTGCTTTAATTTGTTACAGAATACAGCATGGTCTTTATAATATACCCTTTTTATTCATATTTAATAGATGCAGGGTATAAAAACATGCACACTCTCACGTATTATGTATGCAAATGTGTGTGGTTGTGAGTGTGTGTGTGTGTGTGTGTGAGTGGTGCGTGCCTATGTGTAAATGCGGCTGGAAGGCAAAAAATGAATATGCTTTGAAGGCTGACATATGTAGGAGTAGATGTACTTCATTAGCTCAGGCAGCAGCCGGCTCAGAAGAACAAGAGTACACGGACACGTTAGAGGTAAGAGGTTGCTGGATAGAGGGCATAACATAGAGGAGAAGGAACAGGTGACAGAGGCTGTGAATAACGAGTAGAACAGCTGGCATAAAGCTTTCCATGTGACATTCACAGCCCACAGCCCACAAAAACCCAGAGCAGCGACTTTTTCCTTTGTAAGCAACCACCAGAGCGTCCTGCGTCCTGCGTCCTGCGTGCTGAGTCCTTGTGGTGCTGGTACCCGATCTGGGACTGTTGCGGTGCTTAGGCACTGTAATGCCAATGCGACCGACTACAGCGGTACATTAACTAATTACGAATGAAAGTAGACAAAGAGATACGCAAGTTGCTAAGCAAAGGGGGGTGAAACGAGTGTGTAAGGTGTGTGTGTGAAAATAAATATGCATATAAGCCATAAGCCAGTGGAAGATTAAGAGCACATCAAATCTCTTTTATATACTTCTGTATATATGTATGCAGCGCACACACACACACACACATACGTACACAAAGAATAACGGTTAAGCATGTTGTATATGAGTATTCCATCAGCAGAGTGCTCTGAACTTCAACTAATGTATTCAGCATATAAGATATGCATATAAATTATATTCAATTATTTAGATCTGCTCTCGTTTCCAATTACTTTTTAAAAGTCAAACGGTTCAAGATGTTAAGTGTGTAAGTATATCAGCTCGAAACTGTTCAATTACACAAAGGTACAAACAAACCGAATAAATCATTTCTTTTGCGGAATTAAGAAAATGCGAACAATATCGATGCCAAATGAATTCATTTGCTTGAGTTGTGAATGGAATATTTTTGAGCATTATATTGTACAATAGATATCAAAGAAAATATTCTAAGAAATATACTTTTGCAAATTTCACTGACGAAAAGCAGAATTGAAAATCCGCCATTAGTTTATTTCAAAGACGATTATAAAAGGAAATTTTGTACAATTTGCTGTGTATTTGATTCGACAATGTAGTTCAGCAAAGTTCTGCATATTATAGAATCAAACCAACTCTATTCAGAATTCATAAATGTATAAAAAGGACTTTCTCTCTGCCATCGCTCCATGTAGAACCTTAAGTGCAATTACTTGGCGAACAATGCTGAAATGAAACGTATACAAATTAATGAAAATTCATAAATAAGTTTGCATTGAGGGCCAGTCTATAAAAACAGACAGTGAAGGGGGATGATGCGGAATGTGCATTGCGCATACGCCGGGTGGAACAAAAGCCAATTTATTGCTAGCCAACAAAGTGCAAAAATGAGTCAAACGTTTCATTAAGTTAATTAACTTTTAATTGAAATTGTTTGACGCTGTACTTTCATCTTTTAATTGCAATTTGAAAAAACACAAAAAAAAAAACAAAAAATTAAAAGAAAAAAATGTAAATTAAAATTGTAACAATAAATATGTGCACTCAAAAGCAGAACAAGCAAAACAGCGCACACCAAGAAATTACAAACTAACAAAAAAAAGCAAAAAAATATAAATTCAAAGCAAAATCAAGTCAAGAATATAAAAATCATGAGCATGTTAAATACAGAATTTGCGAGAAAGTTATTCACACAGCAGTAGAGTCTTTGATTAATTAAAGCATTCCACAAAATGTTGTAGCATCAACAATGTTTCAGACTCCACTTTCGAATCAAAACCACAAAAAAGTGTGTAGCACAACTTTTGGGTCAGAATGTAATAAAGCAAACCGCAGCTAATTTCGTTTTGAAAAGATGCTTAAAATATGCTTCGACTATTTCAGTGAAATGATTTTGTAAGTGGTGTGCATATTTAATTGGTATAAATTAATTCTGTAAACCGATAAAAGAGAATGATTTCAAGCGGAGTTCAGAACACCAAAATGAAAAAGTTAAGGAATTGATGCGGGATGCATTTTGAATAGTTGGATTTTGTTAAACAAAACGAGAGTTCTGATAATCTGTACTTTATAGAGACATATATAACTACTACATAGTATCTAGCAGCTGAGCATTTGTGCTTTTTACTCCCTGTTCCCATTCAAAATGGGAAAAAGGGGGCTATAAAGTACCGTAAATCTGTGTAACAGACAGAAGGAGGCATTTCCGACCATATAAACTATATATATTCTTGATCAGGATCCGTCCGTCTGTCTGTCTGTATGAACGCGTCGATCTCAGAGACTATAAGAGCTAGAGACACCAAACTTGGCATGCAGGTCAAGTTTATTTCAAATTCCGGATGCACCCCCGCAAATCGCAAAAGACTCCCACAGCCCCAATTTTAAAGATAAGTTTAAATTTTGGTACACATATATGTTGTATCAATGTTGAACAGCTGTGTAAATTTCATCACGATCGGATAAACAACACCAAAGTTATGGAAGAATCTATATCCCCCGTATCAGCAGGCAGAAACAACAGTTTGACAGGAACTGGGCACGTTAAGTGCGCTGCTTGCTTGTGTTGCCGCTGAACTGCTTGAAATGCTAGTTGGGAGCAGGAAGTCTCGTAGTCAGGCACACTCGACTAGAGTATTCTTACTTGTTTTGTATTGCATTCTTGTTTAACACCTATGCAACAGCTTATAAATATGGCTTACATTTAAATAAAAGGCCTTAATCGAATGCTTAAATTTTATTATCTAAATAAATAAGTGTGAACATAAATTGATTGTGTTTGTTCGAGTGTAAATACATGCATTTATTCAATGAATACCTTTTTAAAGTCACAATTATTAAATTACTTATTTAAACACGCACAAAATTCATTGAATTATTCGTCTTTCTTTTATGAAAATTGTTTAAACATTAACTGAAATCACGCATACGATGCATGTGCCTGAATACATTACATTGTAATTGTCGCAACAAAGTTTTTGATATGCAACAACAAAACAAATGAAAAGAGTGTATACAAAAAAGAATTGCATTTTATTATGCTTGCTTTACGAGCAGAAAATTATTTAATTTGCTTTTGCTGCAAAAATAAACAACATCAAGTTGCACATTGAGGCCACTTTCTGCACTTGCCGCACCTATGCCACTAGGCCTCCAAAAACACTTTTCCGACCCTTTGCCATTTTTTATATATTTATTTCTATTGTTTTCTTGGTTTCTTTTGAAATATTGTTTTTTGTTTTTTTTTTTTGTTTTTTTTTGTTTTTGGGCACTTAGCAAGTTGCAGTGCAAATAGTTCAGGTTCTTCAGTTGTTTCGACTGTTTGCCTCGTTATTCTTTGTTTGTAGTTATGATGAAGAAGCGCAAAGAGCAAAAGAGAGCGAGAGAGAGAGAGTGCGAAAGAGAGAGCGAGAGAGAGTGGCCTTTACAATACTCAAGAACCCTGTTACAATTGCAACAAAAGAATAAGTGAAAGCACTGCAAGAACACTTTTGTATAAATTGTACCTATTACATATGTCAAGAAGGGTATGATATTCCAAGTCAGCATTAAAAACTGAGTATAGTAAGTAGGGCTGTAACAAAAATCGATTAATCAATTTTATTGATTTTCTGACTTATAAATCAGAACTCAAATTGGATGCTTTTTCGGTTGCTGCAATCGATAATTATCGATCATCTGAAAACAATTAACTACAAAAATTGCAAGACAACAATTAAATATTTAAAGTTTCTTGAAACATCGATTAGTTTATTCATTTAACACGATTAATCAAAACACTAACGATTGTAGTTCTGAAAAATCGATATATAACTAATCGATTATTTCGATTAGTTGTAGTCACAGCTGCAGAGCACTCAACGATAGTCTTGATGGTATCGATAATTTGTTGTAAGCTACAAAGAGACTCTCTCCAAACGACTATTGTTCGAATGTCTGGAAATAAACTAATTTCGTGTGTAATTATTTCTATTTACAAAATTAACTAAGTACACCAAATGATGTTTGCTCAAGCTATCGATATTTTCAGTACTATCGAACTATCGAACTATGAGAGTTGAAACAATCAAACATTAACTTAATACAGGGTATCCATTAGTTAGGATATGTTTCAGGCCCTTTCGCTTGATTTCTATTGTATAATTTGGGCATTTGCATTTCCGCTCTTTAGCCCTTGCCATGTCCCATTTCGTATCGCTATTTGCCCTGCACTTAAGGACAAGTTTTGTGTCCGCTTTGTGTTTGTGCTACCGTGCGAAGGTCCATCGCGATGGGGGGGTTGGGGCAAAAATAGGCTAGATGAGTATGTATATGCATGTAAATGGAAAGGACAGGACAGAACAGGACAATGCCTTTGCTAACTGCAGTCAAATCCATTGTCTTTGTGCTCTGCAGCTGCTGAGAATCAGGCCAAGAGTCACGCTAACGCCACCTCGCAAAGTAGACAACAACAAATAAGTGACTAAACGTTTACATCCTTGGATGCGAGACTTATAAATGAAATGTTCGTTATTTTAAAACAAATGTACAAATTAATGCAAGATTATGTATTTCTCTTCACTAATGATCTATTGTTATTTAAGTAGGACAAAGTATTTAAATTTAAAAAAAAAAGACTTTAGCTTTTCGCAGAAATTAAGCAAATGGCGCCCAACGTGTGCTATAAGTATATATATAATTGGCGCCCAACGTGCGGCACAATCAAATATATATAAATGGCGCCCAACGTGTGCTATAAGTAAATATATATATGCTGCCAAATGTGAGACAACAATAGCTTTAAAATTATTGAGCTTAATATTGCGCATATTTTTGGCTCTATTGTTGTTTAAGCTTTTCAAATTATTGATTTTAACATGCCAATTTGCTGATTATAAATTATAATTTTGGCAAAATAAGTAAAACTTTGTGCCTGCAACAAATAAATGGCGAGCAACACGAGCCAATAAACAAATGCCATTAAATTCATTGTGTTTATAAAGCCTATTTGCTGGCAATCTATTGTAATTTTGGCCAATATAAATAAAGCTATACAATGTACACAACGAAGTAAATAAATGGCGCTCGAAAAACGCGAGACATTTACCAAAACACCTTAATAGACATTTGAGTTTTATGAGGTTTCAATGCTTAATAAATACATCGGTCGTACATGATAATATCGATTAATAATGGCTGGATTAAGCCCACATAATTGTGGCTATATATTCTTTGACATTGAGCATATATACATACACACACGATAAGTGTGTGATAAGTAGCATCATAGAATTTCTCAATAATTTTGATTGTATAATTCCCCCCGCTCGATTGGTTCCAATGGCACTTTGGTATATTCAAATTCAACGCTGGCTTTCGACTTAATGTATAGGCCATCTACGTAGACACACATGCACACTCACACACACATACACATACACACACACACACACATACACACTCACATACACTTGAACAAGTAGCGTAACAGTGGCGCTTAAAAATCAAAAGTGCGCAGCATCCTTGTCACTAGATGTCATAGAGATAGGGGGACGGAACAGGCAGGACATGCACAGGGTTGGAACGACGGGGGCGGCTCGTGAATTTGAGGGCTTCTTTTTCGGGAATTGGGGTTGATGTTGAAGTTTGGCTGTGTCGAGTGTGCGCCACGCTCACCTGTATTAGCAATCCTTTTGATATATTGTAATATTTTATGCATGCCAACGCTTTCAGCTCATTTTAGGCCAAACACACACATACAGGCTGAACTTAACTGTGTCAAATGTCATGTCATTCGCAAACACACAACAAACAAAATACAACAAAAGAAAAGAGAAAAGAAATACCTACACGCAAGCAACACCTGTCGAAACATTGTCGCATTGCGTTTGGTTACAGCCCGAAATAAAAAAACAAAATAAATACACTGATTGCTGAGTGCTTCTTATGGCCATTAAGCCAAATATGGCTCAAACGTTCAGGTAGAAGTTGGCAGTTGAGTGAGTAAGAGTATTAGTTCCATATATACATATACCATCAAATATATATCTTCATGGTTACGAAAGCCACTTCAAGAGCTGCTACATCACTTAAGAACAGCAGAAACATATTTTATTTAAACAGCATCGAATGTTCCGCATTCAACTTTCGAGTCAATTCCATTGAAATGTGAATTTGGAACAACAAAAAGGCGCCCAATGTGGGACAAGTCAATTTGTTTTACAGTTTTACACATCGTCAATATAAACTGAGTGATAAACAAGGTCAATTCTCAATTCCAAACAAGCCTAGAATATGATATTTCTTATATATATCGACTTTGATTGTTCTTGATGAGCTAGTGAGTCGAATACTATCTTATTATAAAGTATGCTCAGGTAACTATTAAAGGCAAGTGAAACCAGATCGAATAATTTGTTCAACAGAAAATTTTAATGAAAGTGGAAACCGAAGCATAGTACATTTATTCTGCTAATCTTTTTGTGTTTTAAGGATTACTAACAATTTAATAGCATATGTAAAGAACTATAGATTTTTCGAATAAAAAAGAACGATTCAGTTCAGTAATGTTCAGAGCACTTTAAAGATTACAAAGCGCTTCATAATCTGTTCATAAGTGAAAATGCGAACAAATACCGAAAAATTTTGATGAAAGTGGAAACCGAAGCACAGTACGTATATTCTGCTAATCTTTTTGTGTTTTAAGTATTACTTACAATTTAATAGCATATTTAAAGAACTATAGACTTTTCGAATAAAAAAGAACGGTTCAGTTCAGTAATGTTCAAATAACTTCTCAACAAGTGGTTCGATTCAAGGTTTGGTTCAGCGCAGTGTTGAAAGCGTCCGTGAAAAGCACTTTAAAGATTACAAAGCGCTTCAGTTTCTAGACATAAGCTCTAAGACTGAAAATTCCAAACAGTTACGGAAGCAGTGCGTATGCGTGATATCGATTGCTGCTTTTTGCTGCGATTAAGCCAACAAGGAGTTATCCAAAACGCTACAATTCGCATTTAGGAAGAACCAAAGTTGCGTTTGGTTTGTAGCATCGTTGATAAACGCCACAACGATTCCAACGATTCCGACAATTCGACAGTCAGGTGAAAGGATGTGGATGGAGAGGGGGTTGAGAGAGGACTTCGAGGAAAGGTAGCGGACGCTGCTGAAGTGCTGCTCGACCCCGAATGATAAATAGCGCTGACGCTTTGAAGAAAAATGTACGAAAATAAATGAAAATGAGCACCTGGGTAAGAGGGTAGGAGGGTAGGAGGGCGGATGGTGGTTGGTGGGAAAAGTGTGGTGATGTTTGGCCAATGGAATGGGCGTGGCAGGACTTATAAATAAAGCGACGCCCGCAGACATCAACCACACACAAACACAGACACAGACACACATCTAACTGCATTGTCCTTGGCATGAGCCCCTCCCCCAACCCCCTTGAAAACATACTGCCACATTGCCCGAGCCAGATATTGCTCTAACTGTAACAGTCTGTGCCAAAATAGGAGCAGCAATGGTGAACGAGGCAAACATGGGCAACATGGGGCAATATGGCAACAATGTTGCACAGAGCGTCAAGCAAAATTTTGTGGACAAAGTGACGCCACGTCGATGTCGACACCGTCCGTGGCGCCACAGCTCTGCTCCACTGCTCCTCTGCTCCTTCGCTCCTCCGCTCCATTGCGCCTCTTCGCTCCTTTCTCTCATGTAACTGTCAACTGTCGCGCTTGCTTGCTTGCATGCGAGTCTACATGCACCCGAAAAATTTATTAAAATTGAAGACAACTCGAATGTCATGCAGTCAGTTCGTCACTCAGTCAGTTGTTCAGTCAGCCGTTACTATTTTTCATAGTTGCTGCATGTTGCATGTTCCTCGGGGCACTTTACATGTGCTCTACAAACTGCAAAGACATTTACAATTTTTACAATTCAACTTAAATTTCTTGCTAAAATGTTTTGGTCATGACTTACTTTTTAAAGTTAACTCAAGTGACATTTTAAATAAATAATTTGTAATTTACTTTATTATTTATCATCATTTTGGCATATTAAATATTCATAGTTGTTTTATGAAATGTTTTCACTTTTTAAGATATCACTGCGAAGCATTCAGTCATAAGTTTAACAAATATTGACATTCATTTGACCCACAAAACAATATATATACATTTTATTTGTCATTCAGGCATTGGATAAGCAAATATTGAATGCCTTCATTTGACCGCAATTAGTTCATTTAATTACATTTTGATAGCACTTAAGATAAATAAGTAATATCATTGAATGTTTGATTTCATTCTTCGATGAACAAGATAATTGTAACTTCAGTAATATTGTCAATAAAACATACAATTTGAATTAGCATTTGATTGCATTCCTAAAGAATTATGAAGCTTAAGTAATTTTCATTATACTTTGAGAAACTAATTTCGAATTTGATTTTGACATAATTTGTTAATACGAATTATTTATATTTATTACAAAGCATTTTTAGGATATTGACTTTTCAATCTTGAATTCTCCTTACAAATTTACACTTCACAAACTCAATTTAGTCTTTGTACAATTTTTTAAAAATAGAGTTTTAAACCAATAAAGACAGTTTGTTAAAAAATAATACAAATTTACCCGAACGGATGGAAAATTGGTGGAAAACTGTGATCTGAAACTGTTCTTTAATCTATCGATTCGTTGCGTAAAAAAAAGCTACGCGTGTGGCGGGAAATGGTGCTCAAGATGACATATTTAAACGGACAACGCCGGGTCATACCCGATAATATTCAAAATAATCTAAAGCTAAATTAAATGATGTTTTTCTCGCCATAATGTGTCGTTACTTGAGCTTGCTTTTAGTCTTGCACTATAGCTAAGCCGCTCTCCGTCTCTTTTTATCTCTCTTGCTATCTCTCACTCTCTTCCTGGGACTGCTTCAGTCGCTGCTGCAGTTGACACATGTTTTAAGCTCAAGGATACCCAAAGCAATTTACTAAACATCAACTAATCCTTGCGCTACATTCGACCCAATGTTGAATAATGTACTCCAAGACACGAATTATTAACAGTTGCACTTAAGCCTGCATATACATGTGTGTGTGTGTGTGTGTGTGTGTGTGTGTGTGTGTGTGTGTGTGTGTGTGTGTGTGTGTGTGTGTGTGTGTGTGTGTGTGTGTATGTGTGTGTGTATAAATAGATAGATATATGTGTATATATGTACCTTAAGTACTTTACATGTTTACATATGTACATCAAAATATGTATATTTACAGAACATGTTTATGTGTTAGAGCTGACAAAAACTTCAAACATTTTTGAACCCAACACATTAAACTAAGAATCTGGGAATCTCATACTTAATAAAATTTAATGCAAATTCTAATCATTCCTTTCCTTATTTTTGTTTCGAAGCTTGTCTTCCTAAAAATGTAACCTATTTCTGCCATTTGTTTGATTTCGATATAATAAGATATTCTACTATCGATATATCGATGAAATGCCATCGTTAGATACAGCTTTCTTAAAACAATCGATACTACCGATAGAGTCATCAATACTTTGGCAGCTCTAGACAAATGGTTTCTTCATAAAAATCACTATCGATAGAAGAGAACAATTGCAGTACGATCGATATTGTTATCGAAATTGTGTTCTGCTAATATGTAATATGTTTCTTTATCAAAACACTAACGATATATGGATAAAAGACCATCGATAGCGATAAATATTCAAAGCTTTCGATGCCATCGATAGTTTGGTACGATATCGCTCAATATACACACAAGTCGTTGGTTCCACAATATTATAAACAGTTAGAAAAAGCTGTGTGTGTTGTGTGTGTGTGTGTGTGTGTATATGATGTTGGAGGCCACATTTTGTTGGTGTGAGAATTTCTTCTTTGCTTTTATTTTTGCAAACGGCTTAAGTGATTTACTTTAATAGTGAGCTGCACACATACATATATAAGTATGTATGAGTATGCACTGCCTTGGTTGAATACTGGATAAAGAGGGCGAGGGAAAGGATTCTGGGGGAAATGCAAGGAGCAATTGCCAAGTCGTTGCAGCTTCATCACAAGACGTTACGAATGGCAGCTGAAAAGAAATTAAATTGCTCTCTCTCCCAACATTGCAGAGCTAAAAAAGAAGAACGCACAGCAATGCGCTGCCAGCTGCAGCAGCGACGCAGGCAGCAAGCAGCAGGCAGCGGGCAGCGGACAGCTGCAGAAGATGGAGCAGAAATAGAATCAGCAGAATCTTGCCCTGCAGTCGCTGCTGCTGACGACAATTTGAAAGGCAGCAGCATCGGCAGCAGTAGCAGTGTGGGTGTGCCTGTGTCTGTGTGTGTGTCTGTGTTTCTATTTCTGCCTGTGTGTTTGTGTGAGCCAGTTAAAGTTTCTAATTGAAATTGAAAGAGAGCGCTGGGCGCTGATGGCTGCAGTTAAACTTGTACTCAAGCACAGAGTGTAGGTTACAGGGAAAGAGAGAGAGCGAGGCGGAGAGACGGTACAAAATGGTGGCCGAACAAATGCAACGGTTATTGTTGCCGACACGTAAGCAAAGGCAAAGGCAAATGCTGAAGTAATAGAAGAAGAAGAATGTTACCATCCATTGTTGCAGCGCTTGTTGCTTATGGCTTATGCTATTAGTCAATCTGGGATACTATTGCCTTGTAATTTTACAATGTGACCAGATGCACCTATTTTTATGTGAAATAGAGTTGTAACTTCACAACCTTGAAGAACATATAGCGAAACACTATCAATGTCCTTCGATACATCGTCAGAAAAGTATCGATATATTGACTAAGTATGTGTTCAAATGCTTTAATTGAATTTAATTTTCCAAGAAATTTATTTTGTAATTATGTTTTACATGGGTGTGTAATACACACTGTGTATTATGTATTGTAGCTGATATCTAAAACTAATCTATTATTCATTGTTTACTGTTTACAAAAGCAACATAACAACAACGACGCATGTTAAACATTTGCCCATGGCATTCATTTATAATTTAACTAAATTATTTACATATATGTGTGTATGCATGTTCGCGACACTTTCAATTAATTAGCGTTGAAGTTTTATTGCTTGCCACCTTTTAAAGAATTATCGTTTATCGATATGGAAAATATCGATAATGACATCGATATATTGTGAACTCTGCTACGGAGCTGTGATTTAAATGCTTTAACTAATTTATTCGCTCAAATAACTTGACTATTGCCACTATTACTAGAAATATCTTTTATCGATATTTGACAATAATTAAAAATATCGATAGCTTGAATAGTTTGTTGGCACTACAAAAAATCAACAATTAAATTGGCTTTTCATCTATTCAGTTGACTATTGCTACCATTATTGGAAATATTGCTTATCAATACTATCGAATAACTTTACCTATCGATTCTGATACCGATAATTTGACAACTACAAGAAAATAGCAATTAACTGATCACTCGATTGCTTTAAATAGAGTGAAAGCTTGGATTCATTATTTTAAACATCGCTAATCGATACTTGCCAAAAACTTAGAAAATATCAATAGCATAAATAGTTTGTTCACTAAGCTACACAGCTTTTTATCAATCTTTCGATATGATTTACTTCAAATAGTGTTGCAATTGTGTAGCTTGCTTTTGTTAATGAAAAATTTGCTTATCGGTCCTTGCCAAAAACTTAAAAAATATCGATAACATAGTGCGCACAATAGCTTGCTTTGGCTTATGGATCGATACTTGCCACAACTTGATGATATCGATACAGCTATTGATACAGCTTTAGAACAAAGCAACAACTAAATATCCAATATCCGAGCGTTTAATCACTTTTCGAACTTTAAGGACTCTCAGCCAAAGGCTCAATTTGAAGCAGGCTGGTTGAAAGTTAAAAAAGCCACAACCATGACCAGGTGCATGTGCTTAATATTAAAGTAAGTAAGTATATCGTGATGTCGCCATCTAGCACAAGTATTGTGTGGTCTGTGCACATTGACAAACTTTCACTAACCCAAGAGCCTAACCTCTGACCCCTCAGTTCCCTGAGACCCCATAGCCCGCACATCATCACATTGAAAGTTTGACAGAGAACAGCCTGCGGATTCGATTTCTAATTAAAAGCGAAAAAACTTTTTGCCTCAACAATTTTTGGCTGTTGATGATCGAAATCAAAAAACGAAAACGAAAACGTTGCACATGATGTAGGTCGATTATATTGTAGTCTGAAGGTCTGCAGCTGGGCCAAAAGCTGAGGTTGAGGCTGGGGGCGTGGTCCGCCAAGCGAATAACGCAACAATTGAATGCAAAAGGACCGCAGCTGCAGGACTTTAGTGCAGGACAATCAATGTCAAAGCAGAACGCTCGAAAAGGCTGGACTTAGCGCTACCCTGCAAATCGATTTTAAAATTTTGTCCAACTCTGGAATTAAAAAAGTAACTTTAAATGAAATTCAAATTAACATTAATTAGGAATTTGAGCAAAGTGAAATACTGAAAGACTATCGAAAATATCGAGTGCCAGGAGTTTGAAAAAATTATAACTTGTAACTTTGCAAATGACTATATAAAAGAGATGCAATCAGGGCAGATAATTTTATAGCCCCAAAAAAATCTAAATATATATTTATAGATATTAAGATTTATATAAGTTAACAATTAGCTGTTCGATTTATTCGGAGTAGTCAAATCCATTCTACGTTGGCTCGAGATTTTGAAAATTTTCATCCTATAGCATTTCTAAATAAACATAATACTTCTAGTTTATTTATGAAACTAATATGAGAAAATGTTCTCCAAATGATAAAGTTTAAGATGTGATCTATCAAAATATAACAGGCCTGTTACGAAATTGAATATTCCGAGACATCGAATCAGAGATGGAATTCTAAAGAGGATTTTTTATCAAAATTTGTACAGTTACTCGTATCTTTTTTTTTGTTTTGTTTGTTCATTCAATGCTTCCTTCCCACGCTTTAGCTTAAAGTAAAGAATGTTAAAACAAAATGCGCTCCAAAAAAGTAAAAGTTGTTAAACTTGTGTCGCATTTAATTAACATGAATCAGTGGTTTTATTTAAGATAGGGAGGGTGGAAAAAGGCAAGGGCAGGGCAGGGTGTATACATCTTAGGATTTAGCAGGAAATGCCTTTTTGTTGGCGTACGAGGATCTGTAATTTGTTGTTGGCTGCAGAGTTGTGGCAATAAACTTAAAATTTCATGCCCACGAAACATTAAATTTAAACGAGCACTAAATTAACAATTAATGCACATGTGTGCGCGTGTGTGTTTGCATGTGTGTGTGTGTGTGTGTTTGTGTGTGGGTGTATATGGTTTATAGCTTAAGCAAGCACAAATTACTTAATGCCATTCTTTATTGTTCAATTATTAAGCAGGACATGGCCAACATAAAAAGTTTAACACGCATTAGGGCCCAATTGCTGGCCAGTTCGGAGCTTGAGGCTTAATCAGGCAACAAGCAACAGCAACAGCAACAGCAACCGCAACAACAACAACAACAACAGCTACTGCCTGCTTCAATTAATGGGGCAACATTAGTTATCAATGATGCCCAAGTGAACGATAATGTTTCAACGCCAACCCAAAAGCCCCCAACTTGCTCCCTTTCCCTACTTCAAGAACGGCCATCATCTTATCATCATCATTACTATAATCATCATCATTATCATTACTATCAGGGGGTGGGAGTATGGGTTGGCAACTGTGGCTCATTATAGTAGCTGCGCCCATCCTTATTATCATTTATACATACATACATACTTTCTAGGCTTGAACTTTGACCGTCTCAAATGTCCGCAAATTAATTTTTGCCCTCCCTTTTAGTTGTTGTAGCAGCTGCTCCTCTTCTTAAATAATCTCCACTTATTTGTTCTTCTCTTCATCTTGTTGTCAATGCTTGAATATAATGCCTCAAGCCTCTAGTAATTTGAAAAGTTCTATAAGACATGGATAGCAAACGGGCGCACAATCAAAATATAAAAATATATAGAAAGTTAAGGCAATCGAAGTACAAAGTTTAGGGTTCGAATTCCAGTTGGTCTTAGTCGACAATTTTAAAGAACCGAATATCTACTAAAACTAAAAATTTGTACATTTTTATTATTAATATACTCTTGTTTTAATATTTAAAAAGAAAAAAAAAGTAAAAAGAGTATATTGTGTGTCTGTTTGTCTGTCCGTCCGTATGAACGCAGAGCAACCAAACTTGGCATACTTGTTGATACCATAGGCAGACAAAGTGTCAAGATCAACTTGGTCAGCATTGGCTCGAATCGTAATCTTTCAAAAATTTAAATACAAATATCTTTTAACAATGCCCTTCAACATAATTCAAAGTACAAAGCATTCGGATGCATTCTAGTGCAATGTGTTCTCGCGCAGGTTTTCAATTAGTTTCGCTAGCTTTTGTTGTTCGTTTGAGGTTTTGGTTGACATAAATTAATTAAACCCTGCTGCATAATAGAATTTTAGTTGCTTTGTGCATTTGATTTTTAGCGGTCTACCCAGTGATGATACAAATCGGTCTATCCAGTGATGACATAAAATCATATTTATGACGGAATGTTATTCAGCCAAGTTCGGAGTTCACTTTTACATCAATTCCATATATATTTACTTACTTACTTACTTTAAGGATCTTATGAAAATCAAATAAAGACACATGATTGCAAGCGTTTCGTAATATAGTTTAGCTTCAAAAACTATGTTACGATGTGAAGTTGAATTGATATCGAGTCATATTGTTTTTTATACATGTATTTGACGGAGTTTTCAAGCTAGGCTAAAAAAATGAATGAAAGTACAAGTAACAATCGTAGAAAGAATCGTTTTAAAATTATAATTTGCTTTCGAAAGTATGCTGCATATATTTTTGTAAAATTTATGCGAAAGTGAGATTCAGAAACTCAGAAAATAATATACATATTTAAGTAAATTGTTATAGATTGTTGTGGATATTCATCAGAATAGTTCTAAATGGTTTTCAAGAGGTCTGACTTGAACGAGAGATATAAAATTCAATTTTACTTCATTATTTATTGAAATTAAGTTCAGCAAAAACGATAACATTACCTATAGCTATCGATATCTTTGATATTATATCCTGCTTCAAAAAGAATGTTCTACAAATACGAAGCTTACAACATACTTCGTAATATGATCAATGTGAATTTCAACGCATTTAAGTTCTTATAGCACATCAACAGCTATCTCTACAAAACTGAAATTTTGAGTTCTATTTTACCCAAAAAAGTATGCTATACAAATATTGCATTGGAATTAAAGAGAATATGAAACTCGGAACATGCTTGAAAACGGAGGATCATTTTAAGTCAATGCGAGCCCATAAAAGTATGCTATAAATATTGCCATAGTGTAAATTTGAATATGAAACTTGAAACACTCGACACAAATGATGAAAACTATCGACTGCTCATCACTAACGATAGTTATGCATTGCTGCGTCAGCATCAGCTGCTGTTGTTCTTTTATAATTTGCTGCCAAATTGAAGTGAAACGCTTTGTTTGTGCATAACGAGGCGTGGAGCGTGTCAAACAAAGGACCTGGACGAAAAGCCGTCGGGAAAGTGAACTTAGTGGGAATGAAATGGAATGGTATGGAATAGAATGGAATGTGAGCAGCAGGGTTTGCAGGATTTCAACATTTTGTGGGTAGGGGTAAGTGCTGCCGCATTGGCTTTGTGTTATCCTCGCAGCATGAGCAGAGGATAACTGCGGGGGGTGCTGTATAGACGCATACGTCAAAGGAGCGAACTAAACCAACCGCGTGTGCACCCGCATACGCATTGGAATGCGTTAAGGGACTCCCGCCGAATCGGGTCAAAGCTGGCAAGGACGAGAGCAAGTGCAATTGAGTTGATTACCGCCTGTCAGGATAAAGACAAAGACAAAGATAAAGCTGGTGTCGCAGGGACAAAAGCAGGGACAGGGACGGGCGTCAAGGATTTCGAAATGGCAAATGCAATTGCGCCATTTCTCTCGCATCTTCAAGTCGATTACATTTCAAATAAATAAATCGCTTGCAATCATCTCTCACACAATGGAAAACTGTTAAGAAAACCCAATCGAACCAAAGACAAACAAAGGATATATGTATTGTGCGTAAGATAAGCACTGTATAACAATAAACTATTTAAAGCATTCAATTTCTACGCATACATATTTCATTTTAAATTCTAATTTAAAGCCCCCCCCCCCCCCCCCAAACGTATGCCAAACAATTTGCAATTTGAGTGCAATGAACATAAAAGTGAAAATTTGAATATGAACATCAAATGGTTTGTTTCTATGGTTTCTAGTTTCTATTGACGCACTTCCATTCGCATTGTACAAGAAAGAATGCTTTTTTTAGCTTTTATTCATCTGTGTTCTGAATTCCATTTCTGATTAAATTCCATAGAAATGTGTACAGCAGCCATGCAATATAATTGAAGAGCAAAAAATTAAACAAAGATGTTGACTTCTAAGCTCCTGCAAAAAAACGAATGCTACTCATCATTTTTTTGTGCAAGTAAATTCCACAAGAAACTCGGAACATAGATGATTTATTGCTATAGTTCATTTCAACTTGACTAGGCACTGAAGTATTGTAAGCTGAGTTTAGGGCAATTCAATGCTTTTAGTGGCAAACTAATAAAATAATATTCGTTTTCTTAAAAGCTCCGAGTTATGATTTTAATAAACATATTTCTGAATAAATATTTGGCGAATTGAAATCACTTTAATTTGCTCATGAACCGAATTAACTTGCCATTGATATAAGATTGAATTCACTAGATCATAAGCAATATGGAAATTTGGAAACTTTGAAGGGAATTTCAGTTGCGCAAAATTTTAACGAAAGTGGAAACCGGAGCAGCCCTGATAAACTGCAACTTCCAACAAATTGCGCATTTTTGGGCAGTTCACTAAGTTATGCTCAATTTGTGCTCTTCAGCAAAAGTGTTGCCAAAACTGACATACATCAGATATGATTGAATAACAGAATATTGAAATTTGAATTAAATTCTCAAAAAACCCCCATGCTTAACAGGGTAGGAATAGAGGCAACCTGCTCAATATGCGATTTTCAGCAAAAGTGCTGCCAAAACTGACATACATCAAATATGATTGAATGGCATACAAAATAAATATTCATATTAAATTCTTAAAAACGCTTAATAGGGTAGGAATAAAGGCAATATGCTCTATTTACGATCTTCAGCAAGAGTGCTGCCGAAACTGACATACATCAAATGTGATTGAGAGGTATTCAAAATATAAATTGGAATTAACTATTCTTAAAGGACTTACAGGATAGGAAAATAAGCAATAAACTCTATTTGCGATCTTCAGCAGAAGAGCTGCCAAAACTAGCATACATCAAATATGATTGAATGACATGCAAAATTGATATTCGAACTAAATTCTTAAAAAGCTCCAATGCTTAACAGGGCAGGAACAAAAGCCATATACTTCATTTGCGATCTTTAGCAAAAGTGCTGCCGAAACTGACATACATCAAATGTGATTGAGAGGTATTCAAAATATAAATTGGAATTAAGTATTCTTTAAGGACTCTAATGCCTTACAGGATAGAAAAATAGGCAATAAACTCTATTTGCGATCTTCAGCAGAAGAGCTGCCAAAACTAGCATACATCAAATATGATTGAATGACATGCAAAATTGATATTCGAACTAAATTCTTAAAAAACTCCAATGCTTAACAGGGCAGGAACAAACGCCATATACTTCATTTGCGATCTTTAGCAAAAGTGCTGCCGAAACTGACATACATCAAATGTGATTGAATGGTATAGAAGTCGGAATTACGAGTAGCTCTATGTTGGAATTCCGCTATGAACAGGGGAGCTTCGGAATGTAAAGCTGATGATGGGTAACAACTGCGTGAATGTAATTTGCATGCGCACGCAAAACCTGATGATGGCCTCAATCAAGTTTTCCTTGTTTTTCTTTTATTTTTATTTTTTGAGAATTTTCTTTATTTTTGCAGTGTGTGTGTGTATGGCCTTTCAACTAGTATAATTGGCTTGGCGTGGAGCGTTTTTGAGGGCTGTGCCGCGGCTGCGGCTACGGCAGCATTGCCTGCCACATGCCACATGCAGCCACATTCCATGTGATTTCCGTTTCCGTTACGGTATTTTCGCTTTTTTTTCTTTTTACTGAGCCGGCTGAGCCGAGCTGGGCGCGAAGTAATTGGCTGCGAAAATGCTGCCATAAATCAAAGCGATAATTATGTGGGCGACTGCGTTCCACCAGTTGTCAGGCGGCAGAAGGGGAAGATAGGCAGAGGGGTGCGGCTGTGGCTGCTGGTACATTGCAGGCTCAATTTGATTGCCCATTTTTTGTACTTTTCTTCTTTTTTTTGTTGGGGCACGGCAGCAGCAATAAATTATGATTTGATGTGTGCGAAAAATAGTTGCAGCCTAAACTCAAGGTCAAAAGTTTTTCGAATGTTTTTCTTTTGCTTACTTTGTTTGTGTGTACGGTGTCCTTCGTGTGCTATACAAAATACAAAAAAAGAAAGGAAATTCCTAAAGTGGAGCAAGGCTAAACTGGACGTGGAGCTGGACTGGGGCAATGATTAATTGCACGTTGTTGCGGCAGCCACATCGTAAATTGCCTTTCACTTCGTGTGTCACCCGCACCCGTGGATGACAATGTGATTGTGAATGTGAATATGAATATGAGCGCTATGAATGAAATGAATCATCATGAATGAAATGGATCAAAAATGAATAAAGCATGCTTCGCTGAGAATGTTCAAAATGCCGCATGTTGCGTTTGTCTCTCTCGCTCGCTGCTCTCGCTGCTAATGTTGCATTATTAATGCAGCTGCAACATGCGGCATGCCACCAAAAGTGGCAAAGACTTTTGCAAAGCAAGCAGTCAAAATATAGCACAAATTTACCAACCAAGCAAATGGAGTTGAATCGATGTTGTAGTTCAATTGAATCATGTTCAAAAGTTTAATTTTTTGTGAAGTCAATTTATTTTTTAATTTACGATTCAAAACGCCAGAATTGGCGTTACGAAATTCGCAAGAACTTTTGGCCATTAGCTAGCGTATCTTCAAATATATTCCCATTTACGAAAGATTTCGTAAGGCTTTTAAAGAGGTCAAACATTTCAAATCGTATATTCAATGGTTTTTCGCATCTTTTGATTGGAACGAAACCGAAACAAGTCTATAACTGTTCAAAGATTTTGGAGGAATTGAGAACAGTTAACTGCGATATCGCAAAAATGGATTGAAATGAAGTGAAAGCCGAAAGCATTTACAAATGAATTCGCATAGTTTTCAAAAGTTCAAACTTTTCAGATCATGTATTCAAAAGTTTTTTGCGGAATTTCGAACAGCTAGTTGGGAATTCGCATCAATTGATTGAATTAAAGTGAAAACCGGAACAAGTCTGTATTATATTCTCACGAAAAATTTTGCATAGTTTTTAAAAATGTCAAACTTTTAAAATCTTATCTAAATTCAAAGATTTTCTCGGAATTAAGATTTTACAAAAAATGGATTGGAATGTAGAGGAAACTGGAACCATTTAAGAGAGAATTCACATAGTTTTCAAAAGGTCAAATCACATGTTTGAAAGTTGTTTGCGGAATCTAAAACAGCTTATTGCTATTTCGCATATAATGATTGGAATGAATTGGAAACCGAAAAAAAGTCTGTATTAAATTCCCAGTTACATACTTTTAAAAAGGTACAACTTTTTGAATCGTATATTCAAAGGTTTTTGTGCAATTAAGAACAGCAATTTGCGATTTCGCATGAATTGAATGAAATGAGAAGCCTGTTAAATCGTTTCTTAAGTTTTGTGAGTAGTTCAAACGAATTTAGTTGGAACTAGTTGAGACAACTCTAGTAGGAACCACAGCAAAGTATGTGTGTATATGTGTGTGCGTGTGTGTTTGTGTAAGTGCGTAATGCTGTTGAGGCAGCTCCTGCGGCGACTATGGCTATGACTATGACTACAGCTTTGGTTGTAGCTTTGGTTGGGGCTACGGGTAAAAGCAATCACGATAATAAGCATAAATAAAAAGCCCAACAAAAAATTACACGACCATAAAAAAAAGGGCAAATGGCAAGTCAAAAGGCTGGGCACCAGGATGGGAATGGGGATGGAAGTGAGCAGCAGAGAGGCAGGGAGCGGGTAGCTGCTGCCGCGACGGGACTTCACCTACCATATATACTAAAATGGCACCGCAAGGCAACCCTCGAAAGTCCGTCTGGGAAAGGAGCATCTCACCCCGCTGCGCTACCAAATACAAGGACAACAAACAACAAAACAGGAGAAATGTGGAATGAGGAATGAGGATTGAGGAACACAAATAAGTTTTGTAGTGGCTTGCAACCGCTGAACAACGTCGTAAAAACTTATTTAATTTGTGATTTATATGAATAAAATTTTCTAGTAAATTCCCTGAAATTATTCATTTCGCAGCGCGCTTACGGGCGGGTGGACAACAACAACAACAACAACAACAACAACAACAAGAACAAAACAAACGAAAGAAAAATGGCACTGTAGGGGTGGCATGGGGCCAGGGAGGTGCTGCGACCAGTCGAAAGGATAAACCCCGCAACCAAAACAAGTCGCCAGCCAAGCAACTCTCGCTCTTGCAAACTTTTTCAAACTGGTCTGGGAAGGACCAGGAAGGACTCTTTTCTGGCAGACGACAGCAATGGCGACGATGACGTCGCCCAGCAAACAACAACAACAACAAAATATTAGAGAAAGAAGCAAACTTTTTGGCCAAGAGTTCACGTTTTTGATTTACTCCCAAAACACACACACACACACACACACACACACACACACACACACACACACACACACATACACACATATATATATATATATATACAGAGACACAGTCGCAACTTTGCGCATATAAATTGGGCAATTCGAAGTGCTGCCAGCAGCAGCAGAGAGGGGCAGGGTACGAACAGCTCCTCCCTCCCTCAAGCCTACGCCCACCCAGACATGGCGCCTGCCATGGATTTTCCATGCGAATTAATTTTCCTGAGCATCGCTTAAATTGCTCCATTTACTGACCGTCGACAAACTGTCGGCAATGATTGCCTATAGAGAGTATTGTGATATATGTCGTTACATATATAACCTAAATCGGAAGTAAAAATACTCTGCCAAAGCAGAGTTTTCGCAACTCTTCATAGCAGCAATTATTGTTGGTTCATTTTTGTGGTGGTTTTGAATTTCACAGCAAAGTGTTCCAATAAAGCGATTATGAAAAACATTTATCAATCTTAGACAAGCTAAAACATCTAAGTATTAATTTCTTAACTTAGTTTTCAATATCGATAACTATCGTTACTTAAATATTCAGTTTTGTTCCCGAATGCACTTCTCAATCAAAAATAGAAATATGTGTTGCATACTTTTGAGCGCAGAGAATTTCATAGCATTTTTACATGTTCTTGAATACATTCAGACGATTCTAAGGATAAGCTTAATATATTTGTGTGAAATTCATTGGAAATTGGAATTCAGAAATGGTTTTATACGTTTGAAAGCGCAATTGAATAATTGTATTTTAAGCAAAAACAAAACTTGCTGAAATGCAGTTCATAACAAAAATTTTACTCAAACTTTCAAAGTATTTCAGATTTGTCCAATTGTGTTGAACTATTTTGAACAGAATTTAAGCTGAACTTCGAGCCGACTAAAAGCAGTTCATTTGATTATTTGTAGGCTGCTTAGAACATCATTTCAAAAGCTAAAAGCTAAAAGCAAAAGGAAACGATTTTGATTCAAGCGAATAGCAAATAAAATTGTAACGGCGCATATTTTTCAAATATAATAAGATATATACAAAAATATACGGCTGACAATTTTAAAAAAAAAAATTACGATAAAAATTAATTTGACTTCATTTTTATTTTGAAGTTCCCGCTCAAAATGTTAAGTTTATATAATTTTCTGTACAGCATTTGCATTTTCTTGAGTAATTCTTTGTTTGAGTAATTTTTTGTTAAATGTGAATGAAATCTAACAAAAATTAAAAAAAGCAAAAATGGTTAATAATGAAATGAAATACTCAAAATTAAAAAAAAAAATTATAAATGCGACTTTTCAAACATATAAAGCTGCTAATAAATGGAAAAATATATGAAACTCTGTAGTAAAAGCAGAAAAAAGAAAAACAAAAATCTGTTGCACACACACACGTACATAATTCTTGTGCTCGCACTCAATTGCGTTTAACTCTCATGAGAGCACTTAATTTATCAATTCTGCTTTGTGCGACATCCTTAAACGTTTTAACTGGCAGCGCAGCAGTTGCTTTGCCTGCAACATCAAGTTTTAGAATTTTTGCAACGCGAAATGAGATTTGCTGCTTGCGATTGAACATGGCCAAGTGCCAAGTGGCGTTAGTTCGACAGTGTGTGTGTGTGTGTGTGTGTGTTTATCATGTGTGGAATGTGTGGCATCTTGTGAAGATATGTTAGTATGGCATGTAGCTAAAAGGGGAATAGTCGCATTGAATAACTTTTGGGCCGCCTTTGTTGGCCACTTAACTTACCGCACGCGCATCGCAGCGCAAAACGAAGCTGGCGAGGCATAAGCCCAGCAGGGGCAGCATCCACAGACGTTGCAAATTGGCGTTGGCGCCGCCGCGTCTTTGTTGCAGCGTCTCACGCAGCATCATTTTTATTATGCTTGACTTTCTTTTCGTATTTTTTGTTGGTGATTTTTTTTGTGGTTCTTTGAATGTTTTGTTTTTTTTTTTTGTTGTTTTTTTGTGGGAGCTTTGGTTCTGCGTTTATTTTGTGAATTGCCAGCGATTTACACTACACAACAACAAGAAATAAAGAACAAAAACAGTTATGATAAGCACAGGAAAGGGGGGAGGGTAAACGCTCAGTGCTGGCAGTTGGTAGTTGGCAGTTTGGCAGTTTGGCGGTTCACATTTGGCTGAGTTTTTGTTCAATTCGAATTTTTGCCGGCTTGTTTAC
Source organism: Hirtodrosophila cameraria (assembly GCA_949708635.1). Lineage (NCBI taxonomy): Eukaryota > Metazoa > Arthropoda > Insecta > Diptera > Drosophilidae > Hirtodrosophila > Hirtodrosophila cameraria. Next base: position 3,231,076 of record OX453090.1, on the reverse strand, counting down.
GTTCACTCCAACGCACACGCACATGCACACGCATACAAACAAGCACACACACACACACACACACACACACACACATAGACACATGCAGGCATACAAACAACAAACACACATACAAAATGAAATCACAACAATAGCCAAGCGGAACTGCCAACACTGAAACTCAAATAAAACCGGAAATAGAATCTCTCTTGTGGAAGTTGAACGAACCGAACGCGCACGCGGCACGAATTGTTCTGGCGCTGCGGCTGCATTGGCAGCTGCTTATAAACGGCAGCAGAGCAAGGCGAATATGCAGGCAGCGGCAGCGGCAGAGGCAGAGGCAGCAGCAGCAGCAGCAGTTTTGCGGCGAAGGCGAAAGCTTTGCGGCGAATTGTTAGACAAGTGTGCGACAAGGCAAGCGAACAACTGCCTGTGTGCTCTGCGCTCGCAAGTGCGAGTGAGCAAGCGAGACAGAGACAAAAGGGACATGGCGTGCCATGAAGTTTATAAAACTGTACGTGACTGTGGCTCGCTTAGCGCTTGAAGTGTGTGTTAAGCTTTGCTGCTGCTGCTGTTGTTGCTGTTGCTGCTAGCGTTGCTGTCGACGTCCATGCATTTGGCACAAAATGCTCAAGGACACACACACACACACACACACATACTAATGCACAATTTCTTTATTTTTTAGATGATTTGTTTGAACATTTTTGGTTAGTTTTGCTTCTTCTTATTTTTTTGATGTTGACCTTGGACAACCCTGCCGAAACTTTGCGCTGCCTTTTCTCGTACTTTGCTCCAATTACAACAACAATCAAATCTCGAAGTGGACAATGGTCGACACTTAAACTTCACGCGCTCCATTTCACTTATACTACAAGCTTTTGGTGGCATAATCCTTTGCCTACCCAAACCCAAATCCAAACCCAAACCCAAACCCAAGCTCTATTACCATTCCAATGCGTATTCGCATTCCTCCTTTCTAATCCTGTTTCTGTTGCCACACTTTGCACTTCCTTGATGCTCGTTGATGGTAGTTCGCTTTGCGGAATAACATTAATTGTTGTTGCTGGCCCACATAGCTTAACTATTTGTTTATCCTTTAGAGCAAAACAAAAAGTGTACATTATCCTCATCAGTGGCGCTGCCAGAGCTGTGTATAATTAGCTAGTTGGAAAACCAAAAGGAAAGCTAATTAGATAGGTTTTTCTTTTGAATGTTGTTTTTTTTTAAGCTTAATACTGACACTGCAACTATTACAAAGTTTGTATTATATGATAATACTTTTATTGAGAAAGATTAGGATAAATCAGGGATCGTAATTGTTAAAAGATTTAAAATAATATAATTTTGTCACGTAGTAACGCATTAATTAGACGTTACGGAAAAAAAAATCATTTTATTTTCGTGATCAGCATCAACAGCCGAGTCATGTCCGTCTGTCCGCCTGTCTGTCTGTCTGTCTGTCTGTCTGTCTGTCTGTCTGTCTGTCTATCTGTCTGTCTGTTTATATGCGTTTTTCAGGACTTTGTTCTAGAGCGATCTTGATGAAACTTGGCACAGATGCTTCTTCTTTGTGCATGTAGTACCTATAGTTGAATTGGCCAGATCGAACCTCTATAACATATACTGACATAGGAACAATCGATTGAAAAATAAGTTTTTGTATAAAAAACTTTTGTGTTTTTCAAAATATTTCAACTAAAATTAAAGCACGTTCTACAGATGTTGACCAAACTTGATCAAAATCGGATCACTATATCTTATAGCTGCCATAGAATCAATCAGTTGAAATATAAGTTTTATTGTGCAAATCATTTCTGCAAGGATATATATCTTCGGCTCGCAGGAGATACAATTTTTTTTTTTTTTTATGCTTTGGCCTACGTTTGCATATCAAATACAAATCAATTTTATATAACTTAATACTATAATATGCTTGCTGCATTGCACCTGGACAATATAATGATCTGTTTTGTTAGGATCTCCGACGGCAATTGAGTTCCAGAGCTTATGCAGTTGTATTATTATCCGGATGAGCAGTTAACTGCTAGATGTGAGCCACCGGAACCAAATGAAGCTGATGAAATATTTCATCAATTCATCTATCTATGGGTGTCCTGTGTGGCTTCCAAGAAGCACAAAGAGGTGATTTAGCTACTAAAGCAGGCTGAGCGGCATAATCGATTCGAAAGTGGAATTTAGAACAGGACTGTATATGTTTAATTTATTTGAAAACCTAAGCGCAGAAATGTTCTATAAGCACTCTAGTTTCTATTTTAACCAGTGTGCAATACATTGTGTATTAGGAATATGAGTTTAAAAAAGAAGTAGGAGATTTTCTCGATTTGGGGTGTGTGAAAAAGCAATTGATTATTAAAGATAGATATTTCAAACTTTAAATGAAAATGCAGGTAGGAAACTTAAAATAACACAATTAAATGCCATCAAAGTCAGCATAAGATAGAAACAAAGCGAAATACAATACTGCTCAGTCGCATGTGGGCTTAAGCTTTGATATCAAAAGGAAAGGGGGGGGGGGGGGGGTTTGCTAATTGTTATCACTGCGTTGCCTGGAAACGAGAGTAAATTGCATTGCTTATGGTTCGTCTCATATTTCCCTATCTGTGATACTAGTTTCACAATAATTAGTGAACCGTGTATAATTCCCACTCAATTAGGCACACATGTGCGTGGGTGGCAGAGTGGCAGGGTGGCAGGGTGGCAGGGTGGCAAGGTGGCAAGGTGGCAGGGTGGCAATGTGGTTGTCGCTGTGGCAATCCTAATCCCCATTGACTCCCTAGAACAACAAATCAGATATTGACATCATCCTGTGGCATTTGATATATGTAGTGTTCGTACTTGCTTCAATGCAATTAAAATGTACAATTTCATGTTTTAGACTTTTAGCATAAAAGCGTAGAAGACATATTACAACAATATTACTTTTATACATATCTACCTTAACATCATTTTGTGTAGACAATTTATTTCTGTGAAATTGATTTTGAAGTGCAATTTGAGTATAAATTTCTTCATTTTAAAATCTTTTTTAAAATTTTAAATTTTTGCTTTTACCTAGATTTTGCAATTTGGATTTCCCTTTGTCAGTATTAGAGTTGAATCAACTTGCTTTTCTCACAATTGTAACATTTATGAGAATTTTTGAGAGTGTGAAAACCGTAACAGGCATGTGTGTTGATGAAAAAAGGAAAAAACAAACGTTATTCCTTGCACGGAATTTCATCAGGTCTTGTGTATTTAAAATGAATTTAATGACCTCAGAAGTTTCAATAAATACATATTTTTGATAAAGAATTTTTTCTTAAATTTGGATATATTTAAAATTCTACATTAACTCACCAGAAATTTCATAAAATTATCAGGGGACAGCTTGTCCTGTCGAACAAAAATAGAGTTTGATTCGTTTCATGTTTAGTTTTGAGATTCTCCAAGAACTTATGTTCTGCAAATAATATTTAGGGCACGTATGATAGCTAAATTGGTTGGTGACTTGGGCTGGTGAAAAGAGAGCATACCACCAAGTCACCAAACCGTGAATATTCTAATTGTATCTTCAATATTTTGTCTTCCTTTTTAGTGTATGCCTTTTTTTGGTGTTTGCAAAACTGTTTCGGATTCGGGCTTAGGTTAAAATGTCTTTCTAAGGTTTTAGAATTGCGGGCTCAAAGCGAATGTGGCAGCATCTAGTTAGCCGGTGACCATTGTAGCCAGCTGCTGCAGTGGCTCACCAGCTAAGCACCACCCAACGAACCAACGAACCACCGAGCAACCCAAGCACCCAACCAACCAAGCACCACACAGGATAGCCGCTTTGAGCCCGCATGAAAAGTTGGCAACCTGACCGCAGGCGATTTGGAATCATGCAGATGCTTATTGCTCTGTGGTTCAACTAGCTGGGTGGATGCTGCAATGGTGTGGTTGAGCCGCTGCGTCGCTGCATCGCTGCTGCTGCTGCTGCTGCTATGTTATCCTATAGGGGACTGTGGAGGGCTGTGGGGACTGTGTGTGTAGCCAAGGTAACCGGCAATTATTCATTGCGCATACGCCGCGTGTGCCGCGCTAATTAGGCGCAAGTGTTGTCGATAATGAAGTGGCGGTTCTGTGCTCTGTTAAATCATTATGTGTAAACTCCAGCCAGGACATTCAGTAGAGAACAGAGGAAGGTATAGCATGTCCTTTTCGGCGACATATGCCCGGACGCTGTTTAAGCTGTGAAGCACGTCGTCAGACGTGTCCTGCATTTCACGACGGTACGTTGAATATCTCGCTGGTCCATGGACGAAACGCGTGCTTCATTGTCCTGGTGCTAGTCGGGGTCCTAGTCGTGGTCCTGCAGCTGCCTGCTCCTGATGTTGTTTGCCACTGGCAGCGCCTGCCTGCTAAATGCCAGCATGATAACTTTTTACTGCCCGCCATGGACAAACAAGCGGCTCGAGCAAAAGTTGCAAAATGAGCCAACCCTACCCATCCATCCAACTGTTGCCCAACTGTTACCCAACTGATTCCCCACTGAGGCAACGTGACTTGATGTGGGTGCGGCGCAACCAAAAAAACTTGCTACAGCGCTCCAATTTCAAAGAGGCAACCAACTAACTGGCGGCCATACCCCTTGCCAGTTTGAGGTGTGAGTATAAGATAGCCCAAAGGATAAGCCAGGACAACGATAAATGGCTGCCCAATTGTAAAACGCTGCTTGAAATGCATAGCTTACTCCAGCCAGAAGCAGAAGCAACAACGGATGACGACTAAGACACAACTAGGACGACTTAGACGACAAAGCATCCTGCAAATTTATAAGCGTCTGCCCAAAAATCAAGGCTCTCTTTTTGAAAAACAAAATAATGTTTTTTCTTTGATTTCATGACTTGGGGAAAACAAAGAGAATTATCAACAAAAAATTAAAATAAAGTTGAGTTAATTGGGATGCGGATGCGGAACTCCGCCGCTGAGCCTTAAAGATATTTCTGAACTATTTTTAAGATCCCGAGAACTTGGCTATCATCAGTCCTGATATTATTCCTAGTTCTTAATATTTCTATGAGCTTGAGTTATGTGCTATATACATTTCAATGCAATTATGAATATTACATCTCTAAAATAATAGTTTTCCATTTAAAAACGTTCATTCGAACTCTCTCTCACTCAATCAGTGTTGCATTGGCAACACTTTCCCATGCAGCTGTTCCCATTAAAAATGGGAGAAAGGGAGTTATAAAGTACTGCAAATGTGTGTAACAGGCAGAAGGAGGCATTTCCGACTATATAAACTATATATATGCTTGATCAGCATCAACAGCCGAGACGAACTAGCCATGTCCGTCTGTCTGTCCGTCTGTCTGTCTGTATGAACGCACAGATCTCAGAGACTATAAAAGCTAGGCACACCAAACTTGGCATGCAGGTTCCTGTATACCATACGCAGATCAAATTTGGGATGCACCCCCCCCCCCCCCCCCCACACACACCACCACAAATCGCAAAAAACTCCCACAGCCACAATTTTAAAGATAAAGCTTTGATTTTTGAAACACATATATGTTGTATCAATGTTGATCAGCTGTGTAAATTTCATCACGATCGGATAAATAGCTGAACTGCTTGAAATGCAAAGTGGGAGCAGGGAGTCTCGTAGTCGGGCACACTCGACTTGTTACTTGTTTTTTCGTCAAAATTAGGCGATTCTTAGGATTCTTTCGTAGCATTCTTCACAATATTGCATTTTTGGAAACAGAATACTTACGTATTGCAGTTGCGTTAACTTTAATAAACAATATATTTTTCTAAGAAAATCAATGCTGTTAAAGGCAACATCAAAGTCGCTACACAAACTTTATGAATAACTCTCGTGCTTACGTTTGTCCAAGCCATCATCTATTTTCTTCTTTTTTTTTCAACTTTTTGCCCAACCTGTCGTATACACTATCTGTCCACTTGTCCGTTTGCCCGTTAGTATGCCAGATCACGTGCTGTGTCTCTGTCCAAGGTCTACGACAAACTTAAGCCTCATTCACGTCATCCACACGACTGAGGCAATTGGCGTGCACAGAATTTTGATGCGTGTTACAGTGTTATATGGTACAAAGTGTACCCTTTCGATATTAAATTATTGATATATTTTTTGAAATTTATTTAAGCTTCTTATAGTTATTGGTAAGTTTCTTTGCTTAACATTGACTTTGAACTAAGTTTTTTGGCTTTGACTTGTTTAAATTACACCTTTTTTTTTGAAGTGTATTTCAATTCTGCAATAAATCATATTCTATACAAGTCTCAATTCATTAAGACTCTATAAGAAAAAAGTCAAATAAAGCGAATCAAAACAGATTCAGTTCTGTTGATGCAAACTAAGCTCCTTAATTCAATCGTGCTCCAAAAAGTATGCTTCACAGTTTTCTTTGAAATTGATTCGAGAGTGCAATTCGGAACAGGGCTATATATAAATTCCTATATTCTTATATTATCGTTGTGCAAATTCAAAAACAAATTGTAGACAGAGTATAGCGCAGTCGAAAGCATTTCCGACTGTTAATTAATAATTAATATAAAATTAATTAGAAAACTGTTATTTAATAAGTTTGTTTGCATTTTTATCGAAAATATATATGCTATAATGTAAATAATGCTTGAAATTCATATGTATCTTTAATTGTTATAAATTATTCTATATCATTATTCTTATTTATTTAATACTGAAGAAACAATTTGTTTTTTTAAGACTTGCATTAATATACAAGCCTGTTCTGATTTTCACTTTAGAACCAAGTTCACAAAAAAATGTAAAGCATAACTGAAAAGTATATGATACAAGAAACCCAAGGTTACAAATTGCATCCGACTCGATTCGAAAATGAAATAGAGAACAAACCTGATATTACTTTATTTTAGATACAGAGAATACTAGCTAGGCTTACGAGAATTTACGAATTTTACTTTCAATTCCAACGAAAAGATTGTCGCATACTTTTTTAAGCTGACTACAATTAAAAATCCTCCTGTTGTACTTTCATTTAATTGTTCTACAAGCCTAAAAGTATGCCTTACATATTTAAGTGGAATTGATTCGTAAACGGACTTCTTCAAATTAAGTTCAAAATGATCGGCCTTTTTGTTTCATTGAATATTTGATTTATACATTTTTTATATGAAAGTAAAACATAACTAAACGATGTATTCATTTGCAATCAAACTCGGTTTTATAGTCCATTTTTACTAAATTACTAAATTATTTTTGTAAGATGGCAGCTCTGTTTGTTATCGATAAATGTTGGTGCAGGCAACAGAGTTTTCCTACAGACAAATTAAATTCGGCGGGCATAAAATTTTAAAAAATTGTTTTGTAACATGTAAACTAAAGTTCCAAAAATATAATTATTTAGTGTCAAATTTTATAACTTTTTTTGTTTTCTTTTTTTAAACTTTCTTATATAATTTTTATCAAAACTCATAATAAAACCGACGAAAAAAATATTAACAAAATTACTTTGGTGTGCTGACAACCCTATGAAGGCAGCCATGTTGTTTTCGAACACAGAAGTCCGAAAATTTGAAATCTCTTGAACTCCTGTGACACCTACGGTTTTTTCAAGAGATTTACAAACCAGCCAAAGCCAAAATCTCTACAGATTTCCGTGACACCCCCGATAATATTTTAAATTCATAAAGAAACCAAGCTAAAATATAAAATCTTAGCCAGACATTGTATACTTTGTGGTGCATATGCTTAAGTTCTGAGCTGAACTGAAGTAAGGAAAGAAGTCTTAACGGCGTCGTCAAGTGTCCGTGCGTGTCTGTGTGTGTGTGTGTGTGTATGTATATTTATGTAGTTTGTATATATATAAGTATATATAAATAAGCAATGTGTATGGCTCTTTTGTCAGCAGTTGGTGTCGCTGTTGTCGCCTTTTGTCGTTTTTATTGCCGGCCTGTCAATATCCGGCGGCACATTTCTCTCTTTTTCGACTTGTGCGACAAATTCGTAAATTTCGCTGCTTGTACGGTTTCTCAGTTTCTCAGTTTCTCAGTTTGTCGATTTTTCTGATTTTCGGTTGCCCATTTTGCGCAGTTGGCCCTTTGATTCCATTTGCCGAGCGACACATAAGTAATGCAGCTGGAGACGGTTGCCTGGAAATGGAGATGAATCTGACGCTGGAGAGATGAAACTGAAGCTGAAGATATGAAACTGAAACTGAAGCTGAAGCTGAAGCTGAAGAAGTGAAGCTGAAGCCAAAAGCTGCAGATGAATTTCAGCTGAAAACTGTCCAGTTCTTGCTGTTGTTGTTTTGCATGTTTCAACTTTAAGGACATGTGCCCATAAACAACAGGATGTAAAATGGCAACTCCAAGTGCCTAAGGGAGCTGTGAAGCAGTGAAACGCATGTCCCATTTTACCTCCCCCATAACCCCCATTGCCTACGCCGTTGCATGCCCCTTTTATGCTCCCATCCGGATTGTTACTCAAACCTATACCCAAGAGCTGTACATTGTTGTTCAATTGAATTGCATCAATTTAGTGGTTCCAATTTTGGTGAACCAGTAATACGTTTGTTCATTTCGTTCATGGCATTTGATTGTAAGCTTAATTCAGTACTTCGCATTTCGATGATGTTTAACTCATGCCGTTTTTTCGTTAAGTTCTCGATTGTAAAAAAGTGCTGAAGCTCCACTTTTTTCCAACAAACAAAAACTTAACGAAGTAACTTCATGATATAAACGTCATCGTCCAAACGCGGTCTAAGTTTGATTTGTTGTTTCGTTCAGTTTGTTCATTTATTCATTATTTCAATATTAATAGGTCCGTAAGTTTAGTTTATTTGTTCGTTAAATTCGTTCGTTTGTTGAGTTCATTGGATTATTTACTTCGATTGGTTACTTGGTTTGGTTTGGTCGATTATTCATTTAGTTCGTTATTTTGTTTGGTTCGTTAAGTTCAGTTAGTTAATTCGTTCGTTTGATTCTTCGTTCGTGCAATAGTTCATTCTATAATTTGTGTATTCATCAAGTATTTTTGCATGGTAGTTTTTCCAAAAACGTTGTTGAATTTAGTTCGATTCTTATTCGTAATGAAAATAACGATTTCAGCTTAATCAACTCGACTCAAATGAACAAACCGAACTAAAAAGGCGACACAAACAAATAAAGTGAAAAAACGAACTAGTTGAACTTGTTTTGTGAATAGTGCGATCGAGTTTATTATGAACGAATCGATTCGATGCAGCACAGCTCTAATGTGTCCCCAACCCGCTGGCATGGCCGGAACGGGACGTAGCAAACAGTGTGAGGATGTGAATGTGAATGTGAATGTGAGGACATGCGTCTTCGGCAACGTAAACGTAAACGTAAACGTAACCGTAACCGTTGCCCTTGGCTACGCACGATTTGAATTAAATTGCACTCGACGCATTCGCTTGCAGCCGAGAGGGTTTTAGCCGGGTCGAAAGGATATCCGCAAAAGTAACAGCACCCCACCCCCGCTCCACTCTATAGCCCACTACCCCTTTCGTTACTCCCTTAGTGAAAGACACACAAACCTACACAACGATTCAATTAATTCGAGGGGGCTTGAGCCACCTGCTGCCACAAGGAGTGCCTGAACAGTAGTGCAGTGAGAAGAAGAACATGGAGTGAAGAGTGAGAAGTGTAGACTGAAGAGTACTCCTCACTTGTACACAGATTTTGTTAGCACCGGCATGAGCAAAAATTTATTATTTTCCCAAATTGGCTTTTGCATGCCAGCAACTGTGAAATGAAAAACAAAATATATATGCTACTCTCATGCTCTACATTGTACAACAATAGTAACACCTAGCAAATAGCAGCTAGTATATGAGTCTTAACACAAATTGCTTCGAAATTTCCATCAAATGTCGGACATGGACTTCAGTTAACCAGATTTTTCCGCTTCTGTCATTTTAGCCAACTTCCAACTTGCAGCTCCCCAGCTCCCCAACTCCCAGCACCCATAAACTGATTTAGATAGGAGTGTGTACCTAAGCAGCTAAGTAAAAGAAATCACAAGTTGCATACCATGAGAAAAAGAGAACAACATTTCATGGGAAAGGGCAAAAAAGAGATTTTTACAGTGGTCACTCGCAAAAATTGCAAATCTTAATGATTATTAAAAGTTTTCAGTAATTGAAGAGAATAATTTAAAAAGCATCTAAATAAACTGTTATCAAAATTGGAAATTCGACTAACAACAATCGATTATGCAAAGAAGTCGGAATAATTCATATAATATTATTTTCGAAAATGTATAGACCCAAAAAATATTGTTGACAATCTAAAAATATAGTTGACAATCTAAGGAAAGAATTTTGTATGAACTTTAGAGTTCTCCAAGATAAAAACTTCAAGCTTGTAAAACTAGATTTCTGAAAACTTTTGCAATTGATCAATAAAGACCCTTTGAAATTGGAAAATAAAATGTTAGAAATAACATAAGTCAACAGAGGATATCGAAGAAGATGTTTAACAATGGTAGAGACACTTGAAATTAAGATTCGTTCTCAATATCGAGTATACACTGTACATATAGAAAGAGATGGAAATAGCGAGCTGTCAGCCACACAGCTAGCCTAGAAACAAACAGCACACAGAAATTTAATTTAAAATGTGCAATGCACACAGCTACAGCCATGTTTATAAGTAAGAGCCAAGAACCAAGAACCAGTAGATGAAGCACCAGACAGTGCTGCTTTCAAAGTATTACCAAAGTAGGTGGTAGGGGTGTAGGGAGTGTCGAGGTTTGAGGTTGAGGTTATGGGCACATTCAGGAAACAGGTGCCACAGGTACAAACTAAAAGCAAATGAAATTGAATCAAATACTGTATCAATGGTCGATTCAAATATACATATATGGAGTGGGAAGGCGAGAGCTCTGCTTCTTAGCCACATTTCCTGTCTGTGCATGCGTGTGTGTGTGTGTGTGTGTGTGTGTGTGTGTGTCTGTGGATTCTGCCAACAATTGATAGCTATATGATGGATTCTGTAATTATGACAACTTTAATTTGATTGCAGCTTCAAACTTCCAATCATTTGAATTATTTATTTTGGTTTCTGAGCCCTTTTAAGTGAATTGATATTTCAAATTGCCTTCAATTTCTGTTTAATACACTTAGTTTTTATTTTTTTTTTTAATAATGAAAGTTTATTCAGCTTGTTAAGTTTATAGAATTAGAAGTGGAGCATTTCTTTACTCGTTTGTTGTTAAAATTTCAACTAAAACTAACATAGAAAACGAAAATAGAATCATTTTTCTATAAATCTCCAAATCGTTTTCGATTTATCTATCCAGTTTTTGCTTGAATTTCCAAACTCTTTTTTTTTTTTTAACTTTTTAGAATTATATATCCCGAAATTTCAATTTTTCTTTGTATATTTAATAAGCACATTTAAATCAATTCAATCTACAAATGAATTGAATAATCACCCCTAATTAAAATCATTGTTGTGTGCTCATCGACGAATCTAATTGAGACTCTGAATCTGAAGCCGATTGTAGTTTGAAGTTGGATGTGGATGGGCGATAGCTGCGCTCCTCGGTGATATCAATGCCCTGCACCGACATGCTCTTCACCAGCGTCGTATTGGGCAGTATGGCATATTTGCCCAATCGCTCACCCCGCTCACTTGCGATCGTCTCGGTGCGCAGATGGAGAGCATCGTTGCGTGTGATCACGCAGAGATCAATGTTTGACCCAGAGCCAAGATCATTGAATACGCCCGCCGTAATGGCCTCCCTGACCAGCTGTTTACCCTGATCCAAATCTAAAGTTGTACGCCAGCCCTGCTCCAGCACAGCCATCGCAGCCAGCGTACCCGAGCCCATGGCTGCATAGGGTAGAGTTGCAATAGATCCACAGGGATGAATGCAGCTGATGTGTTTGCCATACTTGTCGACGCCACCCATAACCAGGGCGGCACTGATGTGTCCCTGGTAACGAAACAGTGTCCGCCGTATCAACATGCTGGCACAGACCACAGGCACCTGCCGGCTGGTGTTCAGTTCATGCAGATCCAGCTCAGCGGAGGTCATCAATGTAATCTGTTCCGTGTCCGCAGCGGTACCAGCACCACAGCAACTGAAAAAAAAAGTAACGTAACTTTAAAATGCCAAAAATATCGAGAGTATCGTTGATTATTTGTAGAATTAACCATAATTATTTATCGCTACATTTAGATTAAAAGAATAGTTGCAATACTATCGATAAAATAAGCAGTGGATGAAAACTATCGATACTATCGAATGCGTCATCGATTGCTTTTCGACTCTATGCATAAAAAGTCGACAGCACATGTCAACTTATCGGCTCATCAATGCATTTCGATAGTTTTGATAGTGGCTAAAAGTATTCATCGATACTATCAATAGTAGCATTAACTGTTTTGTAGCTCTAGGATCACAGCATTTCATAATGCACGTAGTGCATTTCGATAAAAACATACAATTTAGGCATTTCGATAGTATCAATAGACGAAAAGCCTCGATAAAAGCATAAATAGCAAATCATCGATACTATTGATAGTGTCAATCGATTGTTTTTTTTACTCTACTATCTACTCACAAAATGTGATCCTGCAGCCGATGTATCTTCGAGCAGTTCTTGTCGGACACAATGGGTCCTTCGGTGGCGCGTGTGTCGGCGCCAAGTATAACGCCATCCTGATAGACAATGCCCACAATTGAGGTGCCCGTGCGTACGGCTAAAGGTGCCTTATACCCACTGGCAAGCAGCTGGGCATTGCTGCAGGCAGAGATAAAAGCTTTGAGGTATTAATATATACACTTGAGTTGTGAAGATCTTAAGATATACCGCTTGCTGTTGATAAAGTTGAAGGCATTGTTCAGACGTGGCGTTGTAAAGCTCTGGCAAGGAGTCTCATAGAGCATCATGGCAAAGCTTTAAAGGCAATAAAAAACGGTATGCACTTGATATGATAATCAACAATTTTTGAATATTATCTGACTTGTGCGCATTCTATTTTGTGCGCATTCATATCACTGATGATTTTTTAAAATTTAATTTGATTTGAATTGAGAATTTTGAACAGAGGGCAAAATAACAAAAGCACCGCCTTCTATAATTGGCATCTTGTTTAATTGTTCACATGTCAGCAAAGGACATGATAACTGAATGAGACAGGTATGCAGCTATAGACAGATGGAAATGTTCGAAATTGCCCCAAACTGAACACAAGTTCACATTTCAACTGCCTAACAATTTGACATAGCCTAATTGATAAGTGTGTCCATTTCACAGACACAGTGTGTGTGTATATGTGTGTGTGTATGTGTGCATGAATTTGGTTACATGTCAGAATCCTTGTTTAACTGACACATGACACGCCTTTCATATTGTCCTCGAAAAGGCCCGCTAGAGTATTGCAATCAATGCTTTACATACAGACCTGTTCCCATTTCCGATTCCGTTCAAAACATTCGGAATTTGTATTCTACATTTTTGAATGGGAAATTCAGTGCAAAGGGTGTTGTTTTTGGAACATTGGAATGAGAATTATTCGAATTTATATTTAAAATGGAAGAACAATTCCGGTTTCATTTAGAAACAAGCACACAAAATCAAAAGCGATTCGGAATGAAAGATTCTCGGTAATAAGAACAGGTCTCATATTATTACCAAACGGAGCACAGATTAATAAGCACTTTTTCTTTTTTCCCAGTAATTGAAAGCTCATTTTCTTCTAAGAACGTTGCAGCCGGACATGATATATATATATATAGTATCTATATATATATAAAAGAGTTTGGCAATTGGCAATCAACGCAGGGCCCAAATTTTCACAGTAGCTTAGTTCTATGCCGAAAGTGAGCACAAATCCCGGAAGTTGGAAAATTCGGTCGGAAGATGTGAACAATTCGCGGAAAACCGTTGTATGCAACTTTTTGGCTTATCATGCAATCAGCTTCACACTCATTTGCAAAGATCTATACAAAAAATAATTGATGAGTGCATACCAATTTTCCGGAAAAGTCACCCACCTGTGTGGAAAGTGGGTAGTACAAAGGGAGTAAGTTGAGTTTTTGTGCGATTTGCTTCAAATTTATTTTCAATGATCAATATGAAATTGCAATCCTATTTTCCGGAAAATTTACCCTGTTGGGTAGAAAACTGGTGGTTAAGGTTATAAGGGCGAAGTTAAATTTTCGTGCGAATATGATTTTATACAGGGCCTAGAACCGCAAGGCAGAAAATGCTGGTATATCTATTCAAAGTTTGTAATTTCTAACCATGATATGTTTATTAAATAAACTTTATTTGTATATACTTTTACATAAATTTGACAAAACTTGAAAATGCAAACGGATTCTATTATACAGCTTATTTTATTTAAGTAAATAAATTTAAGCTTTTAAACAAAACTAAATAATAAACGATTAGGGTTTAATAGGAAGAAGTAGAAACACTTGACACATTTCAAACGGCTCAATTAACATTAATAATTCTTCAGCTGTATTAATTATAATTTTAATCAACACTTGGATAGACGATAGACAGGACACACTACGCACTCCGCACACCGCACACCCGCAGCGAGGCATTCAAAGCAAATGGAGCCGTTGGAGCCTACTATGCAAATAAGAGACACTTTGATTGGCGGGTGCAGTTAAGCAGGGAGGGGGGAGATGGGATTTTAAGAAAATAGGAACTGAAATGGCCAAGAAGCAGGAGAAGCTGCAGAAATGACTATTTCCAGTTGCAACTTGCAAATCATGCAACCAACTTTTGTGCAACTTAATTACGAGGGAGTAGGACGATGGTGGGTCTGGGAGTAGAAATGAAGGGGGCAAAGAAGTAGAGAGTCAGAATTGAGATACCGGAGTAGGACTTGGACCAGTTGCCAGCTGTTGGCTGCTGTTGGACTTGGCAAGTTGCAAGTTTACTTAAACAATTTTGCGCTGCATTTGGCCAAAAAGTTTGCAGCAACATCAGTGACAGCGACAGCAATAATAACAACAACATCAACAACTAACTACAATAAGAATAACAACAACAACAACTACAACAATAAGAACATCAACAAAAAAGAAATCCAAATCCATATACAAATCCAAATTCAAATCCCAAATGAAACTTTTCTTAAGCAATTCAGATTTTCGCATTTGGCATTCGAGCAGCTGCGTCTAATAAGCGTTGCCTGTTGGAGCGGGGGAGGGAACGAGGCAAAAGGTGTTGAAGAGTTGAACAAATCTTAAGCCATTTTAATTAAACTACTGAAACCTTAATGACACCATTATCTCTGAATTCAACACAGGATTGTGCAGAAATATGCAGTTATATGTATGCACTACTTGAAACATTTCAACTTAAGACGTGCAAAGAAAGTCTATTCCGGGTCCCTTTTTCCCATTTTTAATGGGAACGGCGAGTAAATATAATTTCCTTAAAAATGACTCAAGTCTTTGTTTATTATTTTTTTGATCCACCCGCTCATTTTGAAACTCTCTTCTTCTTGGTTCTTAGCTCGTTTTACACGGATGCATAAGTATGTGTTAGCGAAATAATGTCGAAAGCCTATTTCCATTTCGTTAACAGTAACAGACGCAATAACAGTTTGGCTAAACTAACAGCTGCTAAGTTTACATTTTGCTTGCCATTCCGGCCACAGTGAAAACGATAAAATGTTAAGGGTCCAGGTAAAAATTCCGCTATTTCGTTTCCATTTCGTTTTTTATACTCTTTTTTAATTTTTTTGAAAAAAAGAAAAAAGAAAGAAGAGTTTAGAAGCAAGAGCAACCGAACTTGGTATAGATGTGGGTATATACCATAGGCAGACAAAGTGTCAAGATACAAAATTGAAAAAAACAAACAATACTATCGTCAGCATAGTTAGTATCGATACTTTGGCCAGTTCCATTGCACGTTTAGGCTTGGGGCCGTCATAAGATGCAATCTTAATGCCATTTGACAAGAATGCCGCATGTAGCATGCCACACAAAGCACACAACTTCATCAAGGATAGAAGGATAGGAGGATCTGTTATCTGTTAATAAATCATTTGGACGCCAACGCGTCATTAAGGCCGCTTAAGCTGCTGTCGCAAATTTGGAAGTTTATTAGCTTGCCTGCCAGTCTAGACATGGCATTTTCATCCTGCCGCCTGCCTCCTGCCTAGTGCCTGCTGCCTGCTGCCTTCGTCTCCCACTCCTGCCTCTTGCTTCTCATTTAATGTCCGCAACGGACTTAGTTTAGTCATTTATGGTGGCAGTAGCAAGGGGCAAGTGGCAGCGGCAAGAGGCAGTGTGACAAGGGGCAGTGGCAAGAGGCACAGATTCGGAGACAGTCGACAAATTTGAGTCAATGGCTTGGAATCGCGATATCCTTGCCGTCAAAGAAATTTTCATGACATTTTGCCCATTGTCAAATGATTTATGCAGCCAAAGAAACAACAATAACAACAACAACATCTGACGCTGCAATGTGGCCACATAATTAAATTACTTATTGCTGAGCTTTCCTTTTGTATACCCTGCAATTCAAGTTTATGAAGGTTATGCCAAGTTACTAAGTACATTTGAGTTTTAGATGTAAAGGTGTTTTTATGCTCTTTTTTTTACTTTTTTGAAAAAAAAAGGAAAAAAGAGTATATTGGGTTTGTGAAATGTCCGTCCGTCCGTCTGTCCGTCTGTCTGTCCGTCTGTATGAACGCAGGTTTTTTCCACAGTTTTGAAGCTAGAGCAACCAAACTTGGTATACATGTTGGTATATACCATAGGCAGACAAAGTGTCAAGAATGGATAAAAATAATTTTGCCACGCCCACCTCCACCCATGCAATCGACCAAAGTATGTTTCTCCCAAACTTGTAGAACGGGCCCAACCAAACTTAAATTGATGGCAAAACTTGAAAGATTTGAGCAAAAATATAATTGCCACGCCCACTTATGACTCCGCAAAGAGACGAAAAAAAGAGTATATCGCAGTCGGGTCCATCCGACTGTAACGTTCTTACTTGTTTATTATGCCTGAACTTCAGTTATTTTCTTTTTCGATTTATTTCATAGTCTTAACTTACTTGTGCAAAAATATTCAACATCAATTCCAACAAACTACAAAACTGGAAATTTAATTTTGTTTCAACATCGAAAACAAGAAAGAAAAGCTATGTTCTAGCTGAACAAAGGTTGTATATAAAACTTAGTTTTCGACCGATTGTTTCTATGACAGCTATACTTAAGATATAGTCACCCGATTTTAATAAACTTAATGGGAACTGGGAGTTCGACTCGGCTATGGATGCTGATCAAGATTATATTTAGTTTATAAGTCAGAAATGCCTGCTTCTGCCTTTTACATACATTTGCAATACTTTATAGCTCCCTTTTTCCCATTTGTAATGGGAATACGGAGAAAACATACAGGCCTGTTTCCATTCTCCTCACTCTCGGCAATATCTCGCGGAAACGAATTTATCTCTACGAATTTCAATCCAAAGTTCTCGTATTTGAACTAAGCTCCTTGCCTTTTAGCAAAATAATCTCTTAAATAAATTCAGAAACACAATATGAGTCGAGATAGTACGTATATAATCCGTGACTTTTTAAACATATACATAAATACGATTTGTTCGTTGTTTGATTTCCATTTTTAAGTTGATAGAATATAGTATAAAAAAAATAACTTTCAAATTTAATTCAAAGCATTTCAACACAAGTCTGTTAAATTTTGAATATCTTTTAAAAACCAAGCCATAAGCAAAGGCTTTTTTATTACTTTTTGAGTTAAAAATTGAGGAAGTGAGTTTATTATGTATATTTTGATATTTTTGTAATAATCTTTGACTTAAAAAAGAACTAAATTTTTGATATTCTGATGTCCGTAAATGATTAATATTAACTTTTAAATATTTCGCTATTTTTAATATGCTTTGTCTTTAAAAATGTATAAGAAAAGTTAAGCTTTAGGTAAGCCAAGCAAAATATTTGA